>CM061561.1:45203264-45803264 GCA_030864225.1 Capsicum baccatum var. pendulum
TTTCGTGCTTGATTTATCTAGAACAAAATGAGGAAAATATCTTTTTTGTGGTAAGTGATAGATATTTTACGATGACTTATTTTACATTATGTCATAGAAGTGATGATGTTATTGATGTTGTTGACTTATTTGTTAACTTTGTGCTTACACTGCACGGGGTTCATAGACATTATTAATGATAAAAATTTTAAGTTTCTTAGCTTTTTTTGGAAAGAGCTGGGTAAGCTTGGCACAATTGATTTTTATACTTCTTATCACCTTCAAATTGGTGGCTAAATTGTTGTTAATTACACATTAGGTGACACTTAAGAGCCATGGTCAAAGTGAATCTTAGTTCACAGGAGGACCACTTATCTGTAGTTGATATTCCTTACAAATGTAGTATTCATTCATCTATTAATATGTCTGCATTTGAATGTGTTTACCCCTTTGGATCTAATTTTTCTCTCTCAAATAGTTGTGAATTAAATTTCAAGAAGAACGTGGAACTATGAAGATAATTTATGAGAAACCTAGAAGACAACTTGAGAAAATAAATACCTAAGCAAAAAAACATAGCAAACAAACAAATGGGATGATTTTTGAACTTAAAGATTGGATTTTGATTCTAATGAGTGAAAGGTTACCACCATGAAGAAAAAATAAGATACCACCAATGGGAGAATTCCCTTTCTAAGCTCTTGAACACACTAATGATAATACTTGTAAGAACCTCCCAATGATTCTCTTGTGCATGATGTATCCAATGTTGGTCATTTATCCCATTTTATAGTAAAAATGAAAATTAGAGAATGACTTTCTTCTATAAAGTGGAGGATTATGACCCTATACATACACCTAGAACATTATTCACTCATAGGCAAGCAAAGAAGTTACAAGCACTTGAATTTCTCTTTATGAAGTGGAAAGCATTCAACAAACATGTGGAGGACGTCATTTTATGTTACACATGCTTGGAATGGTAGAGATCAGGAAACAGAGCATGGAATTAATTTGAGAAGTCATAAATTATACAATGTTGGTGAGATTCCTAATAGACAAATGACAGAAGCTTTCATGCGACTTATGTTATTGGTTTATTGTAATGCTTGAGATTTTAAGTGTTGCATTCTATGAGTGCCAACATCTAGAACATCTAAGGTATTTTTAGCAGTAATGTTCTATATTCTTATGTCATACGATAATGCTATTTTAGATAATGATTATATCTCGATATCTATTGATGGTTACTATCTAAATTCAAGTGTACAAAAGGTTTGTGTATTATTTTACATCTTTTCAGCCAAGGAAATTTGGTGTGGCCTTCATTGTAATTTGCCTAATATACTGATATATTTTTTTATGTAGATATGCTGAGCTTGAGGTTGAGTATGTTCATGAGAAAAAGAATGAAATAATTGAAAAGGTTAATAATAGTCAACAGGAACGTTGACTCATTCTAAAGTCAAAATAATTCACGGATTGCATGCTAAAGAGACTTCAAGGTATGGTTAAAAAATTCTTGGAGAGATCCTGAATAATTTTGTGATCTTAACAACCTAGCTGGAGATGGGGGGATTTTTTTCGTTTGACTTTTGGATAGAAACTCAAGATTAGTACATTGTAGCGACTTTTCTTTCATCCCTTTGAGATGCTGGCGGAGCACTGAGGAGCTTCTTCAATAACCATTTTAGAAGTACGAGGCACAAACTTGAATTGACTATAATTGACAATCCAGCTTGATGCATTGGGGAAAATTTATTGAGAAAGTGTGATGTGATGGAATGCGAGCAACTGCTATAGAGTAGTGTGAACTAATTCAGACATTAAGGCACAACCATTGATTCTTTCCTAAAATTATCAATCAAACCATGCATTGGAAAAAATTTATTGATCTGACACACGTGTTGGCCTAGCAAAGAGAGAATTTTATTCTAAAAATTTTCATTCATAGAATAATTAGGGTTTTATATACGTGTGGGGGTAGATAAAGAGTGCATGCTTCTCATTTTGGAAGGAGATTATTAGGTTTTGACGATTGAGAAACCCACTAAGCTTTCAAACAAATAGGGATCGTGCTATGAGATTTTGGGCTTGCCTATTCTAGAGTATCTCATGGATCCCTGGGTATGGTACTGGACCCTAGTCATCTCTTCTTTTCAGAGCATTCACCTCTGAATCTCCCGGATCTTTTGGATATGATTCGATCAGTCTTAGTTTTCGTAGAAAATGAAGAGAAAAATATTCATTGGGTTTAGGACAAAAGAAAAAATGAGTAGGATATCTGCTCATCTTGGTTGGGTTTATCCATGAGAAAATTTATCACCCGAATTGAAGTAAGTTTTTTTAATGATGATTTACATATTTATATATTTGGTATTTTTTTACTGATTCTTTTGGATAGTTGAATTTATCAGGATAAACTCATGTTTATCACTTGTTATCATGTAGTTAGTGTAAAATTAAGTCTTAGGCCTAACTTGCACCCCATAAAGCCAGCTCAAAGGGAGGAGGATTGTCTACCAATACCATACATCTTATTAACCACTGCTTTGAGGGTTTTTTCTCATTCATCAACACCCTATCTCACGTCCAGGACTTGACATCTGGGGCATGGAAATTTTAATTTGGGAGCCCAACATTATGTGAGATCGGTCTTGCCCTGATATCATGTAAAACTTTGTCTTGAGGTTAACTCACATTCCAAAAACTAGCTCAAAGGGAGAAGGATTATCCATGACTTATAAGGAGACCACACATCTTATTAACCACCATTGTGGAACTTTTTCTCACTCTCTAACGAATAGTTGTTATGATTAAATTTACTTTGTTTCATTATTTGAGTTATTTATCTAATCTATATATAAAGATGAGCTTGTGTTAGTTCCTTAAGTTTTAAAGAGTTAGTTACACTACTTAGGCGATGGTTATCATTGAATAAAATTCATTCGAGTTTTTCTTATATCCTTAAGTTCTTTATGCTAAGTGTATCTATCAATTGGTTGAATGTTCAATAAAATCGATTGTAATTCTCTCATTCTTTTTATTAATTGATTACCCCAAATTCTATACTACCACCAACCAACTTTACCTCAAAAAAAGTCTCCTGTCCATTATGGGTAACTTGACTACTTTTTGGAGATTGAAGTTAAGTATATTCTCAATGACATTGTATTATCATAGTTCATGTACATCCTTGATATAACCAATGTAGGAATAGGAGGCAAAAACTTGAATTGAATAGAAGTGACAATCCTACTTGATTCACTGGGGAAATTTATTAAGCAAGTGCGACATGATGGAATGTTGGCAAACTGCTACCAAGTAGCTTGAAATAAGCCAGACATTAAGGCACAACAATTGAATCTTTATAAAATTATCAATCAAACCATGAATTGGAAAATTTTTATCAAGTTGACAGGCTTGTTTATCTAACAAATAGGGAACTTTAATTTGAAAAATTTCATCCATAGAATAATTAGGGCTTTAAATATGTGCATGTGATAGAGAGGGAGAATGCACACTTCTCGTTTTGGAAGGAGATTATTAATTTCTGACAATTGAGAAACCCTCTCCTAAAGTAAGAAAATTTATTGCCCAAATCGAACTAAGTATTGTTTTTAATGGTGATTTACATCTTTATATATTTCGTGTTTTTTAATGATTCTTTTGGACGGTTGGTTATAGCAGGATAAACTCATATTTATCACTTGTTATCATGTAGTTAGTGTAAAATCAAGTCTTGGTCTAACTCTATAATACCCCAGGGAAATTTTTCGTTGAAATTTTGTGCATAAACGTGTTGGGTTCTATATTCTAGAATGAATTATAAATTTTTTGTATGGAATGTCTTATATTATAGCCCACCATTGCATAGAGTATCGAATAATCTTTCCAACAATATGTGGATCATCCAAAACGGACACCCGAGCGACGAGTTATGAACATTCCGATCAAACCATGAATCGTAGTGAACAGTAAACGTGCAAGAAAAATTACTAAGGCCTGGCGTATTTTTGCTCCAACTTTAAACGATCATAACTCCTTGTACATAATGATCTGGGTGATCTACTATATATCAATGGAAAGCTCTACGAGTCCTCTTTCCAATGAAATTGTTCATCCAATTTGTCTATCGGAGCAAAAAGTTATGGTCGATCTACTTCAGCCTATCAAAAGTGAATTTTTGGGTCAACTTCAAACGATCATAACTGCTCGTACACAATGATCTGGGTGAGATACTATATATCAAAAGAAAGATATGAGAGTCCTCTTTCTAATAAAATTAGTTTCATCTAATTTGGATATCAGAGTAAAACGTTATGGTTGATCTACTTCAAACTATCAAAACAGTCCACCAAAGGACAAATTCAAGAATTATTTAATTTTTAGGGGCATTTTGGTCATTCTTCCTCACCCAAAATCCGTCCAATCCCTATAGTAAAGCCTATTAGAAGCATTATATGTTATATTTCATCAAATTCCCTCAAAAAGAAAACCCTAAGCTCCTACATCCAACTTCAAGAACCTCCAAAGTTCACCATTAATTCTGCAAATTTATTCAAGATTCCAAGTTTCTAGTTCAAGAACTCCAAGAACCATCATTCAAAGGCACGATTAAAATCTCAAAAATGAGTATTGATCTAAAGTTCATCATTCAAGGTATGTGGGATTTTTTAACAAGAACTCTCTTTCGTTCTTGTGCCCAAAAGTAATTTTCTTTACAAAGACATGATTTTTATTTGATTTTTACGAATTTGAAGCATGAACCCATATCTTATAGTGATTCTTATGAAATCTTGATGTTTATGATTTTAAAAGATGAATTTATAAGTGTGGAGATATAAAACATGAATCTTGAATGATATTTATCATGATTTTAATATTTGGGTCGTGAATCTCCATTGGAAATTATTTTCTTAGAAAGTATGTGTTATAAGCACGTTGATGTTGAATATTTCAGATATTTTGAATGATTTTACCTGTTGGTCTTAATGGAGTTGTTTTAAACTCAAGTGTGAAAGAAATCCACAACGTGGTTGATTTTGATAGATGGGAAGCATGATGACTCCCGACGTATATTTATATATTACTGAAATTGTTTTGTTGTGGATTGTCTTTGAAATAATCTGAGCTAAGTCTGGGAGAAATCTTTTGCACCGAGTGGGAGGTATAAAGTGACCTTACTTCCCTAGAACTACGTGCCCCTATAGGAGTGAGCCTGAGGCTGATTTATATAGTGATCACTAGTTTGTTTGGATTTGATATCGAAGTCCTACTCCGATGGCAAGGATAGGATGGCTCTCTCCAACGTGGGTTGTACGTTGGACTCCATGTAGCTCACATGGTTTATGTCGGTTATAGGATCTCCCAGTATGTGTGTGTTTCCTTGTGTCTATGGTGAATGGTGAAGTGATTTGAAAGTGGAATTGTGAAATTTATTCTTTCAAAAGATTTAAATGATATTTACAATATGAGAATTGATATTCTTGATGAATTGAAAGTGATTGACAAATTATATGATGACTCACATGTGTTATTGTACTTATTTCATCCTCTCATGATTATGATGATTTTCTTTTGGTTATGTGAGTCTTTCATACATCCTGCATATTTCTTATAAATATTTATGATGATGATGTTTATACACTGCATACACCCCCATATACTCGGTTCCTTTCCATGGTACTGACCCACATCTTCGGATGTAGGCTGTATTTTCTCGGAATGTAGGTTCAGGTGCTCAGTTCCAGGTTTGATAGTGATTCTTTGGGCACACTGTTCTATATCCTCTGTTGTGGTGAATCCTTATGTTCCGAGGATGCGATGTCTGATGTTGGTTTTACGGAATTGTTTACATTTGATAACTGAGTATGAGTCAGTTGGGGCATGTCTCAATGGCTCATAGGTTTTATTGATTTTCTTAGAGGCTTGTCAGACTAGTATAGATGTTGGGAGTTGACTAATAAGTCGTATTTTTTTATCTTAAAGAAATTTTTTATTCTTGGATGATGATTACTCTGTTGATATTTGAGGGTTATTTATGGAAATCCAGTTGATTTGTATTGAACTGAATGAAAATGGCTCAAAGGGTTAGCTTGGGGCTACTCGTAGACTCAAGCACCGTGTGATGCTCCGGGACCCATTTTTCGGGGCTTTACAAACTTGGTATCAGAGCCTAAGGTTTTAAGGTGTCCTAGGGAGTCTGACAAGCCACGTTAAGTAGAGTCTTGATCATCAGTGTATAGCGCACCACATCTATGAGCAAAAGGCTACAAGACATTTTAGGAAAAAGTATGATTCTTTCTTTCAAAAGTCTATCATGCTTAAAGTGTCTCTCTCTGTTATTTATTCATGCTCTCCTCTTTCAGAAATATGCCTCCACGTCGAGCGAGAAGAAATAATGATGGTCAGAAACCTCAACCCACTGACCTATTGAATGAAAACGTATCTCATGCTGAATTTTGGGCAGCCTTTCAGGCACTGGCCCAAGATGTTACTGCAAATATTCAGGCCAACCCCACCCCGACTCCACAGCAGTAGGAAGGTGATTTAGCTGCTGCCAGGATACATGACTTCATGCGGATGAATCCGTCGGAATTCTATGGATCCAAGTCTAATGAGGATCCACAGTTATTTTTAGAGGAGGTGCGGAAGATTACTTAGGTGATGCATGTATCTGAGGAATATAGTGTGGAGTTGGCTGCGTATAGGTTGAAAGACCTTGCTTATGACTGAGTTGTTACTTGGAGGAAAGGTAGAGGTGAGGGAGCTATCCCTACAACTTGGCAAGAGTTCCAGGATGTATTCCTGGATAAGTTTTTCCCTTTGGAGATGAGGGAGGCGAAGGTGAAAGAGTTTATGACCCTACGACAGGGCTCTATGACTGTTAGGGAGTACTGCCTAAAGTTCAATCGGTTGGCCAAGTATGCTCCTGACTTAGTGGCTGATAATTGGGCTAGTATGAGTAAGTTTATGACTAGAGTGTCTAGTTATATGGTTAAGTAGTGTAGGTCTGCTATGCTGAATAGTGAGATAAATCTTTCTAGGCTGATGACTTATGCCCAACAGATTGAGGCAGACAAGATTAAGGAGAGAGATAAAATGAGAGGGAATAAGAGAGCTAGGTCCGAGTAGCACAGACAGGGTCAGACTAGATCGCAGGGAGGGAGTCGCCCTCAGTATCAGGATTGTTCGTCTATGCCAACACCGTCATCTGCTAGTGCTCCTGTGCTTAGAGGTAGGCAGGAGCAAGGTAGCAGGTCATATGCATCCAGGTACCAGTATAGTACTGGCAGTAAGCCAAATCGTCCCCTGTGTCCTAAGTGTGGTAGGGCTCATTCGGGTGAGTGTTGGGGTGAGAAAAGGGGTTGTTTCCGGTGTGGTGACATGCGTCACAGAGTTAGAGATTGTCCACAGTATGGACAAGGGCGTCGTGACTATTGCCCTCAGACCCAGACTCAGACTGTTAGTGCTCCAGTTCCAGCGACTCACCCAGCCCCAGCTCAGGGTGCCTCTTCTAGCAATGCTGGTGGGCAGCGCCAGAATAGATTCTATGCTTTACCATCCCACTAGGAACAGGAGGACTCTACCGATGTTGTTACTGGTATGCTTCATATATTTCAGTTTGATGTGTATGCTTTGTTGGATCCTGGATCTAGTTTCTCATATGTTACACCTTTGATTGCTGTGAATTCTGAAATGAGTCCTGAGATTATTCCTGAGCCTATCCTAGTTTCTACCCTAGTGGGTGATTTGATTGTTGCCTAGAAAGTGTATAAAAAGTGTCCTATTACCGTTCTTCATAGAGTCTTGTTGGCTGATCTGATTGAGTTAGACATGGTAGATTTTAATGTGATTTTGGGTATGGACTGGTTGTATTCTTTTTATGCATCTATTGATTGTCAGACCTAAGTGGTCAAGTTTCAGTTTTTGGGTGCATCGGTGTTTGAGTGGTCTGGGAATTCTGTGTCACCCAAGAGTCATTTTATCTCTTACCTCAAATCTAGAAAACTTATTTCCAAAGGATGTATTTACTATTTGGTTAGAGTCAAAGACACTAAGTCTGAGACTCCAACTCTCTAGTCTGTTAACGTCATCAATGAGTTTTCTGATGTCTTTTCGGATGATCTCCTAAGAATACCTGCTGATAGAGAGATAGAGTTTGGGATTGATCTTCTTCCCGATACTCAGCCCATTTTTATTCTTCCTTACCGTATGGCCCCTGCAGAACTTAAGGAGTTGAAAGAGCAACTCAAAGATCTACTAGATAAGGGTTTCATAAGGCCCAGTGTTTCTCCTTAGAGTGCTCCTGTGTTGTTTGTGAGAAAGAAAGATGGCTCTTTGCGTATGTGCATTGATTACCGCCAACTGAATAAAGTCACCGTAAAAAATAAGTACCCCCTTCCGAGAATAGATGATTTGTTTGACCAATTGCAAGGTGCAAGTTATTTCTCAAAGATAGACCTTCGTTCCAGCTATCATCAACTCAAAGTTAGGGAGTGTGACATCCCAAAAACCACATTCCGAACTTGTTATAGCCATTTTGAGTTTCTTGTTATGTCTTTCGGGTTAACTAATGCCGCAGCAGCTTTCATGGACCTCATGAATCGAGTGTTCAGACCATATCTGGATATGTTTGTCATAGTGTTCATCGATGATATACTGGTGTACTCCTATAGTAAAGATGAACATTCTGATCATCTTCGAACTGTCTTGCAAACCCTTAGAGATTAGAAGTTGTTTGCCAAGTTCAGTAAGTGTGAGTTTTGGCTAAGGTCAGTTGTTTTTCTGGGTCATATCATTTCTTCCGAGGGTATTAGAGTTGATCCCCAAAAGACCGAAGCTGTTAGAAATTGGCTTAGACTTATTTTTCTGACTGATATCCGAAGTTTCTTGGGTTTAGCTGGCTATTACCGCCATTTTGTTGAGGTTTTCTCCTCTATAGCATCTCCTATGACTCGGTTGACCCAAAAGAAAGTGAAGTTCTTATGGTCCGAATCTTGTGAGAAGAGTTTTCAGGAGTTGAAGACTCGACTTACTTCAGCCCCTATTTTGACTTTTCCTGATGGTGTTGATGGTTTTATGGTGTACTGTGATGCTTCAAGAGTTGGGTTGGGTTGCATATTGATGCAGAAGGGTAAGGTGATAGCTTATGCTTCTAGACAGTTGAAACCTCATAAGAAAAATTACCCCACCCATGACCTTGAGTTAGCTGCTTTTGTGTTTGCTTTGAAAATCTGGAGACACTATTTGTATGGTGTCCATGTTGATGTTTTCACTGATAATAAGAGTCTGCAATATGTGTTTACCCAGAGAAAATTATATCTTAGGCAGAGACGATGGTTAAAATTGTTAAAGAACTATGATATGAGTGTGTTGTACTATCAAGCCAAGGCCAATGTTGTGGCGGATGCCCTAAGTAGAGTGTCCATGGGTAGTGTTTCGCATGTGGTAGAAGGTAAGAAAGAGTTGGCTCATGATGTACATCGTTTGGCTAGATTGGGGGTTAGGTTGTTTGACTCTACTGAAGGTAGTATAGGTTAGGTTGTTTGACTCTACTGAAGGTAGTATAGGGGTTCAGAGTAGTTCCGAATCCTTCTTGATTTTGGAAGTGAAGGAAAAACAATACTTAGATACTAGTTTGGTCAGATTGAAAGAGTCAGTCAAGGACCAAAAAGTAGAGGTTTTCTCCCAAGGGGGAGATGGTGTGTTGAGATTGCAGGGTAGATTGTGTGTCCTGAATGTTAATGATCTGAGATAAAGGATTATGGTTGAAGTGCATGGGGTGTTATATTCTATTCATCCTGGTGCCACCAAGATGTACCGAGACTTGCGGGAAATCAAATAGTGGAGTGGCATGAAGAAAGATATAGCAGCGTTTGTAGATAAGTGTGCAACATGCCAACAGGTTAAAGTTGAACACCAAAGACCTGGTGGTATGATGCAAGAGTTTAGTATTCTCACCTGGAAGTAGGAAGAGATAAATATGGACTTCGTGATTGATTTACCTCCTTCCCGATTCCATCATGATTTCATTTGGGTTGTGGTTGATAGGTTGACTAAGTCTGCTCATTTCTTGCCTGTTCATACTTCATATACTGCTGAGGATTACGCTAGATTGTATATCCGAGAGCTAGTAAGACTGCATGGAGTTCCCTTGTCTATCATTTCGGATAGGGGTACTCAGTTCACTTCGCAATTTTGGAAAGCTTTTCAGAAGGGTCTTGGTACCCATGTGCTTTTGAGTTCTGCTTTTCATCCACAGAACAATGGTCAGGCTGAGCGGACCATCCAGACCTTAGAGGATATGTTGAGAGCTTTTGCACTTGACTTTAAGGGAAGTTGGGATGATCACTTACTGTTGATAGAGTTTGCTTACAATAACAGTTTCCACTCTAGTATTGGCATGGCTCCGTTTGAAGCCTTATATGGGAGGAAGTATAGATCACCCATAGGTTGGTTCGAGGTGGGTGAAGCGGTTGTGAGTGGTCCTAACTCGGTATTTGAGGCTATGGAAAAAGTTAAGTTGATTAGGGAAAGGTTGAAAACTGCGCAGAGTCATCAGAAGTCATATGCGGATGTTAGAACAAGAGACCTTGAGTTTGAAGTTGATGACCTAGTGTATCTAAAAATTTCACCCATGAGGGGGGTGAAGAGATTCAAAAAGAAGGGGAAGCTTAGTCCCCGTTATGTTGGTCCTTACAAAATTCTTAGTCGTGTTGGTAAGGTAGCTTATGAGGTCGAGTTGCCTTCCGAGTT
Organism: Capsicum baccatum var. pendulum; assembly: GCA_030864225.1. Lineage (NCBI taxonomy): Eukaryota > Viridiplantae > Streptophyta > Magnoliopsida > Solanales > Solanaceae > Capsicum > Capsicum baccatum. Next base: position 45,214,005 of record CM061561.1, read on the forward strand.
GTCCTCTGTTCATCCAATATTCCATGTCTCCATGCTTAGAAAGCATATTAGCGATGTTGTGGTAGTGGATTCCTCTGTGACTGCTGACATTCAAGAAAATCTTTCTTTTGATGAGATTCCTGTTGAGATTCTTGATTTTAGTGTCCGAAGACTGAGGAACAAAAAAGTTCCCTTGGTCAAGGTGTTGTGGCGAAACCAATCTGTTGAGGGTGCAACTTGGGAAGCTGAGGCGGATATACGATCCAAGTACCCGCACCTATTTTCCGCGAACTCTGATCAAGCCAAAGGTACCGTTCTTTTCTAAATCATGCACTTTTGATAAAAGTTGCAGCAGTTCAGCTATCATTTATTATGTGTTCAGCTATAGTTTCTTGAACTTATGCATGCTATGTTGCATTCGGAGTGAGAAACGATGTGGTGATGAGTCTAACGAATGGTTTCAGCTGTATGCTCTCTTCCCTATCTAATCTTGGCATGTCTAGCGTCATTCGAGGACAAATGTTTCCAAGGTGGGATGATGTAATACCTCGGGAAATTTTTCGTTGAAATTTTATGCGTAAACGTGTTGGGTTCTATCTTCTAAAATAAATTATAAATTTTTCGTGTAGAATGTCTTAGATTATGACCCATCATTGCATAGAGTATCGAATAAGATTTCCAACGATATGTGGATCATCCAAAACGAACACCCGAGCGACGAGTTATGAACATTCCGATCGAACCGTGAATCGTAGTGAACAGTAAAACGTGCAGGAAAAATTACTGAGGTCTGGCGTATTTTTGCTCCAAATTTAAACGATCATAAATCCTTGTACATAATGATCTAGGTGATCTACTATACATCATCGGAAAGCTCTGCGAGTCCTCTTTCCAATGAAATTAGTTTCACCCAATTTGTCTATCGAAGCAAAAACATTATGGTCGATCTACTTCAGCCTATCAAAAGTGAATTTTTGGGTCAACTTCAAACGATCATAACTCCTCGTACACAATGATCTGGGTGAGATACTATATATCAACGGAAAGATATGAGAGTCCTCTTTCTAATGAAATTAGTTTCATCCAATTTGTCTATCAGAGAAAAAATTTATGATCGATCTATTCAGACTATCAAAATAGTCCACAAAGGACAGATTCAAGAATTATTTAATTTTTAGGGGCGTTTTGGTCATTCTCCCTCACCCAAAATCCGTCCAATCCCTATATTAAAACCTATTAGAAGCATTATATGTTATATTTCATCAAATTCCCTCAAAAAGAAAACCCTAAGCTCCTACATCCAACTTCAAGAACCTCCCAAAGTTCACCATTAATTCTGCAAATTTATTCAAGATTCCAAGTTCCTAGTTCAAGAACTCCATGAACCATCATTCAAAGGCACGATTAACATCTCAAAAATGAGTATCTATTTAAAGTTCATCATTCAAGGTATGTAGGGTTTTCAACAAGAACTCTCTTTCGTTCTTGTGCCCAAAAGTAATTTTCTTTACAAAGGGATGGTTTTCATTTGATTTTTATGAATTTGAAGCATGAACCCATATCTTATGATGATTATTATGAAATCTTGATGTTTATGATTTTGAAAGATGAATTTACATGTGTGGAGATATAAAGCATGAATCTTGAACGATATTTATCATGATTATGATATTTGGGTCGTTAATCCCCATTGGAATTTTTTTTTTAGAAAGTGTGTGTTATAAGCACGTTGATGTTGCATATTTGAGATATTTTGAATGATTTGACCTTTTGGTCTTAATGGAGTTGTTTTGAACTCGAGTGTGAATGAAATCCACAACGTGGTTGATTTTGATAGATGGGAAGCATGATGGCTCCCGATGTATATTTATAAATTACTGAAATTATTTTGTTGTGGATTATCTTCAAAATGATCTGAGCTAAGTCTGAGAGAAATATTTAGCACCTAGTGGGAGGTATAAAGCGACCTTACTTTCCTAGAACTACGTGCCCCCATAGAAGTGAGCCTGAGGCTGATTTATATAGTGATCACTAGTTTGTGTGGATTTGATATCGATAGTCCTACTCTGATGGCAAGGATAGGACGGCTCTCCCCAACGTGGGTTGTACGTTGGACTCCATGTAGCTTACATGGTTTATGTCGGTTATAGGATCTCCCAGTGTGTGTTTCCTTGTGTCTATGGTGAATGGTGAAGTGATTTGAAAGTGGATTGTGAAAGTTATTCTTTCAAAAGATTTAAATGATATTTACATTATGAGATTTGATATTCTTGATGAACTGAAAGTGATTGACAAATTATATGATGACTCACATGTGTTATTGTACTTATTTCATCCTCTCATGATTATGATGATTTTCTTCGGGCTATGTGAGTCTTTCATACATCCTGCATATTTCTTATAAATATTAATGATGATGATGTTTATACAACTGCATACACCCCCATATACTCGGTTTCTTTCCATGGTACTGACCCACATCTTTGGATGTGGGCTGTATTTTCTCAGAATGTAGGTTCAGGTGCTCAGTTCCAGGTTCGACAGTGATTCTTTGGGCACGCTATTCTACATCCTCTGTTGTGGTGAGTCCTCATGTTCCGAGGATTTGATGTCTGATGTTGGTTTCACGGAATTGTTTACATTTGATAACTGAGTATGAGTCAGTTGGGGCATGTCTCAATGGCTCGCGGGTTTTATTGATTTTCTTAGAGGCTTGTCAGACTAGAATAGATGTTGGGAGTTGACTAATAAGTCGTATTTTGTTATCTTTCTGAAATTCTTTTATTCTTGGATGATAATTACTCTGTTGATATTTGAGGGTTATTTATGAAAACCCCGTTGATTTGTGTTGAACTAAATGAAAATGGCTCAAAAGGTTAGCTTGGGGCTACTCGTAACCTCAAGCACCGTGTGACGCTCCGAAACCCATTTTTCGAGGTGTTACAAACTCATACCGCACAAGCTAGTTCAAAGGAGGAGGATTGCCAGCAGCACCACACATCTCATTAACCATTGCTTTGATAGTTTTTCTCATTCATCAACTCCCTACCTCACATTCAAGACTTGACATTTGGGGCATGGAAATTTTAATTTGGGAATCCAACATTATGTGAGATTGCTCCTGATCTGATATCATGTAAAGTTAAGTCTTGAGGTTAACTCATACCTCAAAAACTAGCTCAAAAGGAGAAGGATTATCTGTGACTTATAAGGAGACCACACATTTTATTAATGAGACTTTTCTCATTCTTTAACAATTAGTTGTTATGATTAAATTGAGTTTGTTTCATTATTTGAGATACTTATCTAATTTACCTATAAAGATAAGGCAATGATTAAATTTAGTTTGTTTCATTATTTGAGTTATTTATTTAATCTATCTATAAAGATGAGGCTATGTTAGTTTCTTAAGTTTTAAAGAGTTACACTACTAAAAAATACAGGATTTTCGACCACAAAAAATCGACCACGGAATGTGATCGGAAAACATCGACCACATGTGATCGATTTTTTATTATTTTTTTAAGAATTTTTTTTTTTTAAAAAAAAGCAACCACAAGTGGTCGCTTTTGTATTTTAAAATTTCAAAAAAATCGTTTCAATAATTTGTATATTAATTATTATTTCTTTTACAAATAAAAATTTGAAAAAAAAATAAAAATAAAAACGACCACTTGTGGTCGGTTTTTAATTAAAATTAAAAAAATTAACTATGAATAACCGACCACTAAATAAAAAATAAAATAATTTTTAAAAACCGATCACTTGTGGTCGGTTTTTAAATAAAATAAAAACCATTAGTGATCGGTTTCTATTAAAATAAAAGGAAAATAATTTTTAAAAATTGATCACTTGTGGTCGGTTTTTAATTAAAATAAAAAAAATAATTTTTAAAAACTGATCACTTGTGGTTGGCTTTTTAATTAAAATAAAGAAGAAAATAATTTTAAAAAATCGACCACTTATGGTCGGTTTTTATTAAAATAAAAATAAAATTATTTTTAAAAATCGACCACTTATGGTCGGTTTTTGAACTAAGAAAATAAAAAATTAAATAATTATTAGAAACCAATAATTATATATATAATCAAATATATATATTATTTTTATTAAAAAATAATTATATATATAATCTAATATATATATAATTTTTTGAAATTACACTGATCACATGTAGTTGATAACCAATATAATAATAATAAAAATCAATCAATCTTAAATTTTGTGAAAAAGTTACACTAAAAAGTATAGCAAATAAAATAAACAAATTACGTTAAACATAATCTTTATCTTTTACTTATGTTTCAATATATAAAATAAATATTTTCCTTTGTATATACATTAAATAGCGTTAAACATGCATAATCTTTGTATAATGAATATGTGTATATATATATATCATACCTTTGAGATAATGATATTATGTTACTATTGCAGTCATAATAATATAATATATAACCGATAATTCATCAGAATATAATGAACGTGTTCTATTATAAGGTAATATACTTGTGGATGTGATATATATAGTACGCATTTAAGAGTTCATATAAATATATAAATATATTTATATTTATATATATATATATATATATATGTGTGTGATGTAGTGATCGATTGATGAATGATGTAGTCAAAACCTAGTAGAATATAATTAAGCTGATCAAATATAATTAATCGATCACTCATCAGAGTATGTATATGAAATACGTCGCATTATATTATTGGATAATATACTCGTGTACGTATGTGATATATATAGTACGTATTTAGAACTTGATATAGTCGATAGTGTGTATATGTGTGTGTATGTATTGGTATATAGATAGTATATACATACTATATAGTGAAGGTATATTAATGACATAAGATAAACTAATCGATAATTATCTGAGTATATGTGAAATATGTTGTATATTATCATGGGATAGTAAAATCGTGTATGTGATGTTTATAGTATGAATTTGAAAGTTGATGGACAATTGAATATATGTATATATACGTATATCTCGTGTAGTGACGTATGCAGTAATTGAAAGCTAGATATATAACTGAATGTATATATCAAAATATTTTGAATGATACATTGATATATATCATACTATTGAGGAAATAGATATACTATTTTGGATCAATGTAGACACGTGTATGTTGTTGGAGATGTAATAACGTAAGACATGTATTACGAGGTATATATTGGGGGAGGGAAGGAACTAGGGGAGAAAGATAGAAAATTGAATCCTGAAACTGGCATATACTTACCATCTTCTTTGAATTTAGAATTTAGAACGACCGCTAAATTTTGGCGGTGAATTTGAGTTTTTTTGCTTACAAGTTTTATATCTGAGTATAAGTGAAATACATTGTATATTAATATGGGGTAGTAAAATCGTGTATGTGATGTTTATAGTACGTATTTGAAAGCTGATAGACAATTGAATATATGTATATATACGTATATCTCGTGTAGTGACGTATGCAGTAATCGAAAGCTCGATAACTGAATCTATATATCAAAATATTTTGAATAATATATTGATATCATACTATTGAGAAAATAGATATACTATTTTGTGTCAATTTAGATATGCGTATATTATTGACATTGTAATAACGTAAGACAAATAATCGATAATTTATCTGATTAACGCGTTGTACTACAAGGTATATATATATATAATATCATAATTAAAAGCTAATTAACCAAAAATTTATCTTAATTTGCAAAATTCATTGATATTATTATACGATTGAGGAAATATACTACTCGTGTTAATGTGATGATAAAATAACTAATTTAAAGATTTATATATATATATGCATTGTATTAAATTAATTGGATATTGTTATTAATATTATAGAATTTATTAAAAAAATAATTTGTTAAAAAATAATTTTAATTATTTATTTTAGTTCATTAAATTTTAATTCATTAATATTTTTTGTAAAAACCGGCCACATATGGTCGATTTTCAAAAATATTTCTAGAAAAGAGACCACATGTGGTCGGTTTAATGTTAATTAAAAAAATAAACCCGACCCCACTGCACCTGACCCTACCCAAACTAAGAAACTAAACACACACAAACACATATATACGACAAACACACAAACACATACACACACTCATTTCCAAACACACAAACCCTACTGCCGCTGCAATCTACTTCGGTGACTGCTCCGGCAACGACAGATCAAGTATGAAGCATTTTTTGTGTTGCTTTTTTGATTTTTTGGGATTCTTCAATTCCTTTTATGGTTTATCTTGCTGTTTTAGATATGGGGTTTTCTTGATTGAAGTTATTCATTGTAGAAATCCCTTAAAATTTGAGTCTTTTGAATCTTTAGCTGTGAAATTATGAGGTTCTTGATTTGCTTTTATGGTTTAGCTTCTTGTTTTAGATATGTGTTTTGTTTGATTGAAGTTATTGATTGTATAAATCCTCAAAGTTGGAATCTTTAATTATGATGTTTTGAGATTTATTGTTTAGCTTGTCGTTTATGATATGGGTTTTAGCTTGCTAAATCCCTCAAAGTTGGAATCTTTAGCTGTGATTTTGTAAGATTCTTGAATTCCTTTTATGGTTTAGCTTGTTGTTTTTTATATGGGTTTTGCTAAATCCCTCAAAGTTGATCTTTGACATGATTTTGTTTTATGGTTTAGCTTGTAGCTTTTGATATGGGTTTTGTGGTGTTGAAGTTATTATTGGTTGGAATTCCTCAAACTTGGATTCTCTAGTTGTGATTTGTGGAGATTTTTGATTTACTTTTATAGTTTAGAACTTTATCTTGTTGTTTTTTATATGAGTGTTGCTAAATCACTCAAAGTTGGAATATTTTGTCGTGATTTTTTGAGGTTCTTGATTATTTTTTTGGTTAGATTGAAGTTATTATTGGTTGGAATTTCTCAAAGTTGGAAACCTTAGCTGTGAACATTTGAGATTTGATTTTCTTTTAAGGTTAGCTTGTTGTATTTGATATTGGTTGAAGTTATTCATGGTAAAAATCTCTTAAAGTTGGAATCTTTAATTGTGATTTTTTCAGATTCTTGATTTTCTTTTGTGATTTAGCTTGTTGTTGTTTATATAGGTTTAGTTGGATTGAAGGTGTTATCGACTGAAAATTATTCTTCTACTTGGATACTGTTTATTAAATGTTTTTGTTTTGAATGGCAGGTTGAAAATTATTCTTCTGCTCCTAATTTAGTATCTTTGCGCTACCAACACATCTGAATCTTGATTTAGTGACCGCTTATCTCTTTCACTTTAATTTAGGCCAAGCAAAGGTAAGTTAATTTCTCTCTATTTTCTTGTAATGAAGTCATTAAACGTAGTTTAGTTTGGGATTGATCGTTGTAGAAGGCTTTGAAAGTCATAGGAATTTTATGATGATTATATGGTGTAAGAGGGACATGCGATGCCTCTACTTGTTTGCTTTGTTACACTTGTTCAATTGTTTGACTTATTATACTATAAATGAATATGTTGCTTGAAAGTGAATAAGTGTAATTACTTAGCTTGAAGGTGAACTTTTATTTTAAATTTTGTTAAAGCATACTTGAAATGTGAACTTTTTATTGTGAACTTAACTATGCTTGATAATTTTGAATGTGGTTTACTTTGGTGACTTCGTGAGTTGAAATTGATTAAGTTTAGGTAATTGAAATGTCAATTTATCATTTTGAAGATAGTTTAGTTTGTTGTTTGGGGAGGTGACTTAGTGACTTGAAAATGTTGAAGTGTAGATACTTTAAAGGTTAATTTTTATTTTGAATGTAATTAACTTTGGTGACTTGGGTGATAACTTAATGAGTTGAAATTTACTAAGTGTAGGTACTTAAAGATGAATTTTTTGTTTTGAATGTAGTTAAGTTTGGTGACTTGGTAGGTGACTTAGTCACTTAAAATTGATAAAGCGTAGGTACTTTAAAGGTGAATTTTTATTTTGAATGTGGTTTAGTTTGGTGACTTGGGGGATGACTTAGTGAATTGAAATTTACTAAGTGTAGGTACTTTAAAGGTGAATTTTTTGTTTTGAATGTAGTTAAGTTTGGTGACTTGGTCGGTGACTTAGTCACTTGAAATTTACTAAGTGTAGGTACTTTAAAGGTGAATTTTTGTTTTGAATGTGGTTTAGTTTGGTGACTTGGGTGATGACTTAGTGAGTTGAAATTTACTAAGTGTAGGTACTTTAAAGGTGAATTTTTTGTTTTGAATGTAGTTAAATTTGGTGATTTGGTAGGTGACTTAGTCACTTGAAATTGATAAAGTGTAGGTACTTTAAAGGTGAATTTTTATTTTGAATGTGGTTTAGTTTGGTGACTTGGGTGATGACTTAGTGAGTTGAAATTTACTAAATGTAGGTACTTTAAAGGTGAATTTTTTATTTTGAATGTAGTTAAGTTTGGTGATTTGGTAGGTGACTTAGTCACTTGAAATTTACTAAGTGTAGGTACTTTAAAGGTGAAATTTTATTTTGAATGTGGTTTAGTTTGGTGACTTGGGTGATGACTTAGTGAGTTGAAAATGTTGAAGTTTAGGTACTTGAAATGTGAATTTTTGTTTTGAATGTAGTTAAGTTTGGTGACTTGGTAGGTGACTTAGTCACTTAAAATTGATAAAGTGTAGGTAATTTAAAGGTGAATTTTTTATTTTGATAAAGTGTAGTCATCACTTGCTGAACTTTTTGTGACTTGATCTAATTAGTTGAATCTGATTAATTGTGTAGATGGAACCTGATTATAGCTGGATATATCAACGGAATAATGAAAATAGAATGGGTCTTAGGGAGGAATTTTTTGAAGGTGTCAGACGATTTGTTAAACATGCTAAGACACTTGATGTTTGGTCACGTTTTTTGGCGATTCGTTGTCCTTGTGTTAGATGTAATGGTATAAATCTTTTAAAAGAAGAAGTTGTTAAGGAACATCTTTATAGAAGGGGGTTTCACGAGGACTTTTTAAGATTGCGTGCTATTGATGGTAATGTTGGGCAAAATAACTTTGTTGTAGGAGAAAGTAATAGGTCTGCAGGGCATAATGAATATCAAGATACTAGAATAATAGAAACGGTGCACAGTGTTTTTGGAATGCAACATGAGGTCGACTTTAGGAAAAATGTCGAAGATGTTCCTAATAGAGAAACGAGCAAATTCTATGAACAATTGCATAATTCTAGTCATCATTTGTTTAACGGGTGTTCGTACTCTCGTTTGTCTATTGCTGTTAGACTATTAAGTATTAAATCTAATTGGAATATTGTTAAAGGAGGAATGTACTCAATGATAGACCTTATTAATAAGTTAGTTGACCCCGGCTTAGAGTTTTCTAATTCTTTTTATAAGGCAAAAAGATTGGTGTCAATGTTAGGTCTCTCTTCGGTTAGAATGGATTGTTATGAAAATGGTTGCATGTTATACTTTAAGGAAGATGTTAACCTAGAGTCATCTAAGTTTTGTCAGCACCCTCGATATAAGTGTGGTTGTAGTGGAAATAAAATTGCTATTATGCATTATTTACCTCTAATACCGAGGTTGAAGATGTTGTATGCTTCAAACAGCTCAGCTCCTCATATGAGATGGCAAAGTGAAAATAGAAGGCCCACTGGTGTTATGTGTCATCCATTTGATGGAGAGGCTTGGAAGCATTTTGATGCAACTTATCCAGATTTTGCAGCTGAGCCACGAAATATTCGTTTGGAATTATGTGCAAATGGCTTCACTCTTTTTTCAGTTGGTGTTGCGCCATATTCATGTTGGCATGTATTTATCACTCTGTATAATCTTTCTCCTAAAATGTTGATGACTAGTCCCTATATATTTCTAAATTGTGTTTTTCCTGGCCCGCATAATCCAAAAAGCGGAATAGATGTCTACTTTCAACCTTTGATCGATGAACTTCAAATTTTATGGAATGAGGGGGTTGAAACTTGGGACATCTTACTTAAATAGAATTCCAATCTACGTGCATATCTAATGTGTACTGTTAATGATTTTCCTGCTTATGGAATATTATCTGGGTGGATGACAGCTGGAAAGTTGGCTTGTCCATACTGCATGAAAAAAATAAAATCTTTCACATTGAGACATGGTAGAAAAAACTCATGGTTTGATCGTCATCATTATTTCTTGCCACCAGATCATGAATTTAAGAGACTCAAGTATGCATTCAGAAGGAATAGAAGGGAACATGATGATCCACCTCCAAGGCTATCTGTTCATGACATCTAGGAGATAGTTCATAATTTGCCTAAAGTCAGCGAGGAACCATTGTATAAGCTGGATGGATATGGCATTTTGCATAACTAGACTAAGCAAAGTATATTTTGGGAGTTAGAATATTGGACAGATAATTTACTTAGACATAATCTTTATGTCATGCATACTGAGAAGAACTATTTTGACAACTTGTTCAATATAGTTATGGATGTCACCATCAAAACAAAGGATAATCCTAAGGCCAGACTTGACTTACCAAAATATTACAAACGCAGAGAATTACACTTATAGGAGGGTCCCAATGGCAATGTTCTTAAGCCCAAGGCTAGTTTAACATTCAAATTGGACCAAAAGCGTCAAATATGTGAGTGGGTCCAAAGTTTGAAGATGCCCAATGGATATGCCTCAAATTTGGGAAAGATGATTGATATGGCACAAGGAATGTTGCATGGAATGAAAAGTCATGATTGTCATATTTTCATGGAACAATTACTTTCAATTGCTTTTATTGGATTAGCTGAAAACATATGGAAACCAATAGCAGAGATTAGTTTGTTCTTTAAAGACTTATGTGCCACCACATTAAAAGAAGAAAATCTAGCACGAATGGAAAGTAATATTATTGTTATCACCAACAAGTTGGAGCAAATTTTTCCACCAGCGTTCTTCGATGTGATGGAACATCTTCCCATTCACCTTGTGCATTAAGCTCATCTAGGCGGTCCAGTTCAAACTAGGTGGATGTATCCATTCGAACGGTAAACAATTGTAACACATTTAAATTCATATCTTTTTTTAATATAGTAAACATCTAATCTTAAGATTGTGCAGGGCAATTGGAAAATTGAAAAGGGGCCCCAAAAACAAACATAGGGTGGAAGGATCTATAGTTGAGGCATATCTTGCAAGAGAAAGATCTCAATTTTGTTCATACTACTATCGTGATAAAGTTTCTTATTCAAGAAACCGACCAAATCATCATCAAGATGATGAGAATGAGCCTCATTTAAAACCGATATCAATTTTCAATCAATCTAGTTGTAAGGCTAAAAGGACCATATTTCATCGGCTCACACCCACGGTGCACAAATTAGCAACTTTGTATGTCTTGCTGAATTTCCAGGAAGTTGAGCCCTTTCTGAAGTAAGGAGATTAAAATTTTAACATATCTTATTTATTTACTCATTCCCTTAAAGAAACTAATTGTGTTTCGCATGTTGGATCTTTAGTTCATTTAAGACTCAATTCCACAAAAAATAAGTGTATGCATTCTTTGCAACATGGTTTACATATAAGGTTCGTAAGTGTATTAATATTTCTAAAAATGTTAAACATTTACACATTCCTCAACTAACATATATATTATATGTATGTATAATATTTTCAGGTAGACCAGTCACCAAATTCAGCCGCATACGATTAGTTCTTGAGAGATATTTCTTTGGGTCTAGTTGAAGCTCATACAATGTCCCATTACACAGTAAATGAGATTAAATTTTCCACTGAATAACACTCTAAAACAAGGAAAACAAACAATAGTCGTGTTTGGGTTAAGAGTGATGATGATGTCGATTACTTTGGCATCATACACGAGATCTTAGAACTGGAGTATGGTTGTTTGCCAATAAAAAAAATTTTCTCTTTCGATGTAAGTGGTTTTATCCAAGCACAAGAGTACATAAGGAGCATAACATTATTAAAGTGAAGCACAATAGGTCGTATCCTGTTTACGATCCATTTGTTCTAGCGTAAAATGCTAAACAAGTGTATTATGCTCCTTAGTCGTTCCGTAGTGATAAATCTAATTGGTGGGTTGTAATCAAAACAAAGCCTATAGGACGGGTTAAAGTTGAGAATGTGTTGGAGACTGCATATCAAAATAAAATACAGATTGATCACCAGCTAGTGGACATTGACTTAGTGGATAGTTTGAATCACCCAAAAAATATATTTGAAGAAGTTAATATTGCGAAAGAAGAGGCCAAGTGGGTAGAAGATGAGGAAACTTACGAAGAGGGTGAATGGTTTAGTGGAGAGTCTTCAGAAGAGGAGGATTAGTTTGTGTAGGTTGCATTTATTATGTATTGATGTCTTTATGTTTTGTACTATATATTTACCTTTATGTTTCTTGTTTAAGAATGATATGTAATATACTGTTTAAGATTGTTGTTTTCACTTTTTCATAATTTATATAGTAATAAAAATATTCTTGCCTATCTCGTGTTGTTGGAGTGATTTGAAATGTGAATTAGTAACTTGAAATTAATTTCTTGGAATGTTTTCTTATATATTCATTTTGTAGGAACTAACTACTTGTTAACTTTACATAATTTAGATGTCAGGTAGAGGTGATAAAGGTAAAGGAAAAGTTGATCCTACATAAACAAAAAAAAAAAGAAAAAACAACCTCCATCTTATAGACGACCGACAGGTATTCATATATCTAAGGGTCGGTTTGCTGACGCACTAGCACAACCCTCATATTCTAGGTCATCTCAGCATTCGGTTTCTTCTCCTACGCATGTGGGGCCACTTCATGGGTCTACACTGAATCATTCTAGCCCTATCACCGTGCCACCGCCATCATAGTACTAGCGGACGACTGCTGGCACATCTGGACATATACCATCGTTAGTACCCTCCTGTAGTAGTCACCCACGATTGCACAGTGACTCTGTTGGATTTATTGGGTCATGGATCTTCATCTTAGAGACACTCCACCCGGTGCTTCAGATCCGCCCATGTTAGTGCATCCACCAGTACTTGATCCGCGGCCTAGAGACAGAGATGATTATGAGAGGCATTATCTTATTCCATATAAAACAGGGTGAGATTTTTAAATATAATAACATTATTCATTTTTCATTACTATATTATTATGCTCTACGAAATTACTGTTTGATCTTGTGTTGTAGGTTTAAGCTGGATGCTGGAGTTGAAAAAATTACGAGTAAATGCATTTGTCAGCACTTCAACAGCTACTGGACCAGTTGGCAAAAGGTTCCAGAAAATGACAGAGAAAAAATGTTTAAAAATTTCAGGTAAAGATTTAACTTATCGACTACTTAACACGTTGTTAGAACAAAATATTGAATATTATATTATTATTTTTCTTGTAGAAATATTACTAGTGGGATGATGAGAATGTATGTGCTATAAGGAGGAATTTTTATCGAAGAGCTAGATCCGATTTAACGGTCTATTGGATTATGCCAGAACCAACTTGATACGACCTGAATAGATACTCAAATCCATATGGCAACAGTATATTCTCTATTGAAATAGCAAAGAATACCAATTATTGAGGGACAAAGGAAAGAAAGCACGGGCATCATCCAAGGGTGGCTCCCTACATACTGCGGGTGCAGTTAGTATGATTATTGTGGAGGAAAAAATTGTATGTAACTTTTATAGTTTTAATTGTTTGTATCTATTTAAATTTTTAATTATTTGAAGATTAATAATTTTTTCATAAGTAGGAAAAAGAAAAGGGTAAGAAGATGCCCTTCGATGAGCTATTCGAGGAGACGCATGTGAAGAAGGAAAAAAATGACTGATGAAGATGTCTGGGTTGAGCCTCATGCAAAAGCTGCCCATGTAAGAATCAAATTTTGAATTTATGAATCTTTTTCTCAAAGTTGATATTATTCAAGTATAAGTACTTTAATATTATTTTACTATTAATTTTAACTTTACTTTGAATATAGGAAAATATATGCAACTCCTTAGTGAGTTTCATAGTACTCAGCCTCCTGAAAGTCAGGGTGACCCAATACCAAAACATATAGAGGGAGAGTTATGGGAATAAACTGTGGGTCCTGCAGTTAGAGGCCATTACTACGGATACCACAAAAATTATTTTTGGCAAGAATGTTAGGTATTCATCCGGTCCTACATCCTATACCTCTTCAGTTGATAGAGAAAACTGTTGAATCACTAAAAAATAAGATTTCTAAACTCCCTAAAGAGCTTGTTGCACAGAGAGAGAGAGGACGCAGAAGAAGGAGAAAGAAACAACATCATAAATAAGGATGCTGCAAGAGCAGTTCAACTCTTATATTCAATCTGCAGGGATTATTCCTCCATGTCCTAATGATGCAGTTCGGGCTGCAAAAGGTCTAGGACCACTGGATGAAATCAACACAGATGAGTAATCAGATCCTACATGTGCAGATGAGGATACGGAAAATGAATTCGAAGACGATGATGATAAGTGGTAGTTTTTTGACTTCTGTATGTGTTGTAGTTTGGATTTGGAGATGACTTGTAGTTTTTACATTTTTGTATGTTTTTAGAGTTGTATTGTAGTATGTTAGTTGTGTGGGAATACACTTGGTTTGTTATTATTGTGGTTGTTGTTGTATTGTATGTTGTTGTTTCATTTGTTCAACTTGTTGCTTTTTATTATTTTAAAAAAAAATCTCGAAAAACCGACCACATGTAGTCGGTTTTTTTAAAAAAAATTATAGAAAACTAACCATAAGTGGTCAATTTTAATAAAATTAATCGATTAATTTTAAAAGAAAACTGACCACAAGTGGTCGGTTTAAATAAAATTAATTAATTAATTTTAAAATAAAATCGACCACTTGTGGTCAGTTTATTTTGAATTTTTTTATTTTTAAAATTATTTTTTCTATTTAATAAAATAATAATGAATTTTAAAAATATATATTTTTTAAAAAATCAACCACACGTGGTCGGTTTTTAAAAAGCTACCATACTTTTACCAACCATGCATTTTGGTCGGTTTTGTGGTCGGAATTTCAGGAAAACCGACCACATGTGGTCGATTTTTGTCGTCAATTTTTCTATTTTTTTAGTAGTGTTAGTTACACTCTATTGATATTTAGGTGATAGTTATCATTGAATAAAAATTTATTTGAGTTTTTCTTATATTCTCAAATTCTTTAGGCTAAGCCTTTCCATCAATCGGTTGAATTTTTGACAAAATCGATTGTTATTCTCTCATTATTTTTATTAATTTACTACCCCAAATTCTATGCTGCCTCCAACCAACTTTACCTCAACAAAATTATCTCGTCAATTATGAGAAACTTAATTACTTTTTGAAGATTGCAGTTAAGTATGTTCTCTTATCATAGTCCATGTACATTCTTGAGATGCTATTTTAGAATTAGATTGACTGTGTGAAAAGGGATCACCACACCCATACCTTCAAGTTCACCATCAAAGGTGGTTTATTTTTCACCGCCAACCAATGCAATTCTATATCGGGGGCACACTTGGTAAGCTGCAATACATATCTTTCAACACTTCTTGATATTTCATTTAAACTAAACAAACTATCCCAATTCATGCATGTCCCAATCATATAGCATCAAAAGGAAGTAAAAAAGGTTCTTTAATATCTTAAATCATTCGCAACCTCTTATCTAAAAATTCTTCATCATTTTGACATAAGCTTATATATGTATGTCCATGATAACTGAGCGATAATGCAGTCGATAAAATATATACTTTAATATGGCTGAGGAAACCTTCACTTCTTAAGTTAACTTTTGGGTTGAGTTAGTCCCAAAATTTATTTCTTTAATATGATATCAGAGCATGACCTATTACAATTCTTAATTAAATTCTCTATGCATTAGATATCTAGCCTTGAACATGAAAGGATGTGAAGAGTTTTACATCGATCCTGTAAGGGATGTATGGTCTCATTAATGTGACTTAATCAATCCTCATCTGTTGAAATAACTTTCGATATTTAGTTATATTCATGATCTATTTATTTAGTAATTGTTATCAAGTTGTGTAACACCCCGCACTTTTGGGTTAAAGTTTGAACCATTCTTTCTATGTGTATAGACCTAAATCGAATAATTCTTTGTTAATATATGTATGATGATCAATCCTATAGTGTTTGAATACCTTTTACTAAGAATTGAGGTCACAAAAGTCCCCTAACTCAAACTCGAGTTGAAAACTCTTCTATCGATTAAGTTTTGGTGAACGTCTAAACTTAGTTCATCTTCCTTTCTTCCTAAATTCTTGTATATAATGAGTCAGAGGGCCTACTATATATCAAATTAAAGGTCTTTGAGTTTTTTTCCAACACAACTGGTTTCACCTTAATCCTATTTCGGAGTAGAAAGTTATGCTTATTTTACTTTGAAGTGTTTGTCCGCCAAAATGTGACGATGAGGCTGACAACCTATCAACTAGGTGACAGCCTATCAGCCCTAGTCGTCAGACTAGGGAAGAAAATGGTAAAATTCATCAAAAAACTGACGACCTAGGTAACTGCCTATCACCTGAGTGACGGCCCATTAACCTTGGTAATTAACTGATGTAAATTTTTTGGTTTCCTTAGGGGTATTTTTGTCATTTTATCACTCCAAAAAACTTTCCCACAAATTAAATTACACCCTAAACATTATTTACTCAACCATTATCAGTTTTAAACACATCTCAATCCTCTCAACTCTCAAGAACAAGGTAGAAACTAGAGTTTCCTTCAAGATCAAGAATCAAACTCTTAAGTCCAAGATATCCAAGGAACGAATTAGGATTCGAGTTCTACTCTTTAAACCTTGTAATCTAGGTATATGTAATTTTCCCAAACTATATGGGCTTGTTCAAAACACATTGAATAAGGTATAAAGTTATAAAGATCATGAATTTATAAAGGGGTTTTGGAATTTACATTTGTAATTATGTATTATGAACTCTTTAAATGATATTATTTTTTTGGTCTTGAGGTCTTTCCCCTAAATTGATTTGTACTTGTATATACGTATGTATGAAATTGAGATTTAATGTTTAATTGAGAGCATGAACAATTATAACCCCTCTCTTGTTACTAAGACTTTTATTTTCGTACGTTATGAGCTATTTAAATTGCATTTAACGAAGCAAGATACAAATGTCTTGATTATTATTTATGACTTGATTATGGTTTTGAATTGAGGAGAGGGTGATTTTACATGTTGATAAATGTTGAAGATACATAGAG
The DNA here is from genome assembly GCA_030864225.1 of Capsicum baccatum var. pendulum. Taxonomy (NCBI): domain Eukaryota; kingdom Viridiplantae; phylum Streptophyta; class Magnoliopsida; order Solanales; family Solanaceae; genus Capsicum; species Capsicum baccatum. The sequence continues at coordinate 45,231,175 of CM061561.1, forward strand.
AAAGAGTTGCATATTTTGTCACAAACTTCATGACCACCACATACTTGTTGAAATATTGAAAAGAGTGATCTTTGCAATATTTGATAAATGTTTTGAAGTAAGAATTTTCGTAAATTGTTAGAAGTATGGTGGTCGAAACCCTATGCTTGAAATAAGAGACTTTACTATGATATTTTATGGCTCAGAAACATGACTTGCAAGTCTTGGTGTGAACGACACCAATACAAATAATGCCATAACAGATTCAGAACATAATAAAAGTCAGATTTCACTTATATTTTCATATGTGAGTTTTGAATGATTATTTTTCAAAAAAGGTTAAAAATAGTCTCAAGAGATATTAGGTGGTTGCCCAAAGAAGGCGCGAGTTCAAAAAACTCATTGCCCAAAATTATGTTTTGTCGATGCGGGTTATTATATCCCCAAAAAGGATTATACGCTAGCCTAGTGCCTATGGCGCATCAAAATCAGAATTAGAAACTCCAACTCTTGCGGCAAACTTGGGTTGGGGTCTTGGCCGCCGAGTTAAGGGCGGACTCCATACAACCCGTGGGGTCGTAGAATTATGGGGTGTACCACATAAATCAAAAGTAATTCAAAGATTAGAACTGCATTGTCAAAATCGTTTTAAGATCATTGAAATTGCCTATGTGTTTTTAACTATTTCATTCATGATATTTTAGACTTGCTCTCATCTATGTTATATATATGTAAGCACATTATTTTGGATTGCTCTCCGTACCAGTACGTTTGTACTGACCCCCTATATTTCAGGGTCTAAGGCTCAGCCCAGAAGTCCTCCTACGCCGTAGATTTATCAGAAAAAGGTGTGCAGTTGGTGAGCCTTCTTTATTTCAGAAGGCCTATTTTTAGAACATTATTATTTCATTTTGGTTTTGGGTCCTACTGGGGCCTTGTCCCTGTTTTAAACAAGTTATTATATTTTGATGTATTAGAGATTTCGCAGACTGAGATGGATATTGTCTAGATTCTTCTTGATTTTATTTCGTATTGTTAAGTTGAACTTAGTCCATGACCATAATTCTGTTTGTTTATTTCTGTATTTCTCTTGTATTATTGTGAATATTGTGCATGAATACCAGATATAGAAGAGTGCTCGAGCCTTTATGGTTCGGGATGCTCGTCACGTCAAGGACCCCATTTTGGGTCATGACAAACTTGGTATCAGAACACGATTCATAGTCCCAATGTGTCTACGAAATCATGTCTAGTAGAGTCTTGCTTATGGGTGTATTGTCATCACACTTATAATCAGGAGGCTACCAGGCATTTAGGAGTTGTTTCTTATTCTTTTATTATTTAGTTCGTGCTATTACGTCATCCATAAGAAAGTTATCCAATATCCTTCTTTGTTCTAATTTCATGGGTCATGCCTCTTTGTCGAGGCGATACACATCTCAGAGTCTAGCTCCCCGACAATGTGGTTCTCTATGATTGAGTTATCCATAAAAGTTATAAGATAACACAAGGACTTGAGAAGAGTCCCTTAATGCTTCAAGGTGTATTGATTCGAGTGTATACCTTTATCCTGGCAAAACCGTGCTTTCCAGCCAGAGGTACGAAGTGTATTCAGTCCCCTTTCAAAATTCTTTTTGCAAATATCATGCATAATGGAAATGATGTATAGTAGAATGTTGGAACTGTATTTTCACCAGATTAGTAGTATATGTTAAAGTGTCATGACCCATTGGTAGTGAGATAGTCCAAAAGTTGGTGACATGAAGTCACAAGGTTAGAAGTCAGAGTAAGGGAGACTTTTGTGTAAATAAATAGTTTTAGTTGTATAACCATTGATTAAGGGATGGTTTGTCATTTTATAATGATAGACTAATGTGGTAGCAATAATTGTAAATTGTATGGTAGGCTGTGAATAAAGTGTCAGGATATGATTATTATTTATTCAGAATAGGGAAAGATCTCAGAATGGATAGTTATGGTGGTGGTAGAAATTATTCATAGGCTATGAATGGAAAGGGGTAGACTAGTCAATAAGTTATGGATTGAGACTCATTGATATTTATGAAATTTGATGATAGTGAGAATGCATTCATGGGTAAGTAAGTATGATGTAAGAAATTAGAATATGTTGATAAGATTGAAATGGGTTATATTATAAGGTTAAGATCGACTATCCCTATTATGTGACTTTACCCCCCTTTTATTGTCTTTTCTTTAGTAGTTGTAAACTAGTACTATGTGAGAATGTAGGTAGTGGAATTTAAGGTGTAATAGTAATGTCATGTAGGGGATGTTATTGTAGGAAGTAGCAAGGAAAAATGAAGTATTTTGGGTTGATTTCCCAATTTGATGTATTAGTATATCATGTGGAATGTTTCATTGGTGGTACATGATTGACGTTAGACTATAGGCTTGAATGTTAGATGTGAAGTGTGGTGGTAAGAGTAGTAGTTTAAGATTAATAATGCATATTTTGTTGGAATTAATTAGCAGTCTTGATATGATGTGTGAAATGGCCTACGTTGATAATTTATGAAAGAATTATGTGGTAATCATGATATATATATATATATATATATACATGAGGACTAGTATTAAAGCGATGAATTGTGGTTGTATCATGGAGTGGTTAAGAACGTGAGTATAAAGTAATAAGTTGAACCCAGGTAGCAGGTTGTTAAATAAAGTTTAATGTGTATAAGTGTTTTATGTACCTAGATTTGATTCTTGAATCTTGTAGTATGTAGAAGTCTAGAAAGTTATTGTATGGTGTTCTTTAGAATTGAATTGAGGAAATATAGGTAGGCAATATGTGCCTTTAGAATAGTTTCGCAAATTTGTCAAGTTGTAAGTTGTGTGATTAGAGCTGTAAAGCTAGCATTCTAAGAAATTGAAGATGAGGTGTTAAGTGTTTAGAATCGGGGGTGTCTATGCCTATGATGATGGTAGTCATAAGTTAATGACCTTGAGGTTGGAGGAAATTACGATTTAGTCTCCCTGGGAGGGGGAGTTTCTAGAAAGAATTTAGTATCTTTAGATATTTATTAAGGAGAGTTTTTGTTCATGTGTATATTGATATCCCTTTGTGATAAGGAGTGTGGATGCGTACGCTCATGAGAGTGGGAGTTGTAGAGTGATAGCTATAGAGGTCAACGAAAGTTAAGAGTAGCATTTTTTTTAAAGAGAGGCCTTCAGAGTAAGTTCATCAGGGAGAGTGTAGAGTTTAAGTATACGGTGATGTCTCTTTTGCGTTGAGAGTTGTTGCTATAGATTTTGATATGAAGTTATGTCTGCAAGTTTAGGAGTGTGACATTGACTAAGGGGGAGATGATAGATTGCAGCAGTTCCCAAATTTTTTTGTGGTGTCAAGTTTCAAGTATGAATCATGAAAAATCAATTTCTATTCAAGCAAGTTCCTTTTACATTGATTTGACTTGACATCTACCAATGTCTTATGTATTCAAGTTCTGCCTATGTCTAAGGTTTGAGCTCTCTATGTAACTCATGTCATGTCCCAACCTCAAAACTAGAAGCAACAATGTCCCTCTATGATCCAATATTCCAAGTATCCAAGCTCTATGTTATGTTGCTCATGAACTATAAATCTGTATCCCAAATCATGCTTGCTTCTAAGAAACTATGTTTTCGTATGTTACTGATTCATTTTATGTCGGAATTAGCCAAAGTGATAAAGTTTATGCTAACTCATGGAAAATTTTCAGTTCTTTAAACGATGAGCAATTGCTTTAAGTGGAAATCTTTGTCTTAGTTGTTAACTATATAAATTCTAGCTTTATGTTATATAGCTCAGAATATGGGTACCCATGTTTCTCATTGTGGTCTATCCAAGGAAATCATATAGTGTTGTGTTTATGCCAAACGACTCTTTTCTTATGATCCAAACACTTAATATATGGCGCACTTCGTGTCTATTCTATCGTATCTTCACCCCGTGTCCCTCTTTGATTAGTGAAATAAGTATGACTAATGGTCGGATAATGTTACTTCCAATCATGATGCTTATGCTCGGGTCTCTTAATGACCCTACGTATGTTAGTATGGTGGTGGTTATGGAAGCGTAGTAGTGTGTTAGGTGGGGGAGTAGATGTTTTTGAAGATGAAAATTTTGATGTAACTTCTTGAGGTAAGGCTATAGGAGAAGGGGGAAGAAAAAAATGAATTTTCATTACGTGAGATAGTTAAAAAGGAGTTATGTGGCAAAAATCTTAGTGAGAATGATTGAATTGGCTGGTCTTAGTGAGGAGATCCATGTAGTAGGTGTAGTAATGATTAGGCTTGAATGTTGTGATTGTTAAAAATACAAACCAATGCGCTGTAGGGAATAGTACTCCTTGATTTAAAGCTTGAGTGTGTTTGACAGTAGTGATAAGGTGAAGTAAATCTTCTTAAGTGGATGTAGAATATAGTGTCCCATAGCTTAAACTAGCACCTCTATTCTCTGAGTTACGCTTCAACATAGAAGTATTATACAGTGGAACTCAAGCTCTGGTTGTTGTATGTGTGATGGAAAAATTGTAAGTTGGAAATTATGAGGTATGTAATTTATTGTTTAGGGCATATATGAGTAGTGGGTCTAAGTGTAAGTCTATTCGTGGTATCATGTAAAGTAGAGAATGCTTCTATTCCTATCTCTCACGAAATCTCATTTCATGATTGTACCGATGTTAATCAGGCTTGTTATCACCAAATAAACTCATACCATATGTTGTGATGATCATGATCCCTAGAATTCATGTGCAAGGTCATCTCTATGTCAGTTCATATCCTCTCACTCTTCATGCTTACACGTTTTCCTAGGGGTTATCAAGAAGCTTGTTCACTGCCTTCGTATATTTTGTTGAGGAAAAATATTTAATGCGATGTCACATTCTTTAATCTACACTTTTAGAGATTCAAGAAGTCCCTACCCATCATTCGGGGAAGAATGATCTCAAGGGGGAGATAATGTAACACCCTGCACTTTCGGGCTAAAGTTTGAACCATCTTTCCTATGCGTATAGACCCGAACCCAGTGATTCTTTGTTAATATATATATGATGATCAATCCAATAGTGTTTGAATACCTTTTACCATGAATTGAGGTCACAAAAGTCCCCTAACTCGAACTCGAGTTGAAAACTCTTCTATCGATTAAGTTTTGCCGAACGTCTAAACTTGGTTCATCTTCCTTTCTTTATAACTTCTTGTATATAATGAGTTAGAGGGCCTACTATATATCAAATTAAAGTTCTTTGAGTTTTCTTTCCAACGCAACTGATTTCACCTTAATTCTATTTCGAAGTAGAAAGTTATGCTCATTTTACTTCTAAGCGTCTGTTAGCCAAAATATGATGACAAGGCTAACGATCTATCAACTAGGTAATGGCCTATCAGCCCTAGTCGTGAACCTAGGGCAGAAAATGGTAAAATTCATCCCAAAACTGACGACCTAGGTGACGGCCTATCACCTGAGTGACGACCCATCAACCTTGGTCGTCAACTGATGTAATTCTGCGATTTTTTTGGTTTCCTTAGGGGTATTTTGTCTTTTACTCACTCCAAAAACCTTTCCCATGAATTAAATTACACCCTAAATGTTATTTAATCCACCATTATCAGTTTTAAACACATCTCAATCCTCTCAACTCTCAAGAACAAGGTAGAAACTAGGGTTTTCATCAAGATCAAGAATCAAACTCTTAAGTCCAAAATTTCCAAGGAACGAATCAAGATTTGAGTTCTACTCTTTAAACCTTGTAATCTAAGGTACGTGGGGTTTTCCTAAACTACATGGGCTTGTTGAAAACACATTGAATAAGGTTTAAAGTTATAAAGATCATGAATTTATAAAGGGGTTTTGGAATTTGCATTTGTAATTATGCATTATGAACTTTTTAAATGATATTATTATTTTGGTCTTGAGTCCTTTCCCCTAAATTGATTTGTACTCGTACATACGTATGTATGAAATTGATATTTAATGTTTAATTGAGAGCATGAACAATTATAACCCCTCTCTTGTTACTAAGCCTTTTGTTTTCGTACATTATGAGCTATTTAAATTGCATTTAGAGAAGTAAGATACAAATGTCTTGATTATTGTTTATGACTTGATTATGGTTTTGAATTGAGGAGAGGGTTCTTTTACATGTTGATAAATTTTGAAGATACATAGCGAAATATTTGCATATTTTGTCACAAACTTCATGACCACCACATGTTTGTTGAAATGTTGAAAAGAGTGATCTTTGCATAATTTGATAAATGTTTTGAAGTATGAATTTTCGTAAATTGTTAGAAGTATGGTGGTCCAAACCTTATGCTTGAAAGAAGAGACTTTACTATGATATTTTATGGCTCAGAAATATAACTTGCAAGTCTTGGTGTGACGACACCAACACAGATAATGCCATAACAGATTCAGAACATAATAGAAGTCAGATTTCACTTATATTTTCAAAATGTGAGTTTTGAATGATGATTGTTCAGAAAAGGTTAAAAATGGTCTCAAGAGATGTTAGGTGGTTACCCGAAGAAGGCACGAATTCAGAAAACTCATTGCCCGAAATCTTGTTTTGCCGATGCGGGTTATTGTATCCCCAAGAGGGATTATACGTTGGCCTAGTGCCCTGTGGCGTATCAGAATCAGATACTTCAACTCTTGAGGCAAACTTGGGTTGGGAGCTTGTCCGCCGAGTCAAGGGCGGACTCCATATAGCCCATGGGGTCGTAGAATTATAGGGCGTACCACCAACTTAAAAGTAATACAAAGATTAGAACTGCATTGTCAAAATTGTTTTAAGATCATTGAAATTGCCCATGTGTTTTTAACTATTTCATGCATGATATTTCAGACTTGCTCTCATCTATGTTATATATATGTAAACACATTATTTTGGATTTCTCTATGTACCAATACGTTTGTATTGACACCCTATATTTCAGGGTCTGAGGCTCAGTCCAGAGGTCCCGCTAAGCCATAAATTTATCAGACAGAGGTGTGCAGTCGGAGAGCCTTCTTTATTTCAGAAGGCCTATTTTTATAACATTATTATTTTATTTTGGTTTTGGGTCCTATTGGGGGCCTTGTCCCAGTTTTAGACAAGTTATTATATTCTGATGTAATAGAGATTTCTCAAATTGAGATGGATGTTGTCTAGATATATATAGATTTCCTTCTGTATTGTTAAGTTGAACTCAGTGCATGACCATGATTACATTTGTTTATTTTCACATTTTTCTTGTATTATTGTGAATATTTTGCATGATTACCAGATATAGAATAGTGCCCAGGCCTTGATGGTTCGGAATGCTCATCACGACCAGGACCCCAGTTTAGGTCGTGACAAGTTGTTACTCATTTTTCTCATGTTATGGGTAGATTTAGTTTGATTATTTGAATTATTTTAATCCTTACTTTATCTACAAAATTAGATTTAGTTTGTTCAAATTAGGAAAATTAGTTACACTCTCCTATATTTAAATGATAATGATAATTATCAGTGGATACCTATATTCTCAAACTCTTTTAATTAATTTAAGCCTATCCTACATAGACATTCAATCGATTGAGATTTTATCTCATTATTTTTTCAATCATATTATATCGAGTGTTGACATCCTGCATATCACATGCAAAATAGGTGAACGCTCTTAGGCATCAATACTTATTGCCCGTGCGAGATCTGCCTTCCATACTTGTTGCTCTGTTACTAGCTTATCAGGATCCTTGACTTCCTTATTTCAGGGATCTTCATAGACCTTTCCGCGATGCTCTTCCAATTATAGTTTTGGAATTGGCCATCTATGGATTCTTTGTCTTGATCTTCTTCTTAGCATGTCCTGAAATAACAGCAACAACAACAAACCTAGTGTATTCTCACATCGTGAGGTCTGGGGAGGGTAAGATGTACGTATTCCATACCACTACCTCCAAAGAAGTATCAAGGTTGTTTCCGATAGACCCCCGGCTCAAGATAAGGAATAGTAATGAAATCCGTACAAAGGGCATGGAACAAGATGACAAGGAAATAAATACGCCACGTATAGGGAATAGTGAAAAAAGAATAGTAAGCAATCGTAACACAACATGCAACAAGGTATCATAACAAGAATAATACACCCACCAAGTAATGCCCTACCGTACCAACCCAAACTGGCACTAACCTTCTACCCTAATACGTGTCCTCCAGATCTTCCTATCTAGGGTCATGTCCTCAGTAAGCTAAAACTTCTCCATGTCCCGTCTAATCACCTCTCTCCAGTATTTCTTCGGCCTACCCCTGCCCCGCCTGAAACCATCTGAAGCAAGCCTTCACACCTACGAACTGGTGCATCCGTGCCCCTTCTCATCACGTGTATGAACCATCTCAAATGGACTTCCCGCATCTTGTCCTCCACCGAATCCACTCCAACCTACTCCCGGATAGTTTCATTCCGAACTCTATCACCCCTAGTAAGCCCACACATCCAACGCAACATCTGCATTTTTGCCACCTTCAACTTCTTAGCATGTCCTATATATTTTCTTTATTAATTTGTCATTATTAAAACATATTAAGCTATTAGAGGAGGCTAATAGAAACAATTAAGAGTTTCAACTAATATCATAGCAACCTTTACTGATTTGTGTTATCGAAACTGTTGAAGTTTGTTTTGAAGAAAGAAAATCCCATATCGGAAATTTACTTTGGTTGGGAGGAGGTTAGGAGTTATAAATAAACTCCACCTCATTCATTGTTTAATACACACAAAAATATTCTTTTCTTTGTTTACTATTAAAGAGGTTTAGAGATAATTCTCTTGGAGAATAGTATTTTAGGAAGTGAGGGTGTGTGAGAAAAATATTGTGTATTGTATCGTGTAATAATTTCCATATAGTGAATATTTTTCTGGGAGGCCCGTGGTTTTTCTTCAATTGGGGAGTTTCTTACGTTAAATTTTTGTGTTGTTATTCTCTTTAATTTCTCTTTTATTTTCTGCTTGAAAGTGGTCCGGAAAGGACGGGAAAAATAGTTCATTTTTCTCAACAAGTGGTATCAAAGCCTTCGGTGTGGAATAATTCTATTGAAATTTTAGTATGCTCTGTGGTTGCAGCTTTGTCTGATCTTCCACATCAGAAAAAAAATTCTGAATTAGAATTATTGTTCTCAAGCAGAAGTTTCATCCTGATGGAGTAGCAAGTGGAGTCTGATTCCGGTGGAGTTTGCTATTCTGGTGGAGTTACTTTGGGGTACTTGTATATTTGGTAATAGTGGGAATAAGTACAATCTAAAAAGGTTCTGGCTAAGGAAAGACTTGGTACTTAAGTGTATCCCTTGTAATCCGATCCACCTCTCTTTCCTGGGAACTAATTTAGTGGGTACTTTACATTACTATTGTCCATTTATTAGTACTGATAACTAATTTAGTGGATACTTTACATTACTATTATCCATTTATTAGTACTGATAAATAAGATGGGGACAAAATTTGAGATTGAGAAATTTGATGGGAGAATTAATTTTGGCTTGTGGCAAGTGCAAGTCAAGGATGTGTTAATCCAATCTGGATTACACAAGACATTGAAAGAGAGATCAACTAGCGGAAAAGGTGATAAGGATTCAGAAAAATTTGAAAGTAGGTGATAAGGATTTAGAAAAATCTGAAAGCAGTAAAGACTCGGAGAAATCCAGAATTAGTGATGAAGAATAGGAAGAGCTAGACATAAAAGCGGCAAGTCAAATTCGCTTGTATTTAGCTAAAAATGTTCTTGCTAATGTGATTGGATTGTCTACAACGAAGAAGTTGTGGGAGAAACTTGAAGAATTGTACCAAACCAAAAGTATTTCAAATAGGTTATATTTGAAAGAGCAATTTCATAAATTGCAAATGGATGAAGATATAACTATTTCTGATCATCTGAGTGTCTTGAATAGGATAGTTTCTGAATTGAAATCTATTGGAGTGAAAATTGATGAGGAAGATAAGGCACTTCGACTTATCTGGTCTCTTCCATCTTCCTACAAGCATATGTAACCCATTTTAATGTATGGGAAGAAAACTGTGATTTTCTTAGAAGTGACAAGCAAATTCATTTCTGAGGAAAAAAGATTGAAGAATGGAGATAAGAAATCTCTAGAAGATTTAGCTCTTGTTGTTAAAGAAAAATGGAAGCAAAAGAAGAAGGTTATCTGCTGAAATTATGATCAACCGGGATATGTTAAAAATAAATGTCCAAATAATGGAGCTAGTTCGGCTGGAAGCTCCAAAGAAAATGTTGTCAATGTTGTCTCCTTAGAACAGGGGATGATATTTCGTTGTAAGAAAGATGAAAATCCTCATGGCATGAATGCTACCTTTAGAATTGCCATGGAAGAGGATGTTTAATTAGTAGCTGGTCCACAAGTTTGCACATGGGCACTGGTTGATAGGTGATGCAAGGTGTGTGGTGGAAAGGATGTCAATGGCTAATGAACTCTCAAGAAATCAACAAGAGAGTTTCGCCATAAGTTATTAGTAGTTTTTTCGACATGTGCCAAAAATGAAATTCTTGAAATTAGGAAGTGATTTCAAGTGAAAATTCTTAGATTGGTTTTTCAATTTGAATGGATGTACTCTTTATGGTGGGGGTATGACAATTCTTGAATTTATAATTATGATTGTCAGTAGCAGACAATGTGAAAGTTGCAGTCACACATGGTTGGCCGAGTTTAGAGTCAGGTGGAGAATTGATTTTGTTATGTGTAGCTGGACAACTATAAAGGGCCAACGAATTGCATTTTTTTCTCTTCAAAAGGTGGAGATTTGTTGAAGTTTGTTTTGAAGAAAGAAAATCCCACATCGAAAATTTACTTTGGTTGGAAGGAGGTTAGGAGTTATAAATAAACTCCACCTCCTTCATTGTTTAATACACACAAAAATATTCTTTTCTTTGTTTACTATTAAAGAGGTTTAGAGATAATTCTCTTGGAGAATAGTATTTTAGGAAGTGAGGGTGTGTGAGAAAAGTATTGTGTATTGTATGGTGTAATAATTTTCATATAGTGAATATTTTTGGGAAAAGGCATCGTTTCCACCCCAAACTATACCCGAAAAGTCGAAGCCACACCTAAACTATACTAGTGACCTATTACACACCTAAACTATAAAAAAGTGAAACTATTTACACCCTGTCAGGCTACCACCACTTGCATGTGGTATAGTGCTTTACACGCGCTGCAACGTCAGCACTACGTCAGTAAAAAGTATCATTTTTTTATAGTTAAGGTGTGTAATAGGTCACTTATATAGTTTAGGTGTGGATTCAACTTTTCGACTATAATTTGGGGTGGAAACGATGTCTTTTCCCTTAATGTTTTTAACCATTTACTTTTGTTATTTAATAGGTTGGACGCGCCTAAAATAAGTGTAACACACGCCCCTTAGAATGTGGGTCGCGGGGAGGTAATAATATCACTTTTATATAGTTAAGATGTGTAATAGGTCACTTATGTAATTTAGGTGTGGCTTAGACTTTTCTTGTATAGTATGGGGTGGAAATGATGTCTTTTCCCAAATATTTTTCTGGGAGGCCCGTGGATTTTCTTCAATTGGAGAGTTTTCCACGTTAAATCTTTGTGTTGTTATTCTCTTTAATTTCTCTGTTATTTTCTGCTTGAAAGCGATCCGGAAGGGACGAGAAAAATAGTCCATTTTTCCCAACAGAAACAATGATTGTGTATATATCATACCAACCTTTACTGCGAAGATATATACTGCACTTGATTTGTGTTATAGAAACAATTTCACGGGGGCAGTTTATGACTCAAATTTTTTGAGTTCAAGCTTCACTGATGAATGAGAGCGGCCAAGTTCCATCAATTGAATTCTTATGGCCATTGCATTGGTATTTATTTGGTTGACCGCCATTTTTGTACTTCCCCTTCAATTAACTCTTTTCCATTTCAAATACTACAAAGTTTCGTATTTGTAAATAATACTTAGTAAATAAGATTTAATTTGCAAATAATATTTTTAGTACTTCCTTTAATCCATATTAGATTTGTGAGTCAATGCACACCAATTATATATATATATATATATATATATATAAATTGAACATCATTTTTCACTTTTCCCCTCTTCACAATTCTTGAAAATATAGATTGTCGCTACTAAAAAGAAAAATAATTAAAAATAAAATCATAAATATAAGTAAGTAACTCTCTTGAACTTATCACCTAGAAAATGTAAATGAAGGGGAAAAAAATTCAACAATTCTCTTGAAAACCAAATAATTAACTTATTTTGAATATTAAAAAAACCCTTAAAATTCAAATTATGAACTAGAGAGAGTATATCCTACTGAACCATGAGCAAACAATAATTTAGTACTCCATCTTTTTAAATCTATGTGATACTTTTTATTTTTTCGAGAGTCAAACAATTTAAGCTTGATCATAAATTTAGACAAGGATTCTTCAAGTTCTTGAAATAAAATTTATATATTTAAAAACTAACCAAAAAGTAATATGAATCATAATAATTGATTATTCAAAATTTAAAATAGACACAAAAAAGTTAGGTTAACAATAAATTCATTTGAATTTCGAAATTAAAAAAATATAACATAAATTAAAACTGCAGCAGCACTGTAAATTAATTAAAAACTTAATTTTTTAAAAAAAAAAGAAGAAGAAAAATACTATGTTAGATGGACAGACCCACATTGTGAAGCCAACAGAATAAGTTCCAGTGTTCTGACGTTGGAGCCACAGCAGTGTAAAAGTCACACTTAATTCGTCGACGTAGTCGTTAGGTAGCTCAGACTATAGTGGTCGTGGCCAATAGGGCTTCTTTCTTCATTTTTACTTGTCTCTAATGTTTTAATTAAATTTTTATTTTTATATATTATTTTTGGTATATTAAAAAAAATAAATTTTTTTATTTTATTCTTGATATTAATTTTTTTTTAAATTAAGTTAAGACATAATATAAACATCATTTCATGAGAATATTATGATAAAATAATTATATTATTAATTATTTTTCTTAATAAAAGTATCATCTCAATTTGTAGTGAGTAAAATCAAACGAAGAGAATATTAAGGAATCGTTTAGTGGCGTGTATAAGAATAATGCAGGGTATAGTGTATTAATAAGATTTGTGTTGATATTAATTATGCTAATATTATTTCTTATACATTATTTGATTTGATGTATTAGAGTAAACATGTAGTAAGACATAATTATAATGAAATAATATATATTTATAAAACTACCCTTCTTTAACTACACTTTCTTTTCAACAAATTTCTTTTACCTTCGATTGACTCTTGTTCATTTCTCCTATTTATTTTTTCACTTTGTATTATAGATTTTTGTTCACAAAGTTATATTTTAATTTATTTTTTAATATAATTAATTGCAACTGTTCACACCTTACAAATAATTTTTTTTAAAATCAATTGCTATTCTTCAATACAAATGTCTTTCGTTATTAATATGTGGAGAACATGCGACAATGGTTAAATACGAGCCATGATTTATAGCACTCACTCAAACAGCGGTTCCCTATAACCCAGCACATGAATATAAGTCAACATTAAATCACAGGGTAAGCTCTAAAAAAAGTTTCATAATTCAATATCATAGAACAAAATAAAATTCATACTAATATAATACCTACTTGTCTAAATCAGTTGTAGTTTTACTTTGATACATAAGCGTCAGATAAAGTTTCCTTGGCCAGGTATAGACGAAGAGGAAGTGCAGAAAAAAAAAAAAAAAAAAAAAAAGATAAAGTACTGTGGAAAATAGTGTAACACCCCGTATTTTGGGGTAGAATTCGAACCCTCATTCCAACGTGTATTAACTTAAAAACCAATGTTCCCTATGTAAATATGAGTGTCATGATCATTACCCTAGTGTGAAGAGTGCTTTTGAGGTGAAACATGTTCGTAGGAAATACTTATTAGAGCAAAGTTGAGCTACGAGATTTTGATTCGACCAAATTTTGATATTCGATTCTTCTAGGGTCAACTTTGAACGTGTATAACTTCTGAAATATATGAAATTTTGGAGCTTAAGACTCACCAAATTATAGATAATTGAGTCCTCTTTCCGACGCATCCCATTTCGCCTTAATCCGACATCCGAGCAAAAAGTTATGAGCATTTTCGTGAGGAATAGGTGAGAGTCCACGATTTCAGCGTGGCACGGGCCTTATGCTCCGCATTTTGCAGCGTAACATGGACCTTAGGCTCCGTATTTTGCAGCGTTGCACGAACCTTGGTCAGGAATGTTAAAACACGCATTTCTCTTCAGTTTTTCAAGGTTAAACAAGTTATTTACACCCAAATTCATCCTAAACTACCCTATAACTGATATAAACACGATTTTATAATTTCATAACCCCAAATACGCCAAATACAAAATTCCTCTTCTCCCAAATTCACAAGAACACCAAATAAGGGTTCTTCTTCAAGAATTCAACTTCCAAGTAAAGGTGTCAATCGGGTTAGTTTGACCCGGTCCGAACCGGCCCACTTAAATGATCCAGCCCGGTCAACCCCCGGGCTGTAGGATACCGGGTACCGAGCTGGGCCAATTTTAAAATTGGACCCGATTAACTCGGCTCGGACCAAAATCGATCCAGGTCCGCCGGTTAACCGGCCCGGCCCGGATCATTTTAAAAAAGAAAATTAGATTTTTGACCGTTGGGCCCAACGGCTATATGGCCGTTATTGGGTCCAAACGGCTACTTAGCCCTTTTTAATTAAAAAAAAAAGTTTTTTTCATTTAAAATATTTTTTAAAACCCAAAAAAAATTCATATAAATATCCTACATTTTCAAATAATTTTTCGCACAATTTTATTTCTCTCAAATAGCATTCTCTCTCAAATCTCAATTCTCAAAATTCAAATATTCTATATATTTCCTAAAGTGCTCTATTTAATATTTTTAATTTTACGATTACAAAGTACGAGTGGAAGTTTCTAAAGTCACAACTTTTGGATACTTTCAAAATGTGGTATTGTCGTTTCATCTCTTACTTTTGATTTTTAATTAGTGTATTAATTGTTGAATATTTAATTTTATTATATTTGTGTATTTTAATTTTTTTTAGTTTGATTTATATTATGGATAAATTAAGAAACCTCGCCACTAAAAGCGTTAAAAAAAATTGTTCCGAAAGTGGTAGTGGTAGTAAAAAGTGAATTACTGATGGTAGAGGTAGTTCAAGTAGTAGATATACCCATGTGCCTCCGATACCGCTTAATCAACCTTTTGAGGAAGAAATAGGTGTAGGTGCTCACGATATGGATTATGTAGAAGCTCAGAAAAATTACTGTATAGAAGAAGAAAATGAAGTAGATGCGATTGATTTAGATGAAGATGATGAAAATATTGGTGAGACACCTGCAGTAGGAAATGCTAACGTTAGATCTGAATCGGTTAATCACCCTCCCCGTCCTCCCCCTACTCCAAGAGCTCATAGAACAACTAGTATTGCATGATAATTTTTTACACGTACAGAAGATACTGAGGTGCAATGCAATATTTGTCAACAAGTATATAAGCATAAAAGTAGAGGCAAGCAAAGGGGTACGGGTACGTTAATAAGACATATAAATGATAATCACGAAAGAGAGTTATTTATTGCAAAAGGTGGTGAGGCTGTTGGTGGGCCTACACAAACTAGAATGGACCCAGCAACCGGTCAGGTAATTAAGAATTATAATAAATATAGGGACCGAAAAAAAATAGCAAAAATGATAGTTGTGGGTTGTTTGTCTTTCAGTTTTCCTTCTTCAGATGCGTTTATTTATTATATTCAAGTAATTTATAATCCTATGTTTAATGGTATTCCTAGAAGTATTCATCGGGCCGATATTTTTAGACTTCATTCACAATATGCGTTTTATTTATCTACATTGTTAAAAAACATTCAATGTAGAATGACTCTAACTTCTAATCTTGATCGTGCTGTTAATAAAAATGATGATTTAACCATTACTTGTCACTGGATAGATAGTAATTATGTTATGCAAAAACATATTCTTGCTTTTTGGTATGATGAAGATCGTAGACATACTGGAGAATTTATTGTTGATTCGATTAGTAAAGTTGCAGAATTTTATGGTGTTGAAAAAAAAAATTTATGTATTGCTTTTGATAATGCTTCTAACAACAAGACTGTTATTACAAAGTTAAAAACTAAACTCTCCTCACCATTATCTGAAATATTTCATGTTAAGTGTGCTTGTCATATATATAATTTAATTGTAAGAGATGGTCTTGAATTTTTTGAACTTTATATTGAAAAAGTCCGGCTTGTTGTTGTCTTTATTCAAGGGAATAATCGAAGAAAAATAATTAGAGAATTTAAAGTTAAATATCAAGAAAATGGACTTAGATCGATATTAATGCGTGAAGAATGTGATACTAGATGGAATGCTACGTATGATTACTTAAAAACTTGTCATGCTGATAGTGTTCCTATTACACTAACTTTTAACCAACATTGTGGTTCATTTGTTGATTCGATTAAATGTATGTTATATGATTCTGATTGGGCTGTAATTGATAATCTTGTTAAGTGTTTGCAAAAAATTTATATAGCTACGGTTGAATTTTTTTGTGCTTATTATCCTAGTGTTTGTAATATTTTAGCATATATAGCCGATATTTCTGATTTGCTCAAAGAATATAAGAATACAGAAAGATACAAAGAAGCTGTTAGTGCTATGTTTGCAAAATTTTAAAAATATTTTTTTTCGATTTTTTCTATTTACTTGGTTGGTGCTATACTAAATCCGTGTATGAAATATAATATTATGTGCCACTTTAGTACATTTATTCTAACTTAGAGATAAATATTAATAATGATTCTGATGATGAAGAATAAGAACAACCAGATTTGTAGACGGCTATGAGTGATGTGAACATTTACATAGATAAATTATATAACCATTATGCTGATTTACTTGATTTATCTGTACCGACAAATATCACTCCAACTGTCGCTCCTCATCCTTCCGAGGAGTCATCATCTTCTAAAAGGCCGGCACATTGTGGTTTTCCTGATTACGTTTATGATTTAAATGTATGGAACAGTTTTGAGGAGAGAACTTACACAACATCTTCTCGGGAAGAGCTTAAGTATCATCTTCGAACGCCGATAAAGGATTGTAGACGACGGATCAACGCGTTGAATTGGTGGAAGAATAATGAAACACAATATCTTGTGCTTTTAAAATTAGTTAGAGATATATTGAATGTTCCAATGTCAACCGTTGTATCGGAGAGCGCTTTTAGTCAGGAATGACAACAGCTTGGCAACAACCGGCAAACTTTGGGAAGCAATGCTATGAATGTTCTAGTTTGCCTTAGAGATTGGATTAGAGTGGAACGAAGAAATCAAGGAAAGGAGGTGGAGCCAAAAGACGAACAGAATCTTGAAGAAATTATGACTTCGAGGAAGAACTCAGCACAATCAAGTCCAATGCATGATTTTGCCCCCATTGACTTTGACTATCCTATGTAAGTTCTCGTTAATGTTAACATAGATAAGTTGGAAAAAATGATGAGACTTTGTAGATTTTTCATTCATGTACATTATAAATTTTGAATCATTTTGCAATCAATAAAATATAACATTCATTCGCTCCCTACTTTGTATTTTTTTCCATTTAATGATTTAAATTGAATTTCTAGTTTAAATTAAATACTTAGATTTAATATATTACTAATTTACTATCAAGTATTATTAATTTATTATATTAAGTAGCATAATATATTTTTTAAAATAGTACATATATATTGAATGGTACGTATATATGTGTATATATTTTCTATAGACACTAAAGTAGTATATATTCAACATATACATGTGTATATATTTTATAAATTAGTATATAACTATATATATAGTGTGTGTATATATTTTAGTATATATATTGTAGTATATGTTTTATTTAAAGTAGTACATATATTGAATGGTATGTATATATGTGTATATATTTTCTATAGAGTCCAAAGTAGTTATATTTAATATATACATGTGTATATGTTTTATAAATTAGTATATATATCATTATATTGTAGTATATATCTTGTAGTATATGTTTTAAAGTAGTACATATATTGAATGGTACGTATTTATGTGTCTATATTTTCTATAGACTCTAAAGTAGTATATATTTAACGTATAAATGTGTATATATTTTATAAATTAGTATATAACTATATGTATAATGTGTGTATATATTGTAGTATATATATTGTAGTATATGTTTTATTTAAAGTAGTACATATATTGAATGGTACGTATATATGTGTATATATTTTCTATAGACTCTAAATTAGTATATATGTAACGTATACATGTGTATATGTTTTATAAATTAGTATATATATCATTATATTGTAGTATATATCTTGTAGTATATGTTTTAAAGTAGTACATATATTGAATGGTACGTATATATGTGTATATATTTTCTATAGACTCTAAAGTAGTATATATTTAACGTATAAATATGTATATATTTTATAAATTAGTATATAACTATATATATAATGTATGTATATATATTGTAGTATATATATTATAATATATGTTTTATTTAAAGTAGTACATATATTGAAGGGTACGTATATATGTGTATATCTTTCCTATATACTCTAAAGTAGTATTATTTAACATATACATGTGTATATGTTTTATATATTAGTATATATATCATTATATTGTAGTATATATCTTGTAGTATATGTTTTAATTAAAGTAGTTCATATTTATTAAATGGTACATATATATGTGTATAAATTTTTCTATAGACTCTAAAGTAGTATATATTTAACGTATACATGTGTATATGTTTTATAAATTAGTATATAACTACATATAGTGTGTGTGTGTGTGTGTGTATTGTAGTATATATATTGTAGTATATGTTTTATTTAAAGTAGTACATATATATTGAATGGTATGTTTTTATGTGTATATATTTTCTATAGACTCTAAAGTAGTATATATTTAACGTATACATGTGTGTATGTTTTATAAATTAGTATATATATTGTAGTATATATCTTGTAGTATCTGTTTTATTTAAAGTAGTATATATATTTAACTAACGTATAGTCGTATACCCGATTATATGTGTAATTGTGTAGATGTGTTTATGTTTTGTAAATTCTAATGTAGTATATACTCTATATATATAGTGTATATATATTGTTTAACATATTTAAAATGTATATAGGTGGGTTTATATAGTGTATATTGGAGAAAAAACTTTTAATTTTACTTTTTTTGGTTTTGACCGGATTTTGGATCGGTTTTGACTGAGTTTAAGCAGGTTGGATCGGATTAGGTATAGTGGGTCGGTCCTAGATTGTTTTTTGAAATTTTACTATTGGACTCGGAATCGGACCGGCTCGTTTAAACTGGCCCAAAATTGGATCAGACCATAAACCATTTAAATGTGATGGGTTGATTTCGGGTTGATCCGGCCCAACCCCGTTAACAGGCTTACTTCCAAGGATCCAAATTCATGCTTTCCCTCAAGAAGTCAAGAAATTCAGTTATGCGGGTATTCAGTGAGGATCTTCTTTTATCCTCATGTCCAAATTGTAATTTTATTTTATGAATTTTATGATTTTTATAATCTAGGGCCTTTACCCAATTGTTAGTCTAAGCTTGAATTCAATCTCCCATGATATAAAATTTACTTATAAGCACATTTTAATGATTATTCATGACTCCTTATGCCCAGAACATATCATTCATGCTATTCTTATGTCCATGCATAATTACATGTTATTATTCTAAATTTAAAACACATGATCAAGTTATGAATGACATACTCATGTTTCAAAGATTTCTCAATCCTCAAGTTTAATTCCCCTTTTGATTTAAAATTTCATGAAAAGCATAGATTCCATGATTCCTCCATGTAACTCTTTGAATTCTACCATTAAATAGTGTCCCCTCATAATGTAACTCTTTGAATTCTACCATTAAATAGTGTCCCCTCATAATTTTCAAGTAATCTTTCATACTTTAGTCATGATAATTCATTACATTGATGAAATTGTTGGATTCTTGAGTTTAAGTCATGAACTTTCTTATCATGTCATTTACTTTAAATTTTTTGTATTTAATTATATTTTTCTTTAATGCTGGTAGATTATGAACACCCGATACCTAGATGATCATGCATGCTACAGTTTTCAAGATTTCAAGTTATTCATACCATGAAATTTATATTTTTTTTTCTAATAAGTATTCACTAGTATTATATCATGCTAAATACATCAGTTAACATGTTCATGATTACTGCAGATTATGTATGTACTGTCATTTTCACAATATCATGTTTGAGCACATCAGTTATCAGTGCATGCACTAGTTTATGCTTCTGTGTCATTCAGTTAGGAGTAACACTTAGCACCAAGTGAATGCAGATGGCGGCTCCCTCGTGGTTAGGCATGAGTCATTAGTAGCAGTCTCTAAGTTCCAAACCTACGGCGTCCCCGTAGATTTTGAGGGGTCCCTCGTCAGTAGAGGCATGACACTCTCCTCCTTCAGGACATCAACCCTGTGAATCCACATCGTCAATCATGTGTTGGTATCCCTGGAAATGTACCAACACCCTTTTAACTGAGGTTACAAGTTAGACCCCGATTATATAGCTCATGTTGGGGCACGTTGGTTGTAGTTAGCTCCCATAGTCTTGGTTCAATATTCAGACCACATCAACTCAGATTTTCATGACCAAGTATTCAGCTTATCACTTATTCAATTATTCAGTTTTACAGATTATTTTAGTGCATGTTTTACTTGGTTTTGCATTCGTTTTACATGGTCGTGCTTTTATGCTTAGTATTTATACATGATCCTCAGTACGATTTTGCAACCTATTCAGCTTTAACTTGAGATTTACATATAGTATTCATCTTTCTACCGTTTCCCAACTTATAGAAATATTTTCAACTCATGATTTAGAAATTGCACTATGTCTTACAGCTTTTACGTACAGTCATGATTTAAATGCATATTTCAGTAAATAACTTATGTCCTCAGTTTTAAAGTATACATTAAGTATTTTCATGATTTAATGCATGTCCCATATACTCTTACATTCCAAAGTACTGACCGCATATATTTGTTTGTGGCTACATTCCTTCATAATGTAGGTATCAGTTATAGCCCACACACCAGGCTCAGACAGTTATCAACATTCAGTCAACTGGTGATTAGTTCTCTTATTTTGAGACTCAAGTCAGTTGTAGTTTCTGTATTTTATTTCTATTATTCTTATGTACTGATTGGGGTTAGTTGGGGGGTTGCGTCTCAACTATCTATAGTCAGTATAATAGAGACTTCATAGATGTTAGTTAGAGTCAGTATTTGTATTTTAAGTTTCTCATCCTTCTCTAAGATTTTAGTGTTGTAAATTTTGATCAGTTATGTATTGAAATAACTTATTTCATGTTGATTATACTTCTGTTCAGTTATTTAGTATTTATATACATTTTAAAACAATTCCTCACACACTATGTCGGTATATGAATTAGCTTGGGATCACTTGTGGTTCTAAATATCATGTTATGACTCGGGGGTAATCTCGGATCGTGATAAATAGATCTGAAAAAATATTCTTGAAGAGCTTTTAAAGGTAAATTTGTTGTTTTGTAAATTGATGAATACATTGAAACTTTTTTGTATTATTAATATATAAGTGATGATATTTATAATGCCTCAATACACAACATTAGTTATCAAGGCTGGCTCTACCCTTCAAAAAACTAGGCAAACATCTTAGACATTAAATTTGAGGGGCTTTATTTTTCTAGAAATAATAAATTATAAATTTTTTATTAAAAAATATTAAATATTAGGTGTAGAAAAATAAGTTTTTATATAAAAAAATTATTAGAAGAAGTTTGATATATATAGAATAATATTTTTATCAAAAAAGATCAAATGACACTGATTATAATGATTATATTAGTAACTGAAAATAAATTATTAGAAGAAATCGATTATAAGTTATAAAAAAATATTTATAAATTTGCATCTCAAGAAATTTAGAAAGTATACTTTAGAAAAACTTATATAAAAGTATATTAATTGCTCCTAAAAATTTAGGGAAAAGGACAAAAATAATACATAAAACTAAAATAATTTTACAAAACTAGCACCTAAATTTAAAAACCCGCTAAATAGCCACTAAGGAATGGGCCCTTTCCGTTTTGGGTATATCCACGTAATCACTAACTTTCAGCACAACACAATTCGGCCCTTTTCGTTTTGGGTACTGGGCCCAGTTTTCATCTTTAATGGCCCATGCTTTTTTTGGCTTCTTCCCCCCCCCCCCCCCCCCCCCCTTTTTTTTTTTTTAAGATCCTACTCTTTTTTATTCTTTTTATACAATTGAGTAATTTCTTTTTTTTTTTTCAAATTATTTTGCATTCACCAACATTATTAAAATAACATACTATTTGTTTTATTTAGTTCTACTTATTTATACAATAAAATACAATACCATATACTTTTAATATAGTACAATTGTTAAAGATATATATTTATGTATAATAACGATACAGTTTCTATATATATATATATATATATATATATATCCATATTCTATATAATAACTATAGCATTTTTATACACATTCTATACAATTTTTAATTACAATTATTATTTAGATACATATTTTATACGACTCTATATAGTTTTTACATGCATTTTAAAAATGTATTAATCTAATATAAGATAGTATCAATTAAGTATATGGACACTGAAAATGTATCAATGTAGTATAAAAGTGTATTAATATGGTATAAAAGAGTATCAATGAGGTATAGGGACTGCACGTGTTTACATAGAATTTTTTTTTTTTTTTAAAAAAAGTGTATCAATATAGTATAAAAGTGTATCAATTGAGTATAGAGACTGCATATGCCCAATTAGGCCAAATGGCTAAAAAAGAGAATTACTTTAGCCGACTGACTACAGCATGTCCCTTTTTCAATTATGGGCCATTTTTCTTTTAAATGGCCATCTCATATCCTTTTTCTAAAAATTTATGACCTCCGTTTGATTTAGGCCTAGGCCAAGCATGCTTGAGCAGCCTTTGTTAGTTATACATAAGTAAAAAATTATTATTTTTGTGTATACAATATAATTTTTCAATAAAAGGTGTTTGAGTAAATATTCTTAAATCAATGTAGCAATATATAATGGTAAATTACTCATATTAATTAAAGTTATTATCAAGTGATAATGTAAGTATATTTTTTGATTTAAATCAAAAACTTTAAATTTGAGTCTCGATTATAAAGTTGATTTTAATAGGAAGAATTTATTTTCAAAATGAAAATTTTTGGGAAATTAAATAATTTAGACACCAAAATAAATAATAAAATTTCGGTCAAAAAACAAATAAAAAATCCTCGATATACGTAGCAGCTTTATAGATGATTTATCATAGTCGACGTAGTGTTTAGCGTTGCACGCCGACCACTTGTTTCTTTATGTACCAGGTGTTTCTTCCATTAGTACTTTGTGCCATAAAGAACGAAAAAGTAGTACTCCTTCCGTTTCATAATAAGTTAATTATTAAATTTTAATATATATATTAAGAGAAAAAATAAAAACATAAATTTATTATATATTTTTATTTTTACCCTCTTTAAAAAATAAAGACACACGATACATTACTCCCAATGCAATTTAATGGAGGATAGATTTGGAAAAAATTTATAATATTTACCCTGAATTATAAACCATTCACTTATTTTAAAATACTAAAATTGCTCCAACAATTCACTTATTATGAAACGGAGGGAGTATTATATTTCTCCCACCTTAATTTATACGATGTAGTTTGAGTTGTCATGAAATTTAAGAAAAAAAATTAAAATTTATGATCTATAATAAGTATAGATATTTATGTGATTATAAATTATTTTTATTAAAAATAAAATAAATATTTTATAATTAAATTATTACTAAATATAGAAATGTATTATTTTTTTAAATTAAAAAAAAATTGATATGTAAATTGAGACAAAGAAAGTAATAAATAATAGTTAATAATTTTAAATCTTTTAAAATTATAATTAAGAGACATTTGTTGATTTTTAAAATTAGAAAAGCATCACCCATATTGAGATGTATGGAGTAATATATTTTTACGTATCTTTTAAATATTTTAATTTTAATTTTAAATTATTAACTTAATTTAATTCAACTTAATTTTAAATATCAGTAAAACTGACGAAAACATCAAGTGAATTGGTTAGAGGGAATAAGAGACTAGTTCTACTTAAATACTACTCCAACTGTTCAATTTACTTGTCATGTTTCTTCCACAATACTATTGAAAAACTTTAATTAAGAAGGTAATTTAATTAAATTATTCTTATTTAGTTTATTAAATTAATTATTAATAATTACTATATATTTTTATTTTTACTTATTCATATTTACTTTAACTCGTCTCTTAAGAAATAATTAATAAGACATTAATTTTACTATATCACATATATTAATTATAGATTATCTAAATGTTGAAAAGTGAAGAATACTTAATAACTAAATTAAAGTAAAATAATATATTATCTTTTGACTTAAAGTTGGACAAATAAAAATGAATGAAAAATGTAGTTTAATACTTTGGTCATTCGAATTTACTTAATATTTTTTGATTTAACATACTTATTAAAATGAATGTTATAGTGACTTTATCATATTATTTTTATTAATTAATCTTTAGTTATATGTATTGAAAAATAATTTGAAGGATAAATAATGAATGTTAAGAGCAAAATATAAAAATAATTCTTAATTGGTTGAAAAAAAATAAAAATTAAAATTAAATTAGAAAAATAGCAAAAAAGTAAATTCGAAAGGAGAGTATAAACACCTCAACTCACTTTTCTATATATAGAAGCCTTGGTTTCGACTAGCTGCTTCATTATTTACTATATTATTCCTAATTGCTTCGTGATTTATCATATTACTCCTAATTAATTATTATACGTTATTTATATATAGAATTAATAATATTTTTTACTATATTACCTCTAATTAATTATTATAAGTTATTTATATATTAGAATTAATAATATTTAATTAAAAAATTGATATTTATGATGTTTGTTTCAACTGCTTTAACCGTGATTTTACTATATCATTCCTAATTAATTATTATAAGTCATTTATGTATTAAAAAATTAATAATATTTAATTTAAAAAATAAATGACATGTCTGCTGCAGTTGCTTCAACCATAATTTTGCTAAATATCGCTCATAATTAATTATTATGAGTCATCTAAGTATTAAAAATTTAATAATATTTAAAAAAATAAAATAAACATAAAATAATAGATTAACTTTTGATGTATTAAATTAAGTTGACCTCCTTCAACCGTGATTTTCCCGTATCATCCCTAATTAATTATTATAAGTCATTTATGTATTAAAAAATTCATAATATTTCATTAAAATATTATTTTCAACATGACAGCTTCAACAGCTGCGTCATGATTTTACTATATCAGCCCTAATTAATTATTATAAGTCATTTATGTATTAGCATATTAATGGTATTTAATTAAAACAAGAAAAATATGCGTTTATGACATGTTTGTTGCAGCTGCTTCAACCATAATTTTACTAAATATCGCTCCTAATTAATTATGATGAGTCATCTAAGTATTAAAAAATTATTAATATTTAATAAAATGATAAAATCGACAAATGATAAATTAACTCTTAATGCTTTAAATTAAGTTGACGCCCTTCAACCTTGATTTTACTGTATCACTCCTAATTAATTATTGTAGGTCATTTATGTATTAAAAAAATAATTATAATTAATTAAAAAAAATAGACATTTATGACATGTCTATTTCAGCTGCTTCAATTGTAATTTTATTAAATACCGCTCTTAATTAATCATCTAAGTATTAAAAAAATAATGATATTTAATAAAAAGATAAAATAGACATAAAATGATAAGCAGGTAGCAAATCAACATGTTTGTTTGTGTTGCATACTTAGATACTTCCTTTTATATTTGTTTATTTTAATTTCAATTTTAATCTATTATAAATTTGAGAATTACGTAAAAGTATTATAAATCATAATAATTAATAATTTAAAGTAATTAAAAAGACATAAAAAATTTTGGTTGACTCTCTAAATTTTATTACTGTCACGTAAATTGGAACAGAAGAAAAAGTACTACAAATCACAACAATTAATAATTTAAAGTATTTTAAAAATATGTAAAAAATTTAGTTAACTCTCAAAAATTGTATCAATACCACATAAATTGAGAGAGTATAATATATATCATTTAAAAATTACATAAAAAGTATTATAAATCACAACAGTTAATCTTGAAAATATTTTTCGCGCTGCCACCTCAATTCTAACTGTTGTTATATTTAGATATCTAGATTTCTTAACTTAGTAGTGGTTCAAAACATTTCAATATCTGTATTTATAAGTGTTTTGCTTTTGAGAAGATGATCCAAGATTTTATTGTTAATTGAAATATCTTTTGTCCCAATTTTTGTATGAAATAATTCTATGAATATTACTTCTACGTCTTTTCTATATTTTGTAACAGGTCTCAGTCTTATCATCAAACAATTAAAATAGCCCAACTACACGATATATCACACTTTCTTATCATGTGAAAAACTATCTTATAAAACTTCACTTCTAGTGAGTACCATCAAATAATTATTATTTAAAAAGTTATCATTTTAAATCAATGTATATTTATATTTGTATCTCATCATTATCGAATTTTGATGCTAAAAAATGTCTATTGTATTGGGCCCGGCACGGGCCATGCACCTCCAATACCTATATATATATATATATATATATATATATATATATATATATATATATATATATATATATATATATATATATATATATATATATATATATATATATAGTTTGAGTGGCGTATGAACAAGCCTATTATGTTTTCTCTCTAGAACCGTGACTTACATGGAAACCCACAGAGAGGAAAGTCTTTTAGATATTTCAGATATTTTTCCTGAATCTGTAAGTTCGATTATCTGATTTGTTTACTGGGCTTCTTTTTTTTTTTTTTTTTTTTTTTAATATTTCGATCGTGTGTTCAAATTTATTTGATTATACTCTTTTTAAAATGCAAATTTCCCTCTGTTTGATCCCTCTTCTTCGATGTTTTGAATTTTGTTGTTGTGGATGACTGAACTTCGAATTGCATAAATGCATATACTGAAGTATACACTAGTTGATGTTAGGGGTCATTTGTTCAGTGGTATAAGAATAATTGGGCTGAGTGTATAAGAATAATGCAAAATATGGTATATATCTATATTCGCATTTGTATTAGTTATGTTTGCATTTTTCTTATACGATGTTTGATTTTTTTTAATTAAAAATAACATAAATTAAATAATTTCTAAAGATTTTTTTTTATATAAAAATATCCTTAATATATATGTTGGAAAGATATAAAATTTTTTTAAGGGATAATTATGTTTTTAATCATCTTAATACATACTAATGATTCATTGCAGTACTAATGATACATACCTCAATACACAATATTATATATAGACTAAAAATATATCAAAAAAATACTAATAATACACAAGTCTGATGCATGCATTATTCTTAAAACAGTCTACCAAACGCCTCTTAATATATTATGTCATGTCACTGCTTTATTATGCATATCTGTTTTTTGCTCATCCGACTCAGGCTCAGGGTCGAAGCCAGTTTGTTAGTTACTGTTTGATCGGACCAGTAATTTTGGTTCAAAAATTGAATTCGTTTTTAAAAAAATTATTGGATCTTACAAAATTTTAATTTAGCATTTAGTAATTTAGAAGAGCTAAAACTTCAAATTCATAAGTATCAAATTTTGGTTCCAAGCTCTGCTCAAGCTGTATTTTTACTTAGTTGTTGTTAGGCATTTGCACAAGTAACCTTTTGCAAGGCAACCATTTTTGCGTTGTTTCCCCTTAGCTCAGTAAGGTAAATTCCGAATAATGAATGGCAATTCATAGAATAAGATTTCGAACTATGTGAGGCGGTTATTTTCAATCAGTTTCCGGCCACTCAATGCTGCTATTGGTGCGAGCAGTAAGGAGTCTCAATCTCATGTCAAGCTGGGGCATCATTTCATTCTTGTAACGGGAATGAGTGCACTGCTAAATCAGACATAGCATATAGTGTGTATGAGTATTTCTCAAGAATTGAGTTTAATTCTTCAAAAAAAACTTTGAGCCCATTATACAACTTCAGGGAGAGTACAAAAACAAATTAATCATCATCCAATAAAAACAAGAATAAGTCTGAATAATTAGTTTTATTGAAAGTTGAAACTGCATAATACTAGCAATTTCTGAAAACATTGACTCTATTCTTTGCAAACATTTGACTTTTGCTAATCCTTGCAGGTTATTCCCCTGGCTATTGACAAATACAATGACAACTGCTAGAAGAAATTCAGGGTCACTCTCTGTTGTGGAAGGTCAGACATCTCATTCACTTTTCTGTTTTTCTTCATCCTAGCCATCTGCATGGGCATTAATGCACGTATTAATTACCAAGTTAGGAAAAAAAAACACGAAAAGGGGTCAAATTTGTGATGGCAGAATTGGAGAGCAGATTTTATGAGGTAATATTTACATTGTTCTCCAGCTGTTTCTTTTCCTCTAGCAGCAGTTTTTCCTGCAATAAGGAGGATCATGTGCAGTCTCTCTGGAAAATTTAACATGATATCAATTTATACTAAAATAATTAAAGATATCTGATGAGAGCTATTGATTACAAAGAGCTACATAGAGCAGTAGAAAGCAGGGATGCCTATTAACTCCGTTCAGACTTGAAGAAGCAAAGACAATCGTATGAGATTTGATCAACAGAGAAGCCCAGAATATGAGTCTGGTAGTCAATTAAGTCTTAAAATGCTTCTAAACCAGCCTATCAAGAAACTGACGAGGACAATTGGATGTTTTGTGCCTCCTTATACTCCTGACTAGTCCTTGGTTGAAACCAAGGATACTGAGAGGAAGAGTTCAACTTGTTGCTCGGACCCTGCAAAAATTTCTGCCGCACTTTTATTGGATCCTCCAAAATGCATAGCTTTTGAAGGATTCGGCGCATACCTATTTTTGAAAAGTTTGAGCAACATAGGATGAAAAGATCCTTTTTTTTTTAATGCATCTTGATCTGAAAGTCAAATTTCTGGGAATCAAGGTGTAGTTCAGACAGACAGTTGGAAACAGATGAACCAAACTCATGACTTTAGGAAAAACTAGTATTCAGCAGTTACTGAATATGAAGCCGCACCTTCTCATGAAGACCCTTAATACGTTCAAGCATCAAATGTGTCTGCACAAAACAAAACTTTTTAGAATTGCTTCATTCTGAGGTGCTGACTCAAATGGAACCAGATAATACTACTGAAGTCGAAACATTAGTCAAAAAACAAATGCAAATGCTTATAAAAAGACAAAAGAGAAATTAACCGAAAACCACGTATAGCTGGGAGAGTGCACTAATAATTATGGTTTCTCACCATTTGGAATGATAAAATAAATCATGAGACAAAACATTAGAACATATAGAGTTACGGGAGAGGTGACTGAAAACAACATTTGAGGTACTCCACCTAAGTGTTGTCGTGTCTGAAAGACACATGATCTTGTGACAGCTTCTAGTGCAAAGCAAAAAGGCAGTGAGAAGCGGGGCGGAGCCAGCCTTTGGCTAAGAGGTTCATTTCAATTCCATTCGATAAAAAAAATATATCATTTATACATAATTAAAATTATTTTTTATGTATCTATAGTAGGTGTTGAACCCTTTTGGCTAGGTTTGTTGGGTTTAATTAGTGTGAATGGAAAATGGAAGGACACAACCTTTGAGCAAAAGACATTATTTTGGAAAAGGTGTGACTGTTCAGATAGTTGTGTCTGTTCAGAAAAAGACACAATATTTCGAATGAACAGACATGAATCTTCCAAAGGATACACCTTTTAAGTGAACCATTGTCACCTTTCAGAAGAGGCATTTGATGGCTATATAAACGTGCTTTCATCCACAGGTTTGATATAAATGAAAAATTTTCTGAGATAAAAACTCTTCTTGTCTTCAAAACATTCTTTGTGATCAATCAAATCGTTGAGTAAGTTCGACAAATCCAATTATTTGAGGTACCATTATAGTTGGATTGAAAGTCATTTTATCCTGGGAGGAAGATTCCATAATCTCGGGTACAGTGAGGGGAATTATTCCTTAAGGACACTCTGTGAAGTCGGGGGACTTGGCCTTAAATTTTGTTTCATCTATTTTCTGAAATCTAACACACTTCTTGGATAGATTATTAGTAATCTTGTGTTGAAGGTATTAAAGAACTTCAAAGGTGTTCTTGTTTATACATGAACTATTATTGAAGTTGGTGTTGCATATATATATATAGATTCGTGTACCCAAAATACACATGAAACAACAATCTTAAGGAATAAATTTTAAATTTTTTTTTTTTGCTTGTTTGGTGAAATTTTCTTTTCACTAAAGTTTTTTTTTCTCGAATTTGTATAACTTAGTTTCTGGAGATTAAAGCTTTTAGCTTTCTACTTCGTTTGAACTTAATTAGTGATTTGAAGAAATAAAATCTTCATCACAAGTTAAAGGTCACTTGGTTGACGATTGAAAGTCATAAAAACTTCATCGTTAAACTAGAAACAAGAAGTGTTTAAAGTTGTTGCAATTTTTTAATAAGTATTTCTATATACTTAAGGTCTTGTCTTGCAGTGACAGGAAAATGATGACTAATAGTCAAATGCATGATGTTGGAACACTATGACGGCAACTAGTATTGCCACGACGAGTTGTACTAATGCTCCGCAAGCTATGGCACCGGCGGAGAAACCCGAGAAGTTCGCGGGTATTGACTTTAAGAGATGACAGCATAAAATATTCTTCTACCTCACAACTCTCTGTCTTCAAAGGTTCACGGTTGAGGAACCTCCGAAGGTGCCCGAGGGAACCTCTGAAAAAGAACGCTTCGTGATTGTGGAGGCTTGGAAACACTCAGATTTCCTTTGCTGGAATTATATCTTGAGTGGTCTCCAAGATGACCTTTACAATGTGTATAGCGGAACCAAGACTGCAAAAGAGTTATGGGGAGCGCTAGAACGGAAGTACAAAACGGAGGATGCCAGAACTAAAAAATTCTTTGTTGCAAGATTCCTGGAGTACAAAATTATAGACAAGAAGTCTGTTGTTTCCCAAGTGCGGGAACTGCAAGTGATCATTCATGATCTCCTAGTGGAAGGTATGATTTTGACAAATACCATTGTTGAACAATTTAAAAATGTTCTTAGTATTCACATGAACTTTATTGTAGGTTTGATTGTGAATGTAGCATTTCAAGTAGCGGCAATAATAGAGAAGCTACCACCTATGTGGAAAGACTTCAAAAACTATTTGAAACACAAACGTAAGAAGATGTCAGTCGAAGATCTGATTGTACGACTACGCATTGAAGAAGATAACAAAGCTGCGGAAAAAAGGTCAAGAGGCAATTGTGCAATGAGTGGAGCAAACATTGTAGAAGATGACCAAAACAACTCTAAAAAGCGAAAGAAAGCTGGAAATGAAAGCAATCAACCCAAGAAGAAATTCAAGGGAAAGTGCTTCAACTGTGGCAAGATTGACCATAAGTCTATGGATTGTCGGTGTCCCAAAGAAAGGGAAGAAGAAGGACCAAACAAATCCGTCTGAGTCTAAGAAAGAAATGGATGATCTGTGAGCTATGCTTTCCGAATGCAACTTGGTGGGAAATCCTCGCAAATGGTGGATGGATTCTGGTGCCACCCATTATGTTTGTGCTAACAAGGAGTTGTTTTCGACGTTCTCTCCGGCTCAAGTAGAAGAAAAAATCTACATGGCAAACTTCGCTACTACAAAAGTAGAAGGAACAGGAAAAATGTGCTTGAAGATGACTTCCGACAAAGTGTTGATACTTAACAATGTCTTGTATATTCCTGAGTTACGAAAGAACTTGATTTCTGTTTCACTTCTAGACAAGAACGGATTCAAATATGTATTTGTTTTCGAAAAAATTGTACTTAGTAAAGGAGAAGTGTATGTAGGAAAAGGCTACCTCAATGAGGACCTATTCAAAATGAAGGTAATGAATGTTGAAATCAATAAAATTTCAAATTCTTCTTACTTGCTTGAGTCTCCCAATTTGTGGCATGAACGACTAGGCCATGTTAATTATAAAACATTACGAAAACTTATTAACTTAGAAGTTTTGCCAAACTTTGAGTGCAATAAATCAAAGTGTCAAACTTGTGTGGAATCAAAGTATGCTAAGCATCCGTATAAGTCCGTTGAAAGGAATTTCAATCCCTTAGACTTCATTCACACTGACATTTGTGATATGAAGTCAATACATCACGTGGTGGGAAAAAGTATTTCATAACTTTTATTGACGATTGCACTAAATATTGTTATGTTTACTTGCTAAATAGTAAGGATGAAGCAATAGATGCGTTTAGGAAATACAAAACTGAAGTATAAAATCAGTTAGAGAAAAGGATAAAAATGATAAGAAGTGATAGGGACGGAGAATATGAATCTCCCTTCGCCGAAATATGTGTAGAGAATGGAATCGTCCATCAAACTACGGCCCCGTATTCACCACAATCTAATGGAATTGTGGAAAAGAAAAATCAAAGTTTGAAGGAAATGATGAATGCCTTACTTATAAATTCAAGTTTACCGCAAAACTTATGAGAGAGCCTATCCTTACAGCCAACCGAATACTCAATAGTGTTCCCCATAGTAAGACAATCAATCCCTTATGAAAAATGGATAGGAAGGAAACCCAACTTGAAATATTTTAAAGTGTGAGGGTGTCTAGCAAAGGTCTAAGTTCCTATGCCTAAAAGGGTTAAGATAGGACCTAAGATGGTGAACTGCGTGTTCATATGATATGCTAAAAGTAGTAAAGCTTGTCGATTTTTGGTTCATAAATTCGAACATTCGGATATTAATGAAAATACGGTAATTGAATCAGATAACGCTGAATTCTTTGAAAATATTTATCCGTATAAAACTAGACATGAATAGTCTAGTGAAGGGTCTAAACGACCTTGAGATGAACCAAGTGAGAATATACATAATAATGAGAATCCAAGACGTAGTACACGTCAAAGAATGCCAACTTTGTTTGGATCAAATTTTGTAACATTTCTCTTAGAAAATGAGCCTCAAAGATTTAAGGAAGAGATGACGTCTTCGGACTCATCATTTTGGAAAGAGGCAGTCGATAGTGAGATTGATTCAATCTTAAGCAACCATATGTGGGAGTTGGTTGATCTTCCTTCAGGAAATAAACCTTTAGGATCTAAATGGATCTTCAAAAGGAAAATGAAAACTGATGGTACTATTGACAAATACAAGGCAAAACTTGTAGTAAAAAGCTTCAAACAAAAAGAAGGTCTTGATTACTTTGATACATACTCGCCGGTAACAAGGATAACGTCGATTCGAATATTAATTTTCTTGTGGTGGTATATGGTCTTGAAATTCATCAAATGGATGTGAAAATCGCATTCCTAAATGAAGAATTGGAAGAAGAAATTTACATGAAATAGCCTGAGGGTTTTGTGGTTTCAGGAAAAGAAAATAAGGTGTGTAAATTTGTTACGTCACTTTATAGACTAAAACAAGCACCTAAGCAATGACATGCAAAGTTTGACCAAACCATGTTGGCAAACGAATTCAAAATTAATGAATTTGATAAATGTGTTTATATTAAAGACATTCCAAATTACCAAGTCATTGTTTGTTTGTATGTGGATAATATGTTGATCATCAGTAGAGACATTTCAGACATAAATGCAACAAAACGAATGCTCGAGAGCAAGTTCGATATGAAAGACCTTGGAGTTGCGGATGTGATCTTAGGGATAAGAATCCATAGAACTCTACAAGGGTTGGCATTGTCGCAGTCTCATTATATCGAAAAGGTACTTGACGAATTCAAGTATATGGACTTCGGTATTGCCAAGACTCCATTGGATGTGAGCTTTGCACTTCGAAAGAATGAAGGTGAAAGTGACTCACAATTGGAGTATACAAGAGTATTGAGATGTCTAATGTATATAATGAATTGTACACGATCAGACATAGCTTGCGCTATTAGTAAGTTAAGTCGGTACACGAGTAATCCCAACAAAACTCATTGGTTGGCGATGAAAAGAGTTTTGGGGTATCTCAAATACACTCAAGACTATGCTTTGCATTACAATAAATATTCCGTGGTACTTGAAGGATATAGTGATGCAAATTAGATCACCGGATCGAACGAAGTAAAATCCATGAATGGATATGTATTTACTATCGATGGAGGTAGGGGTGGGCATTTGATTTGTTCAGTTTGATTGTTTAATATCGATTCGGTTTATCGGTTTATCGATTTTCGGATTGACAAAAATGACATTCATAACCAAACCGAAATAAATTCGGTTTGGTTCGATTTTTACAAATTCGATTCGGTTATTTTGGATTTTTATTTCGATTTGAAATATTAAAGTAGTTAGCCTCTCTTTTTCATAACTGAGCATTTAAAATTGATGAATTTTTTTAGAAAAATTATTTTTTTCAAACCTGTTTTTCATTTCCAAAAATAAATAATTATAAATAAATCAACATGGATGAAACGAAATGAAATCATCATAAGCTTAACATAATACATAACATCATTAATTATTACATATAATATACCTTGCATAAATAGTCTACAAAACAACACAAAATTCGTAAAAATAGTCCATGAAACAACATACTTTCTGCATAAATAGTCCATAAAACAGTCCAAAGTCACCAAAATAGTCTATAAAATATTTGAGTCACTAAAACAATCCATAAACAGCCTGCGACGTATGCGAAATTGCTGTTAAATGATAATTGTGAATGTGAATTACTAAATATTATATATATATATATAATAAAATATATATATATATATATTATTTATTTATTTATTTATAAAATTTTAATTTTTCGGATCGGATTGGATTCGGTTTAAACTGAAAAAATAAAATTTTATAAATAAATAAATAAATAATATATATATTTTATTTTTTATATATATATATATTATATATATATATATATAACATAATATTATATTATGTATATATATATATATAACATAATATTATGTTATATATATAACCGAAATTCTAAATATACAAATCGAATCCAATCCGAAAAAATCAAAACTAAAATTACATTTTGGTTTTTCGATATTTTCGGTTTAAACCAAAATATGCCCATCCCTAAGTGGAGGAGCGGTCTCTTGGAAATCATCCAAACAGACTTGTATTGCTCGTTCTACAATGGAATTTGAATTTATCGCATTAGATAAAGCCGATGAAGAAGCAGAATGACTCTGAAATTTCTTGGAAGATATTCCTTATTGGCCCAAATCAGTGGCACAAGTATGTATACACTGTGATAGCCAAGCGGTGATAGGTAGGGCAAGAAGCATGATGTACAATGGTAAATCTCGTCACATAAGACAGAGACATAATACCGTTAGAGAACTTCTCTCTAGTGGAATTATCACTGTTGACTATGTGAAGTCAAAGGATAATGTGTTGGATCCACTTACAAAAGGCCTATCTAGAGAAGGAGTTGAAAGAACATCCAAAGGAATGGGTTTAAGGGCTAGGACAAGTCAGCAGACTGGAGATCCTAAGAGTAAGGTTCAAGGAGATCAAACAAAGTTGTGTCTGACAGGTTTAACATTGTCAAAATACCAACCCATTCTTATGGTGTAGACAATGTTTAGTAAACAAAGATAAGACTTAGGATGAAAAGTCTTTTAATGATTATCTAAATTTGGCAGAGTTAACCAAATAGTTTAATCTATAGGATTGAACGTTTAGAAATCACCTATGTGAAGGCGAAGTGGAAGCTATTTCAAG
Organism: Capsicum baccatum var. pendulum; assembly: GCA_030864225.1. NCBI lineage: Eukaryota > Viridiplantae > Streptophyta > Magnoliopsida > Solanales > Solanaceae > Capsicum > Capsicum baccatum. Next base: position 45,267,171 of record CM061561.1, read on the forward strand.
GAAAATGTTTGTAAAAGCCTATTCTCTAAGCTCTCATGAAACCGGGACGTGTTCATGGCTGAAAAGAATAAAATCGTGAGAACCATAAATGGTAAAAGGCTGGCTGTGTGATATGTGTTGTCTAGGTGTACATTAAAGCTCGACGGTTCAAAGATATCAAATCTACCGATTGACCGAGTGCATCTGAAGCATGTTCACTACGGAAAGTTCAAAGGGAAACCCACTTATCCAGATGCAGTCAGTATTTGCTTGATGATCACATACTTGTCCGTAAATTTTTACAAAGGATAGCCATTCCCCATTCATTTGGGGGATTGTTGGGTTTAATTAGTGTGAATGAAAAATGGAGGGACACAACCTTTGAGCAAAAGACATATTGTTTTGGAAAAGGTGACTGTTCAGATAGTTGTGTCTGTTTAGAAAAAGACACAATGTTTCGAATGAACAGACGTGAATCTTCCAAAGGATACACCTTTTAAGTGAACCATTGCCACCTTTCAGAAGCGGCATCTGATGGCTAGATAAACATGCTTTCATCCACAGGTTTGATATAAATAAAAAAATTTCTGAAATAAAAACTCTTCTTATCTTCAAAATATTTGAGGTTCCACTATAGTTGGATTGAAAGCCATTTTATCCTGGGAGGAAGATTCCATAACCTCGGGTACAGTGAGGGAAATTATTCCTTAAGAACACTCCGTAAAGTCGGGGACTTGACCTTAAATTCTGTTTCATCTATTTTCTGAAGTCTTAACACACTTCTTGAATAGATTATTAGTAATCTTGTGTTGAATGTGTTAAAGAACTTCAAAGGTGTTCTTGTTTATACATGAACTATTGTTTAAGTTGGTGTTGCATATATATATATATAGATTCGTGTACCCGAAATACATATGAAATAACAAAGTTTTGTTCAAATATTGAACCCCTCCCGTTAGTTAAAATTCTGACCCCCCTTTGGTGAAAAGGGAAGTTGGTACACTTTTATGAATATTTAAACACTAGAGTTCCAATGATGCAATTCCAATCTCAGTTGCTCAGACTCTCTAAAAATATTGTCGCACCTGTGTCAAATTCTTTAAAAACACACTATTTCTGGAGGATCCGACAGTCACCCATCAACATTTTTGAAAAGTCTGAGCGACATAGATTCCAATAGGGGAAGGTAGAAAGAAATGTAGAAAGACCTTTCTAAATGTGATTTGTACAAGAGCAGTTTGAAGTTCATTTTCCAAATGGATCAGGTCAGTCACAGGGATACCGTCAACATTTTCCTCAAGTTGTCTGTCAAATTGAAACCAAGCGTCAGTGGTATAATCTTTAATGGTGTGTTCGGTATGAAGGAATTTTCCCGAAAATATTTTTCAATTTTCTTATGTTTGATTGACTTATATATTTTGAAAATTTTCAAACCAACTTATTTTCCTTAAATATAAGAAAAATGACTTCCTTTACAAAAGTAAGGAAAACATTTTCCAAAGCTCTCTTTCAGCCTCACTTTAAAGTTGAAATGTTAATACAATTCTCAAAATCATCTACCCTGCCCCCCGCCCCCAATACCTTATCCCTACCTCACCCTACCCTTTACCCCCACCCCCTACCCCTACCCCTACCTCCATCCCCAAAATTCAATTGTTTTAAAAAGTATTTCAAAATTTTTTCATAGTCCATCCCCTACCCCCACCCTACCCTACCCCTACCAGCCCCCCTTCCAAAAATAATACTCCCTCCGTCTCATTTTATGTGTCACCATTTGACCGGGCACGGAGTTTAAGAAAAAAGAAAAAGACTTGGTAAAGTTTATCAAATTATCCTTTATAAAAAAATATGCCAATATCTTTTTTTTAATTAAGTGGGACCAATAAGGGTAAAAGGGTAATTGTGTCTTTAAAAAGTTGCCTAATAAGGAAAGACAACACTTATTTTGGGACAGACTAAAAAGAAAATAATGACACATAATTTCGGACGGAGGGAGTATCTATATTTTATTAAAAATTCAAATTTTTCTCTTGCCCCCTACCCTCCCTCCCCCTTTACCAGCCCCCTCCTCCCCCCCCCCCCTCCCCCAACCTCAAAATTTTCTTTTTTAATTTTTTTTAAAAAATTTTCAAATTTTTCTTTTCCCTTCCTCTTCACTCTCCTACCTTGACACCCAGCTCCTACTAACCCCCCCTTTCCCTGCCAATTTTTTTTTAAAAATTTTAACAAAAAAAAATTCTAAACTTTTTCTTACCCCACCGCTACTACCTATTCTGACACCCCCACCCACCCTCCTACCAATCCCCTTCCCAAAAAAAGGATTTAATTTTTTTTAATTTATTTTTTTTAAAAAGATTCTAAAATGTATTATTACGCTTTAGCTAAACACTAAAATATATTTTTTGAAAAATATTTTTTCATTCACCAACTAAATACTAGAAAATATTTTTCATCCACTAACCAAACATAAGAAAACAAGTAAGAAATCAACTTGTTTTTCAAGAAAATATAGGAAAATATTTTCCATGAAAAACATTTTCCTTCGTACCAAACACACCCTAAGAAATGACGTGAAATATAAGATCAGTACCTTTCTGTTTCTTGCAGCAGTTCTCCCGTTGTCATACTTGAGTATTTAGAGTGCTATGTCCACCTCAGAATGATTAGAAAACTCTCAGCACCAAAAATGTAAATATGACTATCCAAGATAACATTGAACAACACCCAAATGATTACTGTGGATATATTGCAGAATACACAATGCATTGATGATAAGTTACTGATCACCCGTATTAACTACATGAATGAACCTGTAGTTAACATCTTGTCAGAGTATTATTCTAGGATTTGACGAAATACTATGTATGTCTATAACTCATTTTAGTCCAGCAACAAGAATTTTTTTTTTGATAGATGCATTTAGTCGAACAGCAGCATGATCTGCGATGCACTATGACGAATAGTAAACATCATTTATAATTTGGACCTTCCATTCGTAGAGGTGGCACACCAATGGTAAAGTGTATATTTAGCATCTTCGGACCTATTAAAAATGAAGGAAATTTACAAGTATTTCACAGTTCATGTGGAAATAGTTCTGGCCTGATTTTGATTTCTCACCAGTTCAGGGTTGCTCATTTTTTTCTTTTTTCTTTTTAAAGGACGCATGTTCAAAGTTACTGAAATACTCATCACACCAAGGCAAATGGTAACCAAATTAATTGAGAACTCAAATATACGTGCACGCTTCAAGTATCCAGAGAGGATTCTAATTAAACTAGAATATAACTTGATAACAGTCAGCTAATCAAATACCTCTGCGTCCTGCATTTCTGCAGAGATCTCTTTTTCTGCTTCGACATGGCTTTCGTATCGTTGAAGTATCCCTGTCAGACTGGAACATATAATATCAGATATGCTTGTTGGTGGGCAAATATAAGGAAAACTAGATACAATATGTTACTCTTTTGATCTCAATTTATACGATACATATAAATTTTGAACAGTCAATTAAATTTTTTATCGATCTTAAAATATTAAGTTTTTAATGATATACTATACTTTTATATAATTTTTAGACAATGCTTGTTATTTCATTGTTTGATTTTTTGTATCACTGATTTAATTTAGAGAGTCAATTAAATTTTCTATATAATTTATAAATGTTTGTATGATCTTTAAAATTTTTAAGTTGTTAATTACTGTAATTTATAATATTTTTACATAATTTTCAGATAATATATGTTACTCTCTCTGTCTCAATTTTTGTGACACTGATGGAGTTTAGAAAGTCAATCAAATTTTTTACATATTTTGAGTTGTTAATTATTGTTATTTATATTATTTTCTACTATTTTTCAAATAATATGTGTACTCCTATCTCAATTTATGTGATTGTGAACGTATATGAAGAATAAATCAATTTTTATGTCGATAATATTTTAAATAATTAATTATATGATTTATGATATTTTTTAGACTATTTTTAAATAATGTATTTTACTTTCTATGTCCTAATTTATATGGTTTATAGAATTTTGAGAGTCAATAAACTTTTTTATGTCCTTCAAATATGTTAAATCGTTAATTATTGTAATTCACAGTAATTTTAAAATACATAACAGATAAAAAATAAGACAAATAAATTAAAATAGAAAATATATATATATATATATATATATATATATATATATATATATATATATATAGAGGTTGGTCGACAAGCTGGGAGGACAACCTCCAGGTTTATGGTGTTCGATCTCTTTGGGCATTAGGCACTAACCCATTAAAAATACCCTCTGCATGGATAACAAAAGGGAAGCCTCTTCTAATTAGTAAGGTATAGGTTCTTTTTCTGGTGTAGGGGGTGGGGTGAGGTGGGAGTTGGGTTGAGGTTATCCAAAAATAAGGATTAGTAAAAGCACCTGTATTATAGATAAGTTTGAGAAAGGCAATTTATCGCTAAACTACATGTTAGCGCAGCGGCTAAAAGTCATTGCTTGCAAGGTTAAAAATCTTTTTTTTTCACTCCCTCTACCATCTCAAAACTGATCATTAGTTCCAGCCTCTGAACAAAGCACCTGGTTCGCTCTTGTTTGTGTTGCATTTTGTGATCTTTTACTTCAATTTCTTAGATAGCAGAGACCCGATGTTGATATTTGATTTGAATGTTGGTTTTCATTTATCATTCATATAACTTTATGTCCAACAATTTGGCATTGAGAATACACAATCTAACAGTAGAATTGTCATTTTCTGGAAGGGGCATCAAAAAACTGGTATGCTGAATTGCCAACCCATTGATACTTATGTGAGCTCAATTGTATCATGATCACATGACCAAACAATTTACACTTCTTCTTAGTTTTTCCAAAGTGCCTTGTGATAATTAGGAATGACAATTAATTCACGAAGATATGACCGTCAATTTGTTAGCTCAGCCCATTGTGACCCACTCAATTAAGCTCATCTAAAGTTGGGGTAGTATGTAGCTCAAATAGATCCATGAGAAACCTTGTTACAATATTTTTATAACAATTCAGGTGGTTGATACTAGTGCGGATTGTCGGGATCGATATCGATAGGGTGTCATGCAGAAACTAATAATTGCAAACCTTCAACAATAAATCACACAACAAAGTAAAATTATAGTACTAAAAAGCATAGTCTCGATATGGTTTGGTCAACTAAAATAGGGTAAAACTTAAGTTTTTACCACTAACATACATAAGATGAAAATTAATATTAAGAAGTATAAAAACTACCCACAGAAAACCTCCTCCTAAACAAGACTCTTATGGTGACTAAATTGTGAATGATATTGTGTTATGTATGAGAAGTAAAATCTCATATTTATTAGAAGTTCAAAACTTCTCCTTCCAAGTAAGGATTAATCAATTATGGAAAAGATCTTTTCCGACAAGAGAATCCATTTGAAATAAAACACAACTATGGCGTGGAATTAGAATTAGGTAATAAATTCATGGCAAATCTTAACAAATCTCCCCTTAACTTGAATTTTTTGATAAAATAATCTTGTTCTTCATTCTTTACACAATTTTCATATAATACTGCTTCTTGCCATGATTAAAGTTGATATGAGCTACAAATTAAAGTAATGTGCGTTATACTAAGTAGGAGTTAATAATATTGGAGCCCTATACTAAAAGTGAGAGTGATTAAATATTAAAGTCTTGTGCATTAAAAGTGAGCACAAGTTAAAAGTGAAACTCATGCATTAAAAGTAGGCATGAGTTGAAAGGAGTTCAAGCATTAAAAGTTAGCAAGGGTGAAAGTTGATTTTATTTTAAAGATGGAGCAGCATAATTATTGAAAATATGGTTTAGATTTTATCTATGGTTGAAATTTTATCTCCTCATGTAGTAGTTAGACAAAAATCTTCATTATCATTAAATTAGTTGTAACTTTATTTGAACGTGTCCTCTAGGTTGCTTCACCAAATCATTGGACCATCGACTCTGATACCACTTGTTGGGATCAAAATCGATAGGACGTCATGCAGAAGCTAATAATTGCAAGCCTTCAACGATAAATTATATAACAAAGTAAAATTATATTAAGAAATATACTATTGATGTGGTTTGATCACTGGTCTACATATGATGAGAACTAATATTAAAAAAGTACAAAAACTAACTGAGAGAAAAATTTCCCTTAATAAGACTCTTATAGTGACAGCAACAGGGATGAAATTGTGTTATATATGAGAAGTAAAAAAGATCATCTATATATTGAAGTCCAAAACTTCTCCTCCAATAAAAGATTAACCAATTATAGAAAAGATCTTTTTTCGATAAGGAAAACTTTTCATCAAGAAAATCTTTTTGAAATAAGGTAGGAATTTCAAGTCAAATCCTAACACAAATCTAGAGGCTTGATCCGTTAAGATTCGAATTTTAAAATTTGAGATTACATATTCAAGTGTGGGGATTTGACTAAAAATAATTTAAATTTGTACAAGTAAAATTATCGTGGACTAACGATAAGGATAGGAATGTACGAATGTTTGAGAACAAGTTTGAATCTGTAGCTATTTAGTACACATACATCTCCCTAATGTTTTTCTAGTGCAACATGACCATTTCAAATGATAATAGACTCTATGGTAGACTTTTTGAGTTCATTGCATATTAAGCAATGATGTTAACTTGTAAATATCTTTAAACAATTTTTGGTCGCGAATATTTTATTCCCAATATCCTTTAACTAGAAGAAAAACATGTCTAAATTTCACCCTAACTTTTGTTTTTATTTCAGAAATCATTATATGCGTCTCGAATTTATCTATCAATTTTGGTCATATTTTTTTTATCTGAAGTCTTCAAATTTAAATTCTCTAAGCAAATGTTTGATCCAAAGTAACTCATATTTTATAGCCATTGATCGATATGTTCTACTTCTACACTAAGATCGATTCTCTTTCAATACACCCGATTACCTTTTGTTAAAACACAATATACAGATATGGTGTGACCAATGATCTTTCCATGCCCTCAATCCTATTAAAGAATGAGGATTTCGTGCTTGATTTATCTAGAACAAAATGAGGAAGATATCTTTTTTTTGTGGTAAGTGATAGATATTTTACGATGACTTATTTTATATTATGTCATAGAAGTGATGATGTTATTGATGTTGTTGACTTATTTGTTAACTTTGTGCTTACACTGCACGGGATTTATAGACATTATTAATGATAAAAATTTAAAGTTTCTTAGCTTTTTTTTTGGAAAGAGTTAGCTAAGCTTGGCACAATTGATGTCTATACTTCTTAGCACCTTCAAATTGGTGGCTAAATTGAAGTGGTTAATGACATACTAGGTGACACTTACGAGCCATGGTCAAAGGAAAGCTTAGTTCATAGGAGGACCACTTATCTTTAGTTGAGATTCCTTACAAATGTAGCATTCATTCATCTATTGATATGTCTCCATTTGAATATGTTTACCTCTTTGGATCTAATTTTGCTCTCTCAAGAAGTTGTGAATTAAATCTCAAGAATAACGCGAAGCTATGAAGACAATTCATGAGAAAGCTAGAAGACAACTTGAGAAAATGAATACCAAAGCAAACAAGCATAGCAAACAAACAAATGGGATGATTTTTGAACTTGAAGATTGGATTTTGATTCTAATGAGTGAAAGGTTACCACCATGAAGAGAAACTAAGATTCTACGCATGGGAGAAGTCCCTTTCTAAGCTCTTGAACACACTAATGATAATACTTGTAAGAACCTCCTAATGATTCTCTTGTGCATGATGAATCCAATGTCGGTCATTTATCCCATTTTGTGGTAAAAATAAAAATTAGAGAATGAATTTCTTCTATGAAGTGGAGGATTATAACCCTATACCTACACCTAGAACATTATTCACTCGAAGCCAAGCAAAGAAGTTACAAGCACTTGAATTTCTCTTTATGAAGAAACATTCAACAAACATGTGGAGGACGTCATCGTATGTTACATATGCTTGGAATGGTAGAGATCAAGAAACAGAGCATGGAGTTGATTTGAGAAGTCATAAATTATAAAATATTGGTGAGATTCCTGATAGACAAATGACGAAAGCTTTCATGCGACTTATGTTATTGGTTTATTATAATGTTTGAGATTTTAAGTGTTGCATTCTATGAGTGCCATCATCTAAGGTATTTTTAGACGTAATGTTCTATATTCTTATGTCATATGATAATGCTATTTTAGATAATGATTATATCTCGATATCTGTTGATGGTTACCATCTAAATTCAAGTGTACAAAAGGTTTGTATATTATTTTACGTCTTTCAACCAAAGAAATTTGGTGTGGCTTTCATTGTAATTTGCCTAATATTTTGATTTATTTTCTTTTGATGTAGATATACTGAGATCGAGGTTGAGTCTTTTCATGAGAAAAAGAATGATATAATTGAGAAGGTCAATAATAGTCAACAGGAACGTTGACCCATTTTAAAGTCAAAAGAATTCACGGATTGCATGCTAAAGAGACTTCAAGATATGGTTAAAAAATTCTTGGATAGATCCTGAATAATTTTGCGATCTCAACAACCTAGCTGGAGATGGGGGACTTTTTTTTGTTTGACTTTTGGATAGAAACTCAAGTTTAGTACATTGTAGCGGCTTTTCTTACGCCCATTTGCAATGTTGGCGGAGCACTAAGGAGCTTCTTTAATAGCCAATGTAGGAATACGAGACAAAAACTTGAATTGACTATAATTGACAATCCAACTTGATGCGTTGGGGGAAATTTATTGAGCAAGTGTGATGTGATGGAATGCGGGCAACCGCTATAGAGTAGTGTGAACTAATTCAGGCATTAAGACACAACAATTGAATCTTTCCTAAAATTATCAATCAAACCATGCATTGGAAAAAATATATTGAGCCGACACGCGTGTTGGCCTAGCAAAGAGAACTTTATTCTGAAAATTTTCATCCTTAGAATAATTAGGGTTTTATATGCGTGGTGGTGGTGGGGGGAGGAGGTAGAGAGAGAGTGCATGCTTCTCATTTTGGAAGGAGATTATTAGGTTTTGACGATTGAGAAACCCCTGGGCTTGCCTATTCTAGAGTATCCTATGGATCTCTGGGCATGGTACTGGACCCTAGTCATCTCTTCTTTTCAGAGCATTCACCTTTGAATCTCTCGGGTCTTTTGGATATGATTCGATCAGTCTTAGTTTTTGTAGAAAATGAAGAAAAAAAATGCATTGGGTTTAGGACAAAAGCGAAAATGAGTAGGATATCTGCTCATCTTGATTGGGTTTATCTATGAGAAAATTTATTGCCCGAATTGAATTAAGTGTTTTTTTAATGATGATTTACATATTTATATATTTGGCGTTTTTTAACTGATTCTTTTGGATGGTTGGCTTTATCAGGATAAACTCATGTTTATCACTTGTTATCATGTAGTTAGTGTAAAATTAACTCTTAGGTCTAACTTACACCACATAAGCCAGTTCAATGAGAGGAGGATTGTCCACCAATACCATATATCTCATTAACCACTGCATTGAGGGTTTTTTCTCGTTCATCAACACCTTATATCATGTCCAGGGCTTGAAATTTGGGGCTTGAAAATTTTAATTTGGGAGCCCAACATTATGTGAGATCGGTCTTGCTCTGATATCATGTAAAGCTACGTCTTGAGGTTAACTCACATTTCAAAAACTAGCTCAAAGGAAAAAGGATTATCCACGATTTATAAGGAGACTACACATCTTATTAACCACCATTGTGGAACTTTTTCTCACTCTTTAACGGTTAGTTGTTATGATTAAATTGAGTTTGTTTCATTATTTGAGTTATTTAATCTATCTATAAAGATGAGTTTGTGTTAGTTCCTTAAGTTTTAAAGAGTTAGCTACACTCTCTTGGTACTTAGGCGATAGTTATCATTGAATAAAATTCATTCGAGTTTTTCTTATATTCTCAAGTTCATTAGGCTAAGCCAATCTATCAATTAGTTGAATGTTTAATAAAATCAATTGTAATTCTCTCATTATTTTAATTAATTGATTACCCCAAATTCTATACTACCACCAATTAACTTTACCTCAACAAAAGTCTCTCGTCCATTATGGAAAACTTGACTACTTTTTGGAGATTAAAGTTAAGTATGTTCTCAATAACATTATCTTATCATAGTTCATGTACATCCTTGAGATAACAAATGTAGGAATAGGAGTCAAAAACTTGAATTGCATAGAAATGACAATTCCACTTGATGCGATGGGAAAATTTATTAAGCAAGTGTAACATGATGGAATGCTGGCAAACTGTTACAAACTAGCTTGAACTAATCCAGACATTAAGGCACAACAATTGAATCTTTCTAAAATTATCAATCAAATCATGCATTGAAAAAATTTTATCGAGCTGTCAGGCTTGTTTATCTAGCAAACAGAAAATTTTAATTTGAAAATTTTCATCCTTAAAATAATTAGGGCTTTAAATATGTGCTTGTGATGGAGAGAGAGAATGCACGCTTTTTATTTCGGAAGAAGATCGTTTCGGAAGGAGATTATTAAGTTCTGACAATTGAGAAACCCTCTCCTAAAATAAGAAAATTTATCGCTCAAATCGAACTAAGTATTATTTTTAATGGTAATTTACATCTTTATATATTTGGTGTTTTTTAATGATTCTTTTGGACGATTGGCTATGACAGGATAAACTCATATTTATCACTTGTTATCATGTAGTTAGTGTAAAATTAAGTCTTAAGTCTAACTCACACCCAACAAGCTGGCTCAAAGAGAGGAGGATTACCAGCAATACCACACATCTCATTAACCACTGCTTTGAGATTTTTTCTCATTCATCAACACCCTACCTCACGTTCAGGACTTGACATTTGTGGCATGAAAAAATAATTTGGGAGTCCAACATTATGTGAGATCGGTCCTGCTCTGATATCATGTAAAGTTAAGTCTTGAGGTTAACTCACACCTCAAAAACTAGCTCAAAAGGAGAAGGATTATCCATGACTTATAAGGAGACCACACATTTTATTAATGAGACTTTTTCTCATTCTTTAACAGTTAGTTGTTATGAGCAAATTTAGTGTGTTTCATTATTTGAGTTATTTATCTAATTTACCCATAAAGATAAGGCTATGATGAAATTTAATTTGTTTCATTATTTGAGTTATTTATCTAATCTATCTATAAATATGAGGCTATGTTAGTTTCTTAAGTAGTTAGTTACACTCTCTTGATATTTAGGTGATAGTTATCATTGAATAAAAATTTATTTGAGTTTTTCTTATGTTCTCAAATTCTTTAGGCTAAGCTTATCTATCAATTGGGTGAATCTTCAACAAAATCGATTATAATTCTCTCATTATTTTTATTAATTGATTATCCCAAATTCTATATTGCCACCAACCAACTTTACCTCAACAAAATTCTCTCGTCAATTATGAGAAACTTAATTACTTTTTGGAGATTAAAGTTAAGTGTGTTCTCAATAACATTGTCTTATCATAGTCCATGTGCATTATTGAGATACTATTTTAGAACTAGATTGACTGCGTGAAAAGGGATCACCACACCCATACCTTCAAGTTCACCATCTAAGGTGGTTTATTTTTCACCGCCAACCAGTGCAATTCTATATCGGGGGCACACTTGGTAAGCTACAATACATATCTTTCAACACCTCCTGATATTTTATTTATAATAAACAAACTATCCCAATTTATGCATGTCCCAATCATATAGCATCAAAAGGAAGTAAACAATATTCTTTAATATCTTAAATCGTTCGCAATCTCTTACCTACAAATTCTTCATCATTTTGACAGGAGCTTATATATGTATGTCCATGATGACTGGGCGATGATGCAGTCGATAAAATATCCACTTTAATATGACTTAGGAAATCCTCACTTCTTAAGTTAACCTTTGGGTTGAGTTAGGCCCAAAATTTATTTCTTTAATTTGATATCAGAGCATGATCCATCACAATTCTTAATTAAATTGTCTATGCCTAGATATCTAGCCTTGACCATGAAAGGATGTGAAGAGTTTCACATCGATTCTTTAAGGAATGTATGGTCTCATTAATATGACGTAGTCAATCCTCATCTGTTGAAATAACTTTCAAGATTGAGTTATATTCATGATCTATTTATTTAGTACTTCCTCCGTCTAAAAAAGAATGACCTACTTTGACTTGACACAAAATTTAAGAACATAAAGAAGACTTTTAAATCTTGTGGCCTAAAATTAAAGTTTTGTCAAATGTACCAAAATATACTTTAATCTTGTGGTCCTAAACATGTCATGTGAAAAGTTGAAATTAAAGTATTGCCAAAAAAAAAAAGAGTCATTCTTTTTTAAGCAGACTAAAAAGGAAAGTAGATAATTCTTTTTGAAACGGAGGGAGTAATTGTTATCAAGTTGTTACTCATTTTTGTCAAGTTAGGGGTAGATTTAGTTTGATTATTTAAATTTTTTTAATCTCAACTTATCTACAAAATTAGATTTAGTTCGTTCAAATTAGGAGAGTTAGTTACACTCCTAGACATTCAATCGATTGAGATTCTATCTCATTATTTTTTCAATCATATTATGTTGAGTGTTGACATCCTGCGTATCACATGCAAAATTGGTGAAACTCTCTTAGGCATCAATCAGTAAGAGATAAACTCAAATTGATAAATACAAAAAAGTACACTTAAAAATCTTTTTTTTCTCTCTCTCTTTAGTTTATAAACATGTCAACCTAAAAACAAGTGCTCTTCCTAACAAATCAACACGTATCAAAACAAAGGTCCATGACAATCTTAGTCTAGAAAACTATACAATACGCCAAATCACAGTACTCTCATGTCATTTGATTAATAGTTATTATTTTTAAAAAATTTATAACAAAAATAATAATTATTAACTAAGTTACGATTTCTCATATACCTGTCAGTGCTGGAGAATTCGTGAAGCCTACCACGGTTGGAAATGATAACAACAGCAACATCAACATCACAAAGAATGGAAAGTTCTTTGGCTTTCTTCATTAGACCTTTTCTTCGTTTACAAAAAGCAACTTGCCTGCAATTTTTATCTTGAATTCTCTTTATTTCTACCTTCCTTCTCCCCATTTTTTCCTGCAGAAGAAAAAACCCTAACGAAAAATTTTCACATATCTAGAACTAGAAGTTGCCTATTTTGTATCACCACTAATCATCATTACTCCCATTCAGTATCTTTTTTTCTTTTTGGGGTTAGTCATTTTTGTTGTTTCTTGCCACTCAAATTTAATTTATTGGGGCCCTTTTCGTCGTCCTTTTTTCCATCTCTCCGTTCTTTTTTTACTTATGAGTTACTCTTTGGTGCAAAATAAGAGAGGGAAATTAGTTGACAAGTTAGCTGAGTGATACTGTTGGGCTATGAATGGTAATGGCGGGGCCTCCTCATGCTACGCTATGAGTGACACCTCATCATTGAAAAAATTATACTCTGTTGGTTTAGGTTGTTTTATTATTTTGATATGAAGTTAAAAGAAAATAAAGAAAGATTTTTAATTTTATAATTTTAAATTAAAAATATATTAAATATAACAAAATATTTTTACTCTTGTACTTTTAAACGCCTCACATGTAAAATTAAAATTATATAGTTGGTTAAAAGATAAATGATCATTATTATTTAAATCAGTTAAAGAAAAAAGTATGACAAATAAATTTAAAAAAAAGGGGAAGTATTATCTTTATATTTGACTTTACTTGATAAAATTTTGATTTTGCTAAAAAAAGGGGAAGTATTATCTTTATATTTGACATTACTTGATAAAATTTTGAGTTTTCTATTATTCTGACCATTTGACGTTAATTTTGCACTTGTACCAAGTAATTACTCTCTTTGTTCTAATTTAATTGTCTTGATTTTCTTTCTAATTTGTTTCGAAAAATATGTCAACATCCTTACGTTTAAGATCAATAAATTCTTTTCTAAAATACACATCTTAATAAATTAACTATTCCATCATATATTAAAAATATTTTAATCCTGGTTCGAATCACACGTGGAATAAAATTATCCTTCATTTTACTCCAAATTAAATTTGAGACAGGATGAGCATTAGTTTCACAGTTAAATTACCTCCGTTATATTTTACTTTAATTTTCCTACAAAAAACATTCGTATTTATTTCAAATTACTACTCATTCAATTTATGAAAATAAAAGAATTTTGTTACTTTTTTTGTTTTTCTTTTTTAGTATCAAAATAACAACATAAAAAATTAACATCTTCATTTTTTTAAATAAAGGGTATTATAACATTTTTATTTTATTAAATAATTGGTGTTTTATTATTTTTATCATGCTCCTAGATAAGTGATGTTTTAGATAAATAAGAAGGTATTAATGATATTCTTTACTTTCACGCTTCTTTAAACCATTTTTCATGACCTAATATTAAAAGTCAATTAACAGAGGTGGTGTGGTAGCATAGTCATGCTATTAATTGGTTTCTCAATGGCGTGTTAAATCCAAATTTGACAAGTAAAGATAAATGGAGAAAATACTTCACAAGAGTTCTTTGATTGATAATTTACATGCTTCGTGACAAGCTTTGTAAAATGTAATGAAACTGTTTTTGTGTGTGTAGTTTTCAACTGCTACCCAAAACTCTGCAACTTGGTTCAAATGGACATCACAGGCTATATAACTTGCCTTCCGGTAAATATATTGTCTCGCTCCTAGCCTAGACAGGACGAACAAGAACCATATGTGCATGAGTTATATGACTGACATATATACTGTGCAGAGAAGTTACTATTCATAAACAATGATAAGGGGCTATTATAAATCAATTCTATCCCATTGAACACTTATCTGATACAAATATGTGAAATTATGACAACGTATGACAACTTAACCCTATCTACGAAGCCTCAAAGAAAAATTATAATTGTACCAGGGAAGATGGTCGGAGTAGGCCCCTACATACCTAAACTATAACTAGAAATACGAATAAATAATACTAGACGTTTATTAATTTCAAATAAGAGAGGATCTCACCGACTACTTTGCTGAATACGAACAAGTGCCTCGTATAGAAATCTACTCATCGATATACTTGATCTTATATTTACAGAAATGCAGTGCCCTGAACATAGGGATTTTAGTACATATAAAATATGTACTAGTATGTAAAGCAGATAGAATAACAAGTAGACGTATAAGGATGCTCAATGAATCAAACAACAAAATGAACAACTGCGGACAACTGAATATTAAACCTCTTATATGAAATTATAACTTATGAGAGACGAGTGACAAATTATCATAATCCGAACTAGGGCCTGACCGTGATGGATATCTCAAGTCCAACAAGGACCGGAGACCACCCCCTGCACCTAGCCAAATAAAAGACTATACCCAATAGAGATTGAATTCCGAACATATAACTAAATAACATAAGATAAGCTCAAAAGATTTAAGACATGTCCATAACTGACAATCGGAAATCGATCAAAGCAACCGACCAACATCACCCAAGTTCATAGTAATAATCACCTTCTAATAAAACCGAAATTAAGAAAATATCGAGACATGCCCCCAAATCTAACAAAGACAATGAAAATGATAAGGTAAACTTTCAGTTCTAGTCTAAGAAAGGAGACCGATGAAATGAACAAGTCTTTCAGAGAAAGAAAGCTCACTACTTCACCATCAACGACCGACGAACTGAGCCGACCCTCCTAACACTACGCAGAAAAAGTAGAAGTATCTCCAGTGCCAACACCGTGTGGGGATACAGCTTTCAGAGACGATTAGTGGGTTGAACACTAGTATGTAACTTAGGGGTAGATGATAAAATAATGCCATGATCCACATTTCAAAATCATTCAAGCCAATGCACATAATCATATATACATATAAACATGTCATGCCGGGAAAGGGAACAAGACTTTGCATGAAGTAAAACTTTATCCTAAACTATGTAGCTCAATCATTCTAAACAGGCACCCACAGGCTATATGGGTTCAGCTCTCCTTGCTGAAAGGGTCCTAGTGCGTGGTAGCCGCACGAACCGGAGGTATCAAAGAAAACTAGGAAATGCCCCGACCCCATGTCAATCAAGATCACATTAATAGTGTGAACTATGCACACAGGTCATCAAGACCAAACCTCACGTCTGCAAATATGAGTTTTCAGTACAAGTCATTTAAGACCCACACCTTCACAGCTTCGCTACATAACCTCCATTATGCCTAAATTAAAACAAGTTTCAGATAACCCATTTATTAATGAATGAACCAACCGTTAAGGCAAACATGGGTATCGTCATACCCTTATACTAGCAAGCTTATCTTTATGCCATAACAATCACAATACTTGGGGGAATTCCTCGAACCTCTTTGTTCATTAAAT
This sequence comes from Capsicum baccatum var. pendulum, assembly GCA_030864225.1. Taxonomy (NCBI): domain Eukaryota; kingdom Viridiplantae; phylum Streptophyta; class Magnoliopsida; order Solanales; family Solanaceae; genus Capsicum; species Capsicum baccatum. The sequence continues at coordinate 45,283,556 of CM061561.1, forward strand.
TAAATCATAGCCAACAAGGCTTTCAAAATTTATGTTCATTGTTTAATCATTTATGCTATGAAATAACTTTGGTGAGTAAGTCAAACCAATTAACAATTTCACAATTTGAAGCCATTTATATAAGTGGGTTGAGGAAACACCATTATTCAAAACCAATTTCAATTTCAGAACACTAATTTGGGGAAAACCATGACCCCTTTGTTTATTCACCATACCAATGCACCCATAAGTTCAAAACTATTAATAAAGCATAAATAATTCATAATAAACCATGGAAAAATAATTTAGGAATCAACCATGCCAAAACCCTCAACCAAATCGAAACCCACATTCAAAACCATCCAATTAAACCATTTAAACATATGATTTTCATAAGTAATAATTGGGGAGGAGTAACATGCCTGTGATACCAAGATTTATGAAAAGAAATCAACTCTTGAGCCCTTAGACGATCAACTTCTTGGAACCCCTAAGTATCTTGCTTGAGAGATTTTAGAGAGTTTTGATTGAGTTATGAATGAGAAATAACTGCCTTGAGTGCTTTATGGTCGCGGGGTTTGAGTAAGGGAAAAAGGAAATTGACCAGAATGCCCCTAATAAAATGACTGAAAATTGATCGCCAGTCACTACGAGTCACTATACGACTTGTAGGAACTCATTACGACTCATCCCTATGAGTCTTAGTAAAGACAGTGTTACTAGGCTCACATACTATTGACCCTACGACTTACATCCTATAACTCTTAGGATACCTTATGACTTGTAGGGTCCTAGTCATCATCAGGATAACAATACTTGAAACACACACTGGTTTGGATACAGTTGGGACATCATGATTCGTAATGAGTTCATACGACTCGTTGGGAGCCACTCATACTCAGAACATAAAACTTAGCCACACACATACTGGTTAGACTACCATTGGGTCCTATGACTCATCAAGACTCCCTACGACTCGTAGGGTGAGTCGTAGTCAGGACAGTGAGGATAAAATTTTAGAAATTTGTAAGGACCAAAAATCTAAGGTGTTACGTTCTCCCCCCTTCAGGATCATATGTCATCAATTGATGGGACAAGGCCTTTGTTAACAAGATTTGACTCCAATATAACCACACTTACCTCTCGCACGATTATCCAGAGTGGGAAACAAGAATGGGCACTTGGACTTTATGTCCTCTTCATCTTTCCAAGTATCTTCTTCACACTTTTTGTTGCTCCATAGAACCTTTACAGAAGCCACATCCTTAGTCTGCAATCGACGAACTTGTTGATCTAAGATCTCCACTAGGACTTCCTCATAATACAAGGAATCTAAAAAACCCACACTATGTAAAATACGATATAGACCAACATAACGGGGACTGAGTTTTTCTTTCTTTCCAAATTGCATCACTCCCTTTATGGGAGACACCTTTAAAAATACCAAATCTTCCAGATCAAACTCCAAGTCCTTTCACCTCATATCCGCATAGAAATTTTAGAGACTTTGGGCAGCCTTAAGCCTATATCAAATCACCTTCACCTTCTCTATAGCTTGTTGAACCAAGTTGGGATAATACAACCTATTCTCACCAACCTCAAACCACCTAATAGGAGACCTACATCTCTTACCATACAAAGATTCAAATGGAGCCATTTGAATACTCGAGTTATTGCTATTATTATATGCAAAATCAACGAGAGGCAAATAGTTAACCTAACTAATACTAAATTCAATCACACAAGACCTTAGCATATCCTTCGAAGTTTGTATCATCCTTTTCGCTTGTCCATCCGTTTGAGGGTAGAAAGCGGTGCTAAGGTTTACCTTAGTTCCTAAATCTCTCTAAAATAAACACCAAAAGTGAGATGAGAACAGAGTACCTCAATCAGATATAATGGAAACTAAAGCACCATGCAACTTCACGATCTCCTTAATGAAGAGATTTGTGTAATCTTTCACTGAATACTTAGTATTCACTGGCAAGAAGTGAGCAGACTTAGGCATACTGTCCATGATGACCCAAATGAAATCAAATTGATGGAAAGACCATGGAGGACCAGTAACGAAATCCATATTAACCATTTCCCATTTTCACACAGGCAATTCAATCTCTTGAGACAAACCACTAGGCCTCAAGTGCTCAACCTTCACTTGTTGACACACCATGCACTTCGATAAAAATTTGGCCACATCCCTCTTCAAGTTATTCCACCAATAAATTTCTTTTAAGTTATGGTACATTTTCGTAGAACCAAGATGAACAATGTACCTTGATTCATGAACTTTAGCCAAGATCCTCTCTCGCAGCCCATCAATATCAGGAACATATAATCTACCTTGGTACCTCAAGATACCATCACCACATATCTCAAAGTTCACCACTTCTGGTGACCCACATTGATGTGCTATAGAAATATAGCACTTACGATACTTAAAACTTTGAGAATATGCATGTACTTAAGGCTATTTTGTTAGATTTATTGTGTTTTTGGAGTGTTTTATAGGAAATTGGGTTTTGGATGCTAAATTCAAGAACAAGATGAAAATTGGTGTTTTTGGCCACTTACTTGATCATTATTGGGTATTATTGACACTTTCCAGATTATACGTGACCAAATCATGTGATTGAAGTTGAAGATTTGAAGCTTGGTTGCAAGTGCCAGAGTTGAAGATCCCGAGAGTTGATAGTGATTCGATAATTTGGCCATTAATTTTCACCCCGACATTGCATTAAGGCAAAATTGGTATTGTTGGAAAGCTAATTCATTTATATATATATATATATATATATATATTATGGTGGGGACTTTTGAACTTTCTAAGTCATCTTGATGACCGCAAGTAGCACATACGGTCCACATGTAGGCAAAGCAAATGCCGGAGGTCAAAATCTCGAGAGCTGAAGTGCTGGAATTTCACCTGTTGTCACTACCTGTGCCCTCCCTACTGAACGCAGGTACTACATGTTCCTAGGGCAAGGGCGAAAGTGCAGACCACATGTAGCCACCGACCTTAACTTTTTTGGATCGTTCCGAAATCGTTTCTTGGGGTTCTCATGTATCCCAATTAGACTCCTATGATATTTTTAAGTCCAATTATGTATGGGTAATTGAGTTTTCCTATTTTATTTAGGATTTTAACTCTAAGGTTTCTTGTAACCTATAAATACCCTTAGGATTTGTTTAATTTATTCATTCATTTATCCATTCATCAATTCAAATTCATTCAGACATTGACATACACACATTGATTGATTGAGAAGACGTCTCCTTTGGAGCAAAGTTCTCAAACATCTTGTTGTTCTTGGTTTGTTATTCAATTTAAGACTTTAGGATTTATTCTTGTAAGATTGATTCTGTAATTTTTCTATGGATTCCATGATTGATCTCATAATTATGAGCGACTAATTCCCTTATCTAGGATTGTAAGAACCCTAACAGATTAACGAAGTAGAGAAAGTGCCAAGTTATTCTAGATAAAGATTCTTTCATGTATTGGGTTTTCTTCATTCTTATTGATTTCTTAGATGTGGCTAACATTAAGATCCCGCCTAGATTATTGCTACTTACTCCAAAAGAGGAGTAGTGACTAGGAAAAGAAGATCGCAACAGTAATTTAAAGTTTACCTGTCGATCCACACTACTAGGTATTATCTAAGTAAGATGGTTAGATGCCATAGTTAACTGGGATCAAGATAAGGGTTAGTAAAGCGACATCCTGAGACTCAAAAGGTAAAGGGTGAAATCTATCAGCTCGTCCAAAATACTGTTGATGGTATATAACTTATTGATTCTGCATGCAAGTTATTGGAATTGTTTGACAATGCACGATAAGTCTACCGAGTTGAGAAGCCAGGAGGAACACAAACTTAGTGTTCATCTTAGATTGTTTACAACCAAAAGAAACCAAGCCTTGTTACTTTTAGCTAGTTACTACAAATCCCCCTTTTTACTTTTTTGCACTGCCTAGTGATTTCAACAAGTTTGAGACAGATTTTTGGGCTTTTCCCTTTGGGATCGACCCCAACCTAGTTGGGTTACTATATTTGACAGTGACCGATTAATCCTTTAATTGGAGGTGTATTTTGGGTTTTATCATACATCATCCGAATCCGCATCAAGATAATATCCAAAACCTGCTTCTCTTTCACTTCAGCATAGAGTTACGAATTCACCACCTCATGAACTAACACACCACCGTCCTCAGAGTCTAAGAGGCGAACTCTAAGATTAACCAAGCGGTCAATATCCTTCATCAATCCTCGCTTTTCCTCATCAACATGAGACAAGTTTCCCATAGATAACCTACTAAGAGCATCAACAACCACATTAGCTTTACTTGGATAACAGTGAAGACTCATGTCATAGTCCTTGAATAACTCAAGCTATCTCTTTTGTCTGAGATTCAACTCCTTCTGGATGAACACATACTGCAACTTCTTATGGTCTGAGAAGAGGTCAACATGAACCCATCTCATACAAATAGTGATGCCAAATCTTTAGAGCGAAAACCACAGCTAACAACTCCAAGTCATGAGTCGGATAATTCTTTTCGTACACCTTTAGTGCCTGGAGGAATAAGCAACCACTTTACCATGCTGCATCAGCATTCAACCCAGTCCTACTCGGGATGCATCACAATAGACAACAAAATGATCGGTACCCTCGAGCAGGTTAAAATTAGAGCCAAAGTTAACTTATCCTTCAACTTTTCAAAAGTACCTTTAGAAGAATCGGACTATATAAACTTTACCTTTTCTGAGTCAACTTAGTCAATGGGGAAACAATGAAGGAGAAACTTTCCACAAACCTTCTATATAGCCGGCTATACCCAAGAAGCTCCGAATATCGGTTGAAGTCGTGGGCCTAGGCCACTTTTTAACCACCACAACTTTCTGTGGATCCACCATGATCCCTTTACTAGAAATATCATGACCCATATAGGTTAAAACATTTAATCATAACTCATTTAGAAAACTTCGCATACAATCGCTGGTCTTTTAAGGTTTGCAACACAGAGCGGAGGTGATCGACTTGATCCGCCTCACTCTTGGAATATACCAAAATATCATCAATATACACAATGACGAACAAGTTTAAGAATTGATGGAATACCTGATTCATAAGATCTATGAATGTCATCGGGGCATTACTCAAACCGGAAGACATCACCAAAAACTCAAAATAACTATACCGTATTCGAAAAGTAGTTTTAGGGATTTCCACTTCCCTAATCGTCAACTGATGATACCCAGACCAATGATCAATATTAGAAAAGTACTTAGATCCTTGAAGTTGATCAAACATATCATCAATCTTGGGAAGCGGATACTTATTATTCACAATCACCTTATTCAAGTTACGATAATATATATACATCCAAAGGGACCCATTTTTCTTATGCATGAAAACAACTGAAGCACCCCACAGAGAAATACTAGGACAAATAAAACCCTTATTTAGAAGATCTTTCAACTGTTCCTTAAGTTATTTCAACTCGGCCGAAGCCATTCTATAAGGAGGGATAGAAATAAGACAAGTGTCTGAAAGAAGATCAATCCTAAAATCAATTCGCTATCGGGAGAAACTCTAGGAAAATCATCAGGAAACACCTCAGGAAACTCACAGACCACAGGGACCGATTGCAAAGAAGGACCTTCATATCTAGAATACTTAACATGCACTAAATGGTGGAGACACCCCTTGGAAACTAATTTTGGAGCTCTAAGATAAGAAATAAACCTTTCATTGGGCACTAAGGAACTACCTTCCCACTCAACCACCATTTCATTCAGGAATAAAAAACTAACCCTTCGGGATAAACAATCAAGAGATGCAAGTACGAGTGCAACCAATCCATCTACAAAATTATGTCAAAATATAGCATGTCTAATTCATTCAGGTCTACTAACGTCTCTTTACCAGGAATGGATACCACACAACCCCTATAGACTCTTTTAGCCATAAAAGAGTCACCCACCTGGGTAGACACAGAAAAGGGATCAGGAATACACTCAGAATCAAAAACCAAAATGAATAGCCATATAAGGGGGAACTTAAGAGATAGTAGACTCAGGATCAAGTAGATAATATACATCACAAGAGAAGAGTTTTATCATACTAGCAACAACATCAGGCGATGACTCAGAATCCTAACGAGTGGCGAGAGCATACAAATAATTCCTACTAGTGTTAGAGACAGAAATAGCACTTTTTAGTGTAGAAGCAGAAAAAACAACAATCAGGACTTTATTAGCCCCGATAGAAATATCGCCTGAAGGACAATTTCTTAAATTGTAGCCAGGTTGACCGCATCTGAAACACTTATTCCTCCTTTCATCACAAAAGCCACGATGCACCCACCCACAGAAAAGACAAGAGGGATAAGGTAGAGCTGATTGGGCTACATTGGCCTAATAATGGGCCTCTTGATCCTTAAACTCACTGCTGCTCTAAAAATGGTGATCGCTAGATGGCTTAGGATATAGAGAACTTAGAATATGAACAAGAATTACCCCACTTTTTCTTAGACCACTGCCTTCTATCTCTACCACTATTCTGGTGGCTACCACCCTATTCAGAAAATCGAGATCTCTTACTCTACCTTTCCCCAATATCTACCTATTTTTTCTTCTTATAATCTACTTGTTGCATATACACCACAAGCCCCAAAATCTCTATGTCACTATTTAGCAAGGCATCTTTGCATTCTAAAACCAAGTCTCGAGACAAGCCCAAAGCAAAATTCCTCATTTTAACCCTCATATTTAATACTAGCTTAGGAACATAGCAAGACAACTGGTGAAACTTCAAGTCATACTCTTTCACAGACATCTTGTCTCACTTCAAATCCATGAACTCCTCATCCTTTGCCTCCTCAACTCCTGAGGAAAAAAGCGGTCAAGAAAAATACCTGAGAAATTCTCCCATAATGCTAACTCATCACTATCTTCCTTTGACTGATCCGACTCATCATACCACTGATACGCCATATCCTTCAGCTGGTATGCAACGAACTCTACACCCTCAGAGTCAGAAGCATGCATGACTCAAAAATTCTTCTCTATCTCATTTATGAACCCTTGAGGATCTTTCTCAACCTTAGAGCCAGTAAAGGTCGGAAGATTTAGCCTCATAAACTGGCCAACCCTGGTGGCCTCAGAAAAACACACAGTAGAACCAACAGGACCTCATTGATGTGACTGAGATATCACCAACTTTGACAACTAATGAATAAATTAGCAAAATTTAGCATTGATAATATCTCCTGGAGGTGACCGAGCAGGAGTTTTATCGGTGAGGGAAGGATCAGTAGGGACTGGTGGAACTCTACTAGGAATATCAGAAGCAGCGACCCTAGATCAGGTTTAAAATTCTTGAGTAGGATAAGCCCCGTCCATATTGTCCTTAAGCGAGACAGAGGAGTTTTCACGAACATCAGATATTCTAGGAGGCATAATCAGAAAAACAAACAAATGGGAATTAGAAGAGATTTCAAGACCTTAGACTATAGCTCGATAATAGATTATAAGTAAGAAAAACATTCATAATTGCCTCATAGCCTCTCCCTTACAAGTGTGGGGTGCTATATACCCATAAAGGAGACTCTACTTGACACAGATTTGTGGACACCCAATGACACCAAACCTAGGCTTTGATACCAACTTTATCATGACCTAAACTAGGGGCTGGCCATGACAGGTATATCAAATCCAACAAGGATCGGAGACTACCCTCTACACCTAGCCAAACAAAATAATATGCCCAACAAAGGCTGAATTCCAAATATATAAAAAGATATTATAAGATAAACTCAAAGAATTTAAGACATGTCTATAACCGACAATCGATAATCGAAAAAAATAACTGACCAACATCACCCAAGTTAACAATAATATCCACAAAGTCTTCTAACAAAATCTAAATCAATAAAATATCGGGATATGCCCCCGATTCTGACAAAGACAATGACAATGATAATGTTAATTGTAAGGTAAACTCTTTTATTCTAGTCTATAAAATAAGATAGATGAAATAAACAAGTCTTTCAGAGAATGGAAGCTCACCACTTCACCACCAGTGATTGATAAACCAAGCCAATCTACCTAACACTGTACAGAAAAAGTAGAAGTATCTCTGATGCCTGCATCGATTAGGGATATAATGTTCGGAGATGGTTAGTGGTTTGAGCACTAGTATGTAACTCAGGGTAGGGGATAAAATAATGCCACTATCCATATTTTAAAATCATTCAAGCCAATGCACGTAATCATATATACATATAAAAAAGTGATGTCAGAAAATAAAACAAGGCTTAGTGTGAATTAAAATTTTATCCTGGTCTATGTAGCTCAATCGTCATAAACAGGCACCCAAAGATTGGATGCGTTCAGCTCCCCCGACTGAAAGGGCCCCAATGCGTGTTAGCCGTATGAACTAGAGTATCAAGGAAGACCAGGGAATGCCTCTACCCCACGTCAATCTAAGATGCAATCATATCAATAGTGTGAACCATGCACACAGGTCATCAAGATCAAACCTCACGTCAGGAATATGAGTTTTCAGTATAAGTCATCCAAGACCCACACATTCACGAATTTGCTACATAACTCTCCATTAAGCCCAATTTAAAGCAAGTTTAACATAAACCATTTATTAATAAATGAACCAACCGTTAAGGCACCATGGGTATCGTCATACCCTTACACTTGCAAAGTTATCTCTATGCCATAACAATCACAGTATCTTAGGGGAATGTCTTGACCTCCTTTATTCATTAAATCAAATCATAGCCAACAAGGCTTTCAAAATCCTATGATTTACATCCTATGAGTTTTTAGGATACCCTACGACTCGTAGGGTCCTAGTCATCACCAGGATAACAACACTTGGAACACATACTGGTTTGGCTGTTGTTGGGACATCACAACTCGTAATGAGTCCATACGACTCATTGGGAGCCACTCTTACTCAGAATAAAAAACTTAGCTTCACACACACTGGTCAGACTATAATTGGGTCTTACGACTTCAAGACTCCTTATGACTCATAGGGTGAGTAGTAGTCAGGACAGTGAGGATTAGATTTCAAAAATTTTCAAGCACCAAAAATCTATGGTGTTACACAAATGAACCATATAAAACTATTACCTATTCATTTACCTTATTCACTTATCACATAACTAATTACGAGTAAGTTTAGTTATTAAGGGCCTAATAATTTGCCTAAGCGATGTCTTGTGTCTACTTTTAAAATAAATAATCATATGATAGTCTACAAAAGGCATTTTATGTCAAAGTGTATGACATGTGTTTACCCAAATACTCATGACTATGATTTTATATGTATAACTTCAACCGCAGTCTAATATTAGGTACGCCACCATGGGGTCACTATGTGGTTCTGCTCGAAGGTCATATGCGCCATATATTGGCTCGAATAAGGGGAACTAGTCCAGTTGACTCCAAATGTAAATGATGCCACAAGGGTAGGTACGCCATAATATTTGGGTTCACTATAGTGGTCTGGTCTTAATTTTGTGCTTAGAATTACGTCACGCATATGTGCCAAGCCAGACCTATGAATACCCTCCAATCGTTAACATTTATCAAATAGTGTCTTGTAGGCCTATGCAAGTATATATTATAACAAATATTATTTAGTTATTCGAGTAGTGCTTTCCATATACAATTGATTCCTTTGATAGTATCGAACTATTATAATGTTTGTACTTAATATCATCATATGACTATATGTCTATAGTATGTCCAGTTATTCTAATTTATAGCATATGACGATATACTAGGTGACTTCTAAGAATTTCTAATGAAGATGAACAAACTCTATAAATACTTGACTTGACGGGAGTAATACAAATGTTTTTACCTCAATAAATATACGCAATAAGTATGAATACGCATAATTTAAAATGAAAAGAATTTGTGGTTGGTTGTTAGGCATATAAAAACTGAAAACTTATTCACATATATCAAGTAGACTATATCGGCTATTCTATGAGAAACAAATGACTACAGGTCGTGTCTTAAAGGCAAAGGAGGTTTTAGCTTTACATACCTCTATTTTGGGTTCCACAATATACAACGGGCTTCCCCTTTATCTTGCAGTTGGAAATCTCAAGGACTTCTGTAACGACCTAAAAATTTGATGAAATATGAGAAATTTATGATTTTGTGTGATTTGATTATTTTACCCCTCTCCGTAGTTGCATTATGATATTTTTAGGGTGTGGGAGTGATTGACATGATTTTCGATGCATTTTGATACTATTTATGCGATATTATGATTTTTAATGGCTTCGAGAGCCTTATTTTAGACTTATGTGGATATCTTTTGATCCGTGCGACGGATAGCCAAACGGACTATGCCAGCAGCTCTGTAATATAGATTTTAGGCTAGGTAGACCTTTTTTTTGGGTTCCGGTGCACCCGAGCTCATTTTGACCTATTGATCGAAAAGTTAAAAAAATAAAAATATGGGTGTGGGACCCACATTTGATCGAAACAACCTCGGATGGAATATCCGATTTCTTCAAAAGATCCAAAATATCAATTTTAGGGTGTTAGCATGTTTTGTATGATCTTACGGCTTTCAAATCTCATTTTGGCCCTTGGTTTGGAAAATTGTGATTTCGGATTTTGGGGGTCAACTTTGTGCTAATGACGTTTTTTCAAAAATCTGACTTCGCAAATGCTTTCAAAACGTCGACTTTAATATGATTTCATAGTTCGTTTATGTATATCAGGCTCCAAACGAATTTCGGGCACCCCGTCGAAATCCATTTCGACTTAAGGGAAAAATCTGCACTAAATATTGCAGAAAAATCTGCTATAAATAGCAAACTTTCACCTCTTTTTGATCCATTTTGCTCATTTTCATCTTGCCTCTTGAGAGTTAAACCCTAAAATAGTGTGGGAGCTTAAAAATAAAGTTTGTGAGAGCTTGGAAAGCTAGATTAACACATATTTTTTGGTTTTATTATGAGTTTAAGGTAAGAATTTCTTGATTAATTTGTCAAAACCTCAAAAATCTTAGGGATTGATTTTAAACCCCAATTTCACTTGTTTTCACTTGAATAATATTTTAATCTTAACTTCTCTAAAAAGTGGTCGGATGGTGGAAATTACCTCTTGGAGTTCAAATTCCAACTATAGATTTTATAAATTAATTCTTGAAATCCTTTGAGGTTGCCACAAATCCTATAGATTATGATCTAAAGGACGTAGGTACCCCTCCTCCGCCTATAATCCCTTCTAGATATTTATATTAATTCTCCTTGTTGATAGGAGAGAAAAGAGAAGAAAGAAAAGAAGTAGCGCCATTTCTTGTTTCTTGGAAATGTTCTAGTGAAAATGAGAAATACTCCCTTCCCTTTTTACTTAATACTAGTTGAAGGAAAATAATTAAGAGGTAGACCCCAGATATTCCCAATATTAATAACAAATATATATATATAAAAAATATAAGGAGGCATCACTTACTATTTTATTTCAATAGGCATCAAAAATTGAGATAAACAATTATACTTACACTATTCTTCATAAACATATTATTATATTCCTCTACAATATTAACTTATATTCAATTTTTTTTGAGATTCTACAAATATAATTCTCCTTAAACTATATGTATGTAATTAGCTTTCCAACACCACCGATCTCGCCTTAATTCGATATCATAGTAAAAAGTTATGGAAAATTGACTGAGGAACTGTCAAACTTCCAATGACAATGACTCTGGGAATGAATCGTTTCCAGGACACAACGAGCCATTGTAAAGACTTATTGTCACAATATTATTAAGACAAGAAATCAACTCCTTGACAACGACCCTTCATGACGACTTGTGGTCTGACTACATGAGTCGTCAGAAGAGGTTTGACCATTTTAAGAAGGGCTTGTTGGTCTTTTCCCATTCTTTTAACACCTAACCCACGTTGTTTAGGCCTTTCCAAGGTTGGACTATAAGGATAAATTTCCCCAAATCACTCATAAACTCAAAATTAAATCAAACACATAGAGGGGGAATAGAGAAGGAACAGTTTTCTTCTCTAAAAGCCAACTTAGGGTTCCTCAACTTTAAGCATAAATTTCAAGGAGTTCTTCAAGAAATTCATATTCAGGTATGTGGGATTTTATTAATGGGTTCCTTTCACCCATTGTGTCCCAAAGATTTCTAAAATTCTCAAGTTTAATTCACTCTTTGAGTTTAAGGTTCCATGACAAGTATGAGTTTTCTTATTTTTTCTTTCTACTCTTGTAATCCAACCACGAGTACAAGTTCTACCATAAGAGTTGCTTCTTCCCATACTCAAAATCATGAATTGCCTTATTATTGATAAATCAGTGAGTTTTGAGCTTAAATTATGAAATTCTTCAAGATCAATTTTAAATATTATCACGTTTAGTTGTTGTATTCAGAGCTAGTGGGGTATGAACACTTGATACCTAGGAATTTATGCATATATCAATTTACATATTCTTGATACTTTAGATTATGCATATATTGTTATTTTCAGAATACTATTACATTGAGCATACAATTATCGGTGTCTTTCAGTTGGGAGTAGTACTTAGCATCGAGTGAATGTAGGGATAAAGACTAACATTAGGACTGAGACCTTTAGTAGAAGTACCTAAGTTTCAGAACTACGGTGCCACGATAGGTTATAAGGGGTCACCCTTCAGTTGATGACTGACACCCTAGTCCTTTGGGACATCAGTTTAGTGGATCCACATCAGTCAGTGCTAGTACCCTTGGTAAAATACTGAACACCCAGCCAATTGGAGTTACTGGTTGGACCACGATTACTCAGATTGGGGTATGTCAGTTAATATTAGATCCCACAATCCTCAGTTTATGATTCAGTTTCAAATTTTGCATGACCTTGCATTCAGTCATTTAGTTTTTATTCAATACATATTTATACTTGGTCTAGCATTCAATTTACCATATTTTATGCATTCATGTCCAGCTTACACTAATTAGTTTTCCCATATCACATACTCATTATATTTAAAGTACTGATCACATACTTTTCTTGATTATGTTATCTTATAATATAGGTTTCGGTGCTCAGTATTCAGATCGCGCTTAGTATAGTTTGGTACTATATTTAACCATAGTTTTTGGTGAGTCCTCATCATTCGAGGACTAGTTATTTGTATTTATTTTCAATATTCTTTTAGTTTTAGCTAGTTGGAGTTAGTTGGAGGCATTTCCAACAATTCATAGGAGTAGAGAATTTCAGATACACAGTTAGTTATATTTTAGCATGTTGTTTTTGTCAGAAAACTCTAGTTTTAACATTTTAATTTAGTATTGATTCGTCTATAATTATTACCAGATTATTTTAGTTTAGCTTCCACCCAGTATTTCATTACTTCTTCAGTTTTATTAGTGCTATACGAGCCATGGGTTAGCTTAGGGTCACTTATGACTCTAAGCACCGTGTCACAACTAGGGAGAAGTATAGGGTCATTACAAACTTGGTATCTGAGCCATGTTTAAAGTGTCGTAGGATGTATAAAAGTCAAGTTAAGTAGAGTCTTATTCATAGGTGTGAATCGTGCTACACTTATGAGTGAGAGGCTACAAAACATTTTAGGAAAGTCTTACTTCTTTCATTATTCATGTCATGCGATAGAGTGTGAACTCTATTAAAATTCTTTTTCTAACTCATCCTCTACTGGTTTACGAAAAATGCCTCTCCAAGAGAACTTCCAGTGAGAGTGCTAACATGGTTGCTTAACAATTGCAAGGAGTGGCTCACACTTAGTTCAAATAGTGGAAAAGAATAGAGGCACGGATACAGGGCCAGTAGAGTGGGTTGAGTTTGTTGCTATATTTTTAGATAGGTTCTTCCTAATTGAGTTAAGGGAATTCGAGGTGCAAGAGCTTATAAACCTAAAGTAGGATAGTATAAGTGTGAAGTAGTATTCACTCAAGTTTATTTAGTTGGCAAAGTGTGTTCCAACTATGGTTGCTGACTCTAAGGCCTGATGAGTAAGTTTGTGTTAGGTATTTCTGAGGATGTGGTCAATGAATGTAGGACAAAAATATTGGTTAAGAAGATGGACATCTCTAAATTGATGGTCTATGCTCAACTGAGGAGAAGAAGATCAAGGAAAAAGAAAGGGAGAGTAAAAGGACCAAACTAGTATCTTTAACTTCTCCAAAAAGTGGTCGGATAATGGAAATCCTTCTCAGTTCCACCAAGAAATATACTAGAAAGCACAAGGATGAGTGTATGACAGGTAGTGATACTTGTTTTGGATATGGAAAGTCAGGCCACAGAGTGAGGGATTGCCCAATGTCTTCGCAGAGAGGTAAGGATACTGTCAGTAGAGCCAGTCCAACTCTTCAGTAGTTCCAGCAGGCCACACTACTTAATAGGTTACCACTTCTAGTGCAATCGATGGACAATGTTAGGAAAGTTTCTATGCCCTTCAGACTCAACAGGATTAAAAGGGTTCTCCTGATGTGGTTACTGCTACATTACAAATGTTTCATATTCTAGTTTATACAATGTTAGATCCCGGAGTCATACTTTCCTTCATGACTCCTTATATGGTATTTTTGATGCCAGTCTCAAAATCCTCATATAAACCTTCTCAATTTGTACTCTAGTCGATAGTTCAATCATACCCAATTGGGTATACAGAAACTGCCCAATCACAGTATCCCAAAAAGTTTCCTCAGTCGATTATGTATATTTGGACGTGACCAATTTTGATGTTATTCTTGGCATGGATTGGCTCCACTCTTGCGCCTTAGTTGATTGTAGAAATAGAGTAGTCTAGTTTCAGTGTCTAAACGAGCCAATATTAGAGTGAAAGGGTAGTACCTCAGTGCCTATAGGTTAATTTGTCTCTTCATTAAGGCAAGGAAAATGATTTCCAATGGGTGCATCTATCATCTTGTTCAAGTCAAGGAATCAAGGTCCAAAGTGTCAAGTCTTGATTAAGTTCCAGTAGTAAATGAATTTCTAGAAGTGTTTCCTAAAGATCTGCTCAGAGTTCCTCCTGAGCAGAAAATTAACTTTAGAATAGATCTTCTTCTAGATACCCAACCAATCTCAATTCCACCTTAGAGAATGGCTCCAGCCAAGCTTAAGTAATTGAAAGACCAATTTAAAGATCTCTTAGATAGGGGTTTTATCAGGCCTAACATCTCTCTATTGGGTACTCTAGTTTTTTTCATCTGCAAAAAAGACGGTTCTCTCAGAATATGCATTGACTATCGTTAGTTGAATAAAAGTTACAATCAATAATAAGTATCCCATCCCTAGGATTGATGACTTGTTCGACCAGCTTCAGGGTGCCAGTTGTTTCTCTAACATAGACCTCAGATTTGGTTATCATCAGCCCAGAGTCAGAGAATGTGACATTTAAAAAGTAGCCTTCAAAACTCGGTATGGTCACTTTGAATTTGTTGTCATGTCTGTAGCTTAACGAATGCTCCTGTAGCTTTTTTGGACTTCAGTACTTGGACATGTTCGTTATATTCTTCATAGATGATACTCTCATTTATTCTTGGAGTAACGGTGAGCATGCAGACCATTTAAGGGTTATCTTATAGACTCTTATAGATCACTAGTTACTCGCTAAGTTAAGCAAGTGTAAATTCTGGTTAAAATTAATAGCATTCCTTGGTTATATTATTTCAGGAGAAGGCATTTGGGTTGATCCTTAAAAGACTGAAGCAATAAGGAATTATCCTACACCCATCTCTCAATCAGATATCAAGAGTTTCTTGGGTTTATATGGTACTACTGATGGTTTGTTGAAGGATTTTCCTCTATTTCTTATACTATGTCCAAACCTACTAAAAAGAAAGTTAAATTCCAGTGGTGTAATTCTTGTGAGACGAGTTTTCAAGAGTTGTAGACTTGGCTCACCTTTACTCCAGTTTTGACTCAACTAAAGGGTTTAGATGGTTTTGTTGTTTATTGTGATGCTTCTAGAGTTGGTCTTGGTTGTGTGTTGATGCAGAGAGGCAAGGTTATATCATACGTCTCTAGACAACTCAAGTCTCATGAGAAGAACTACCCAACTCATGATCTTGAGTTGGAAGAAGTCATGTTTTCCTTACAGATTTGGAGTCGTTATCATTATGGGTTCATGTTACTGTGTTCACTAATCATAAGACTCTTCAGTATATGTTCAGCAAGAAAGCTCTAAATCTTTATCAAAGAAGGTTGCTAGAGTTATTGAAGGATTATAATATGAGTTTGTTGTACCACCCGGGTAAGGCAAATATTATGGATGATGCTCTTATCCTTTTGTCTATGGGGAGTGTTGATCACCTTGAGAATGATAGATTGAAGATAGTTCGTGAGGTTCATTAGCTTGCTAGGTTGGGAGTTTGGTTGGTTGATTCAACCGAAGTTAATGTCTTGGTTCAGAATGGTTCAAAATCTTCTTAGATAGGTAAGGTGAAGGAAAAGCAAGATATAAATCCTATTTTTCTTAGGTTGTATAAAGTAGTTCAAAGTCAGAAAGTTGAGATTTTCTCCCAAGGGGGAAATAGTGTTCTACGCTGTCAAGAAAGATTATGTGTTCTAAATATGGATGACTTGAGAAAGTGGATGTTAGAAGAAGATCACAATTCTCGACATTTTATTCACCAAGGGCCAGTAAGATGTACCATGAGTTGCACGAAGTCTCTTGGTGGAATAGCATGAAGAAGGATATTGGTAAATTCATGACTGAGTGTCCAAATTGCCAGCAAGTTAAGGTTGAGCACCAGAGACCTAGTGGTATGCTTTAAGAATTTAATATTCCTACTTAAAAGTAGGAAGTGAATATGGACTTCATTATAGGACTGCCTCATACTCGTCAACAATATAACTCTATTTAGGTTATCCTGGACGAATGACTAAGTCAACCCACTTCTTGCTCTTAATACTTCAAATTCATCTAAATACTATGCTAAGCTCTATCTTAGGGAGTTGGTGAAATTGCAAAGAATCCCTTTGACCATTATTTTAGATAGAGGTACTCAGTTTACCTCTTGTAACATCCAGGATTTTGGTCCTGATAATTTCTGAGTTTTTGAACTCACTGCCCAACCTATGACTCACCTTACGAGTCGTAAGGTGTCCTTACGAGCCATAGAAGCTAAATCATCGTCTGACTAGTGAGTGGTGCATATGCTATTTTCCTAATTATGACTAAATGTCACGGGTCGTAAAGACACATTATGAGTTATGGTGTCCAAATTGTTGGGTGACCAGTGTGTACCCTAAATGCTTGTGTCTGGGTTATGACTAGGACCCTAAGAGTCATAAGGTCTCTTAACGAGTTATATGGTGTGAATCGTAGGGTCACCAGGGAGGGGTCCCTCAGCTACAATCTAGATTATGACTCGTGGTGATGAGTCGTAGTGAGTCCTTACGAGTCGTATAGTGACCCGTAGTCAATGGCAATAATTTTTTAGCTTTTAATAAAGGGCACTTTGGACATTTCCCTCTTCACCCACTTAAGACCCATGGACCTAAAGTACTTTTGGGGTGTTATTTTCAATAGTTATCAAGCATAAACGCTCTCTCAAACTTTCTAAAATTCCTAAGGTAAGAATAAGCTAGGGTTTCTCAATGTTTTTTATCTAAGGGCTCAAAAGTTGATTTCTTCTCCATAATTGTGAACCTTTCAGGAATGTGAATCTAACCTCAAGCTTATTTTTCTTAAGCATGTTTATTAAATGATTTTTTATGTAAAACTAAATGTGGTTTTTGACATGGTTTGAGGGTTTTGGCATGGTTGATTTTTAAATTATTTTTCCATGATTTATTACGCATTGGTTGTGTTTTATCATTGGTTTTTAAACTATTTGAGTTATTAGGTGTGAAAATTAGAAGGGGGGTCGAGGCATTTCCCCAATTTGATAATTTTGGTATAGAAATTGGTTTGGAAATTGTGTTCCATCAACCGATTTGTGAAATTTGTTTTGAAATATGGATATGTCCCATGGTTTGACTTACTTACCCACACTATTGCATTGAATAAATGGTTAAAATTTTAAACATTGATTTTGAAGTCCTTCTTGGTCGTGTTTTGACTGAAATTGAAACCTCGGGGTCAAGGCATTCCATCGAGTTTATTTGATAAACTTAAAAAGGGTTGAGGTATTCTACAAACTTAATTTAATAAACAAAGTGGGTTGTGGTATTCCCCCAAGATGATAATATTTAATTATAATGGCATGAGTGTAAGCTTGCAAGCTAAGGGTATGGCAATACCTGTAGTGTGCCTTAATGTATCATGCCCTAGTTAAATGAATGTGTTATATGAAGCTTGTTTTAAATTGGGCTTAATGGGGGGTTATATAGCTAATTTATGAAGGTGTGAGTCTTGAAGGACACTGTATCCCCATGCGATGCAGGCACCAGGGACACTTCTATTTTTCCTACACAGTGTTAGGATTTTTGGATTGTCAGCTGACAACTTTAAAGTGGTGAGCTTCCATTCTTCGGAAGAGTTATTATTTTCTCATACCTACTTTTTTGGTTTTATTTTGGCTATTATTGGGGGCATGTCTTGATTTTGATTGTTTTTTATTCTGTTAGAGGCTTTGTGGATTGGGATGGTTATTGACATTCTTATATTTCTTAAGTTTTATTATTCTATCTTGTTATATATTTGGGATTCATCTATTACTGGTGTATCTAGTTCTGTTTGACGTTGAAAAGAGAATGGTCTCCGGTCCACGGCGGACTTGAGATGCCTGTCATAGATAGGCCCTAGTTTGGGTCATGATAAAGTTGGTATCAGATCCCTAGGTTCATGGTCAATTGGATGTCCACAAATATGTGTGAAGTAGAGTCTCTTTTATAGGTGTGTAGCAAGCCACACTTATAAGACAGAGGCTATAAGATATTTAGGAATATTTTCCTTTCTTATTGTTCTATTTTGGGCTATAGAGTGTAAGGCCTTAAACTTCTCTAAGTTTTTATTCATATTTCAGATCATTCCTCTTAGAAGATTTGATGCTTGCGGAACCTCCTCTATCCTACTTAAGGACAATATTGATGAAACTCATCCTACCTGTGGGGTATAGACTCAGTATAGGGTCCCTGCTCCTAATTTCCCCCCATAAAGTTCCACTAGTTCCCTTTAGCCCTCCTCAGACACCTTAGGGCAATGTGTCCAATGGTGAATTTCTCCAGTTGATCTATTTGCTTACCTAGTTGGTGGCCTCTCAGAATGAGCGTATTACTTTTGTTGCTCTATCTTCTGAGGTCACTAGAGTTGGCCAGTGTATGAGGTTGAGTTCTCAAAATTTCACCAGTTTAAAGGTTGAGGAGGATCCTCAAGGGTTCATATATGAGATGGGAAAGATTTTCTAAGTGATCCATATTTTTGACTCAGAGTGTGTGGAGTTCACCATATATCATTTAAAGAAGGTGGAATATCAGTGGTATAAGGAGTGGAACAATTAAGAGGGGATGATGCTGATCCAGCTATGTGGGATGACTATTTGAGTGGCTTTGTTGATCGCTTCTTTCCTCAGGAGTTGATGGAGAAAAAAGCTGAAGAGTTTGTGAATTGGAAACAAGGCAGGATGTTTATGAAAGATTATGCCTTGAAGTTTCATTAGTTATCCCGTTATGCTCCAAAGTTGGTGTCTTCTATGTTGGCTAAGATGAGTAAGTTCACTTTGGGCTTGTCTCAAGACTTGGTGTTGGAGTGTAAGGCCGCCTCACTGAATCACAACATGGATATTTCTAGACTTGTATTGTACATGCAACAGGTGGAAGAGTAAAAGAAGAAGTAGGAATAAGTAAGGGAATGGCAAAGTTAGACGTTTAGGTGTTTTAAGTAGGTAGAGGTCATCAGAATAGTGGTAGAATCAGTAGGCAGTGGTCTAAGAAGAAGTGGGAAATTCTGTTTCTTATTCTACAGTTAGTACTCCATACCCAAAATTATTTAGTTATCATCACTTTCAAAATGACAATAGGTTTAGGGTACAAGGTGCCCAGGCTCAAGCCAGTGGGGCTCAGTCGGCTTCGTCTTATCCATCTTGTAGATTTTATGGGCACATGCTTTGTGGTTTTTATGATGTGAGGAGGAATAAATATTTTAGATATGGCCAATAGGGTCATATTTAAAGGTATTATCCTTCTGACAATGTTGCTACTGGGGATAATGAGGTTTTGTTTGCTACTTCTTCATCTCCTATGCCAAATGGTGTTACTTCTAGTACTGACAGTGGCGGGGATTGTCTATATGCTCTTGCCACCCATTAGGAATCTAAGGCTTCTCCTGATATTGTCACTGCTATGTTACAACTCTATTTTCATGACGTGTATTGTCTACTTGATCTGGGGTCTACTCTTTCTTATGTGACCCCTTATGTGGCTATTCATTTTGGTTTTGGTCCTGAGTATATTTTTGATCCCTTTTTTGTGTCTACCCTAGTGGGTGATTTTATTATTTCTAGAAGAGTCTATAGGGGTTTTGTGGTATCTATCTATTATAGGGAGACGTTGGTGGATCTGATAGAGTTAGGTATATTAGACTTTGATGTTTGGGATGGATTGGCTCCATTCGTGCTATGAGTCTTTTGATTGTAGAACCCG
The DNA here is from genome assembly GCA_030864225.1 of Capsicum baccatum var. pendulum. Classification (NCBI taxonomy): domain Eukaryota; kingdom Viridiplantae; phylum Streptophyta; class Magnoliopsida; order Solanales; family Solanaceae; genus Capsicum; species Capsicum baccatum. Next base: position 45,304,137 of record CM061561.1, read on the forward strand.
AAGGGTCAGTTTCCAATTCCCGAATGAGCCGATTATTGGGTGTGAAGGTAGTTCCCCAGTGCCTAAGGAAAGGTTTATTTCATATCTTCGAGCTCAAAAATTGATTTTCAAGGGGCGCCTTTATCATTTGATCCAGGTTAAAGATTCTAACTCAGAGTGTCCTTCATTGCAATATGTTCTCGTGGCTAATAAATTTCCTGAGGTCTTTCCTAATGATATCCCTGGTATTCCTCACGATAGGGAAATTGGTTTTGGGATTGAACTTCTACTGGATATCTATCTTATATCTATTCCCCGTATAAAATGGCTTCAGCTGAGTTAAAAGAACTTAAGGAGCAATTGAAAGATCTTTTTGATAAGGGTTTCATCCGCTCTAGTATTTCTCCGTGGGGTGCTCTTATGTTATTTGTGTATAAGAAGGATGGTTCTCTTCGGATATATATAAACTATTACCAATTGAATAGGGTGACGGTGAAGAATAAGTACCCTCTTCCTAGGATTAATGATTTGTTTGACCAGCTTTAGGATTCTAAGTACCTCTCTGAGATTGATCTTCGGTTGGGTTATCATCAGCTGAATATTACAGAGGTTGATATCCCTAAGACTAATTTTCGAACCTGGTATGGTCATTTCAAGTTTTTGGTGATGTCCTTTGGTTTGTCTAATGCACTGGTGGCAGTTATAGATCTTATGAACTGGGTATTCCATCAGTTCTTAAATTTATTTATGATTGTGTTTATTGATGATATATTTGTATATTCCAAGAGTGAGGAGAATCATGTCAGTCACCTTCGTATAGTGTTGCATACCATTAAGGATCAACAATTATATGCTAAATTTTCTATGTATGAGTTCTTGTTAAATGTTGCTACTTTTTTGGGTCATGTTGTTTCTAGTAAGGAGATCATATTGGATCCATAGAAAGTAGAGAAAGTTAAGAAGCCTAGGCCCTCGACATCAATTGATATTCAGAGCTTCTTGGTCTTAGCCAGTTATTATAGGAGGTTTTTGGATAGTTTCTCTTTGATTACTATTCCATTGAATAAGTTGACTAAGAAAAAGGTAAAGCTTCTATAGTTTGAGACTTGCGAGGGTAGCTTTAAGAAGTTGAAGGATAAGTTGACTTTGGCTCCAGTTTTGATCCTACCCAAGGGCACTGATGGGTTCGTTGTATGTTATGATGCATCCCATGTGGGATTGGGTTGTGTTTGATGCAACATAACAGGGTAGCGGCGTATGCCTCTAGGCAGTTAAAGGTACATGAGAAAAATTCTCCGACTCATGATTTAGAGTTATTGGTTTAACTTTTTTCTTTAAAGATTTGGCACCATTACTTGTATAGAGTTTATGTTGATATATATTCAGATCACAAGATCTTGCAGTACGTGTTCACCCAGAAGAAATTGAATCTCGGGCAAATAAGATGGCTTGAGTTACTCAAGGATTATGATATGAGTCTCCACTATCATCCAGGGAAAGCTAATATGGTTGTTGATGCTCTTAGCAGGTTGCCCAAGGGAATTTTATCTCATATAGATAAGGAGAAGCAAGGCTTGGTGAAGGATATTCACCGATTAGCTAATCTTGGGGTTTGTCTTTTTAATTTTGCGGATGGTGAGGTAATCGTTCAGGAGGTGGTGAAGTTTTCTCTCGATACTAAGGTACAAGAGAAGCAGGTTTTGGATCCTATCTTGATGTATATTAAAGATGAAGTGGGTGAGTAGAAAGAAATGGCTTTTGAGATTGGTGATGATGGTATCTTGAGGTATAAGGTAGAATATGCATTTTGGATGTTGATGGGTTCCAAGCGAGGCTCATGAGTCAAGTTATTTAGTTCATTCTAGTTTAACAAAAATGTATCATGACTTGAAGGAGATTTATTGGTGGAATAATATGAAGAGTGATATGGCCAATTTTATGGCTAAGTGCATGGTGTGTCAACAAGTGAAGGTTGAACACTTGAGACCTAGCCGTTTGTTTCAAGAGATTGAGTTGCTTATGTGGAAATGGGAAATGATCAATATGGATTTTGTTACTTGTCTTCCATGGTCTCGTAGCTAGTTTGATTCGATTTGGATCATTGTGGATAGGATAGCTAAGTCCTCTCATTTCTTGCCGGTGAGGACCAACTTTTTTGTGGGGGATTATGCAAAGTTGTTCATTCAGGAAATTGTCAAGTTGCAAGGTGCTCCAATTTCTATCATATCTGATTGTAGTACATAATTTTTGTCTTATTTTTCGCATTTATTTCAGAGAGGTTTGGGGACTAAGGTACACCTTATCACCGCTTTCCACCCTCAAATAAATGGATTAGCGGAGAGGACTATTCTGGATTTGAAAGATATACTAAGATCTTGTGTGATTGACTTTGGTGGAGTTGGATTGACCATTTGCCTCTCATATAGTTTGCATATAATAATAGCTATCATTCCATCATTCAAATGGCTCTGTTCGAGGTTTTGTAGGGTAAAAGATGTTAGTCTCCTATTTGGTGGTTCAAAGTTTGTGAGGCAAGGTTATTTGATCCTGACTTGGTTCATCAGGCTATGGAAAAAGTGAACGTGATTAGGAGTAAGATTAAGACAACCCAAAGTCACCAAAGGTCCTATATGGATATGAGTCATAGAGAGTTGGAGTCTGATATTGACAATTGATATTATTGAAGGTGTGTCCTATGAAAGGAGTGATGAGATTTGGAAAGATGGGGAAGCTCAGTCCCTTCTATGTTAAACCGTACTTGATTTTGAGGAGAGTGCGAAATATTGCTTATGAGTTGGATTTTCCTTCTAGTTTGGGTTCCATTCATCTGGTCTTCTATGTTTCGATGTTGAAGAAGTACATGGATGATCCTTCCTTGGTTGTTCCTTTGGAGAGTGTTGGTGTTTCAGATTTCTTATGTTATGAGAAAGACCTGATTGAAATATTAGATTAGTAAGTTCATCGGTTGCAGACCAAGGATGTGGCTTCGGTGAATGTTCTATGGAGAAATCATATGGTTGAAGAAGTTACTTGGGAAGCTGAAGAGACATGAAGTCTAAATTACCATTCCTAATTTTTCGCTTCAGATAATCGTGCTTAAGGTATGTGTATTCCTTAATATCATTGTTTTCTATCTTTGTTAAAGGAAAGCGTAGTTGTGTTATGTGTTAAATTGTGCTAATGAATGACTTGACTCGTCATTCGAGGATGCATGATCTGACAGGGAGAATATAACACCCCAGATTTGGATCCCTAAAAATTTTTGAGTTTTTGAACGCACTGTCCAACTTACGACTCACTTTACGAGTCGTAAGGTGTCCTTATGATCCATAGGAGCCAACTAATCTCATGACCAATGAGTGGTTCCTATGCTACTGTCCTCATTATGACTATAGGTCACGAGTCATAAAGACTCATTATGAGTCGTGGTGTCCAAATCATAAGGTGACCAGTGTGTACCCCAAATAATTCTATCATGGTTACAACTAGGACCCTATGAGTCATAGGGTCTCTTGACGAGTCAAATGGTGTAAGTCATAGGGTCACCAGGGAGGGGTCCCTCAGCTACTGTCCAGACTACGACTCATGGTGACGAGTCGTATAGTGAACCGTAATCACTGGTGAGTATTTTTTTAGATTTTAATGAAGGGAACTTTGGACATTTCCTCTTTACCCACTTTTGACCCATGACCCTAAAGCACCTTTGGGGTGTTATTTTCAACACTTATTAAGCATAAACACTCTCTCAAATTCCTAAGGCAAGAACAAGCTAGGGTTTCTCAAAGTTGGTCCTCTAAGGACTTAAGGGTTGATTTATTCTCCATAATTGTGAAACTTTCGGGCTTGTGATTCTTCCTCAAACTTATTTTCCTTTAAGCACGTGTATTAAATGATTATTTACATGAAATTGAATGTGGGTTTTAATACGGGTTGAGGGTTTTGGCATGGTTGATTCTTAAATTGTCTTCCCATGATTTATTAAGCATTGGTTGTGTTTTATAAATGGTTTCTTTTATCTAATTGGGTACATGGGTGCGGGAATTGGAATGAGGGTCAAGGCATTCCCCCAATTTAATGATTTTGGTATTGAAATTGGTTTGGAAATTGAATTCCTTCAACTCATTTATGAAATTAGTTTTGAAATATGGATTGTCACATGGTTTGACTTACTTACCCACACTATTGCATTGCATAAATGGTTAAAAGATTAAATATGGATTTTGAAGTCTTTGTTAGCGGCGTTTTAACTGAAATTGAAACCTCGGGGTCGATGTATTCCCCAGAGTTGATTTAATAAACTAAAAAGGGGTTGAGGTATTCCCCAAACTTGATTAATGAACAAAGAGGGTTGTAGCATTCCATCAAGATGAAGTAAAGTAATTAAAATGGCATGAGTGTAAGCTTTCAAGCGTAAGGGTATTATGATGTTTGTGATGTAGCTAAGCCGTAAAGGTGTGAGTCTTGAAGGACTTGTACTGGAAACTCACGTTTTCTTACGTGAGGGTTGGTTTTGATGACCGTGTTCCTGTGAAACACTTATTATACATTTGTATCCTGGACTGACGTGGGGTTGGGGCATTCTCTGGTCTTTCTTGATACCTTTGGTTCGTGCGGCTAACACACACTAGAGCCCTTTCTACAGGGGAGATGGACCCATATATCCCGTGGGTGTGTTAGGACGATTGAGCTACATTGTCTAGACAAATGTTTTAATTCATGATAAGCCCTATCCCCTACTTCAGCATGATTAATATATTTGTATGTACATTGTGTGCTTGTGGTTTTTACTTGTTGTTATCTTATCCATTCCCTGAGTTACATGCTAGCACTTAACCCGTTAACTGTCTCCAAATGTTGTATCCTCATCGATGCAGGCACCGGGGACACTTTTACTTTTCTTGTTCAGTGTTAGAATTTTCGAATTGTCAACTGACAGCTTTGAAATGGTGAACTTCCATTCTCCGAAAGAGCTATCATTTTGAAGCCTTATTTTGATTATGTATTAAACCTACTTTTTGGTTTTGGTTCTGGCTATTGCCAGGGGCATGTCCTGATTTAGAATGGTTTTTAGTTCTGTTAGAGGCTTTGTGGATACTGTAGATTGGGATGGTTGTTTACATTCTTTGATTTCTGGAGTTTTGATTATTCTATCTTGTTATATGTTTGGAATTCATCTACTGCTAGTGTATCTGGTTCTGTTTGATTTGTCAAAAGGGGTGGTCTCCAGTACACGGTGGACTTGAGATGCCTATTATGGCCAGGCCCTAGTTCGGGTCATGACACCTCTCAATTTTGGAAGACTTTGTAGAAGGGTCTTGGTACCCAAGTTCATCTTAGTACAACTTTTCACCCGTTGACAGATGGTTAGGCAAAAAGGACCATTCAGACCTTAGAGGGCATGTTGAGGGCGTGTGTGATTTCAAGGGTATTTGGGATGATCATTTGCCTTTGATTAAGTTTACTTACAATAACAACTATCACTCTTGTATTCAGATGGTGCCATTTGAAGCACTTTCTGATGGGAGTTGTAGATCTCCTATTGGTTGGTTTGAGGTTGGTGAACCTACTTTGATAGGGCCAGATTCAGTACATGAGGCTATGGAAAAGGTTTAGCTGATTAGGGAAAGGATGGAACTATGCAAAGTTGTCAGAAATCTTATGCAAATGTGAGGAAATGAGAACTTGAGTTTGAGAATTGGTGATTTGCTTACTTGAAGATTTCACCCATGAAAGGGATAAAAAGATTTGGTAAGAAGGGAAAGCTCAGTCCCCGCTACGTTAGCCCTTATAATATTTTGCGTCGTTATGGTAAGGTAGCCTATGAGTTGGTATTGCCTGCATACCTAGCATTAGTGCATCCAGTCTTTCATGTCTCCTTGTTGAAGAAATGCATTGGTGACCAAACATCAGTCGTCCGTTTAGAGAGTGTGGGCGTGAAAGATAGTCTCTCCTAAGATGACATCCCAGTTGAGATCCTTGATCGTTAGAATTGTAGGTTGAGGAATAAAGAAGTCGTCGTGGTAAAGGTCCTATAGAGAAATCAGTCGGTTGAGGGAGCTACTTGGGAAACAGAGACAAATATGAAGACAAAGTACCCCCATATCTTCTCTTCGAACTCAGTCCCTACTTCAGGTAATAGTCCTCTTAATTTATTAATTCGTTCCATCTTAGGCTATCCAGCTATTTTTATGTCATAGCTTGCATTCATGAGTTTGTTTTAGTCCATGCATTAGTTATAGATTCATTTATTAGTTCATGGTTAAGCTCATAAGTGTTCAGTTCAAAATAGTAGCTTTTCCCCCAGTACTTCAGCTTAGACAATTTCATTCGGGGATGGATGATCCCAAGGGGGAGATATTGTGATACCCAAGTTTTTAAGCTCTTGACCTACCAAGAGATAGACTATTTAATTAGCTTTCCAAAGCCACCAGTCTCACCTTAACCTAATATCATAGTGAAAAGTTATGGAAAATTGACTAAGGAACTGTCAAACTGTTAGTGACAACGACTCTGGTAGCGACTCATTACCAGGACACAACGAGTCATAGTGAAGACTCGTTGTCACAACAGTAAGGAACTAAGAAATAATCTACTTGACTATGACCCATCATGACGACTCATGGTCTGACTAAACGAGTCATCAGAAGAGAAGTCATTGTTATAACAGTAATGACCCAAGGCTTAGGTCCTCATGTCATGACTCCAGGCCATGACTCATGATTAGATCCAACAAATCATAGCCTGAGTCGTCGTATCTGTTTCCAAGAAATTTCAAAATGTTTTAAGGTCTTGTTGATCTTTTACCATTCTTTTAACACCTAACCCACGTCATTTAGTCCTCTTCAAGGTTGAAATATAAGGCTAAATTTCACCAAATCCATCATAACTCAAAATTTAATCAAACACATAGAGAGAGAACATAGAAAGAGCGATTTTCTTCACCAAAAAACTACTTAGGGTTCCTCAACTTCAAGCACAAATCCCAAGAAGTTATTCAAGTAGTTCATCTCTAGGTATGTGGGATTTCATCAATGGAACCCATTGATTCCTAAAGATTTCTCAAAATCGCGAGTTTAATTCACCCTTTAAGTTTAAGTTCCATGACTAGTATGAGTTTTCTTAATTTTTCAGTCTACCCTTGTAATTTAACCACGAGTACAGGTTTTCCCATAAGATTTGCATCTTCTCATACTCAAAATCCCTAATTCCCTTATTATTGATAAATCACTGAGTTTTGGGCTTGAATTATGAAATTTCTCATGATCAATTTTAATATTATCACATTTAGTTTCATTATTTAGAGATGGTGGGTTATGAATACCTATACTTAGGAATTCATGCATATATCAATTTACATGTTCTTGATACTTTATATTATGCATATATTGTTATTTTTAGAATACTATTACATTAAGCATATCATTTATCAGTGTCTATTAGTTGGGATTAATACTTAGCACCGAGTGAACACAGGGATGAAGCATATCAGTTATCAGTTGGGATTAATACTTAGCACCGAGTGAATACAGGGATGAAGGCTCACCCATCAGTTAGGACATCAGTTTCTAGAATTATGGCACCACCATGGGTTATAAGATTGGGGTATTTTATTTAATATTATCTCCCACTATCCTCAGTTTATGTTTCAGTTTTAGATTTTGCATGTCCTGGTACTCAGTTATTCAGTTTTCATTTTGTACATGTTTATACTTGGTCCTACATTCAGTTGATAATGTTTTATGTATTCATGTTTATCTTACACTAGTTAGTTTTCCCATCTCACATGCTCAGTACATTCAAAGTACTGATCGCATACTTTCCTACATGATATTGTCTTATAATATAGGTTTTGATGCTTAGTATCCAGATCATGCTTAGTACAGTTTGGTATCATATTTACCAGCAATGTTTGGCGAGTCCTCATCATTCTAGGACTAGTTATCAGTGTTTATTTTCAGTATTTTTAGTTTTAGTCAGTTGGAGTTAGTTGGGGGCATGTTCCAAAAACTCATATAAGTAGAGTCTTTCAGATTAACAGCTAGTTATATTTTAGCATGTTGGTTTTTGCTAGACAACTCTAGTTTTAATATTTTTATTCAGTATTGATTATTTTATAATTATTACCAGATTATTTTATTTTAACTTTTGCCAATATTTTATTACTTCTTTGGTTTTCTTAGTGCTATGTCAGGCTATGGGTTAGCTTGGGGTGACTTGTGACTCTAAGCACCATGTCATGACTAGGGAGCAGTCTCGGATTGTGACAATATACTACGTCACTCTCTATAGATGAGGAATTACACTTATTCAAAGTATTAAACTAAATTAAAAAAATTTCCTTAGGCGTTACATCTTCCTCCTTTTAAGGTCCTTCATCCTTGAATGGTACTGGTAGCTTACTTTCAATTTCATAATTACCCAGGATATTCATTCGATCAGCTGATCAAATTTCATTCTATTTTACTCTATCACAAGACCTTAAGATTTGGAATTTTTTTAAAAAAATTGACAGAGTTTCCTCTATAAATAGGCCTATCAAGAACTTGTCAGCTAACCAAAATATATACCAATATGCTTTAGAGATCATTACGAAAAAACAAGCCAAAATACCTACAAATACGCTTCACAGAGTGTCACAACAAAAATAATATCCAACAATAGTACACGAGGCTCCATTTGGCCTTATGATCAAATTATATCTATAATAAATATGGTAATTCACCTTATACTCTGCATTTGGAAGCTGCATTCATGCAAGTTTCTAGAATCATAGTCACAATCATGTACATTCAGATGGTTCTTAAAATAAGTTAAGTATCTCGCCTTCTATGCCTGTATTAAAATAACTCACCAAAAGAACACCTAAGATTTTAGGGATCATAGGCATAAATCACATCCTCAAAACATTAGGTTAGTATACACACAAGTAATGTTGGGTGCACTATAGCTCTATTTGGATGTTATCATCTCACTTAGGCCATCTGGATTATCTCTACGTGTTAATATAAAAGTCAAACATTATTTATTTCTCCTTATACACTTAAGGCTCAGCCTGTCAATTCTGCGTGGAGCCATGTGATGCCTTTCCTAGGTGATACCTTCCTAATCAATCAAATCATACGGTAATTGTAACTTGTTAGCAAATTAGCAAGAAGTGAATGTAGCCATATGAACATCTGAGACTCAAAAACAACTTTAACATATAAACATATAAACTTTACCATATGTTTAACTCATGAAGTAGTAATATATTGGAACATGTTGGTGTAATATACCACACATTACAATAATTATTACAGTTGAAATAAAATGAACAAAAAATGAAGAAAATAAGATCATCTTCTTCTTGGCTGAGGCGCGGATATCTCGCTCTCTTTAATGAGATTCAAGCCCACTGCGGCATGATATACACCGATCCGGCGGTATATCTCTTCACTTGTCCCCTCCAGGATAAAACAACCCATCAACGATGTACAACAAAAACAACTCCGTATTAGTTGAAGAGTCCAAAGCTCCACCATAAGAACACCTTCCTTCAACATATATTTACTCTTTTGTATAGTGAATATAGTTAAAGACTTAGAATATTTTCTTTGTCTCATCTCTTTCTTTCACTAATATAATTATTCTCTTTTGTATAGTGAATATATTTGTAGACTTAGAATAGTTTTTTTGTCTCGACTCTCTCTTTCACTACTACACACTATAATATTTTTCACACTTATCATATAATCTTGTACGCAATAACATGCAATACCACCTCTATTTATAGGTGAAGAATTCACTCTTGTATTGAATAGGAAGAATATAGTGTAGTAAAGTGGTACATGAATGGTCTATATGATACAAATGTTACAAGAGTTACATGTAACTAATGGTCATATATGTTACAAGAACTCATAGCCACGAGAGTTACAAGAATTAATGGCAATATGAGTTACAAGAACTAATGGTCATTTTTACCACAATTTGTACCCACTAACTCAAAAAGATAATGTGGTGAGTTACAAAAATAATAACACCACTTTCTCTACTTTATGTTTACTAATGTCATGCACTTTAATTTATTTTAATAATAAAATGCACCAACATTCCCTCGCTCATTTTAATATTCGAATAGGAGAGTTCTTCACCAATTTAGTTAAATGGAAACTATTATGCATAATGAAGGTGTGCTCTGCATTGGACCTTCACATAGTAAAACAGTAACATTTACTCCAGAGTCATCAGTGGTCCCAGACTTGAACTATGACTGCTTAAGGAAAATAAAGTATTAATGCCTACACACAATATTCAAGGTATTGACATAAGCTTTAATAGCCAGTACATTACAGCCATGTGCTATCCTAATTTTCATGAGCATTTTTGAGAATAAGCCTTATTCTCATAAGAAGCGGCCGACTTCCACACTCACATAGGTGAAATCTGTTAAGGATGGTCCTGTAATATCGACACCCCACTCATACGAGATACATAATTTCATTAATATTTCTTATACTCAACCTTCACAATCATTACAGGAACAAAATGCACTCACACTATAGGAAGGGATAAAATAATAGTGCATTCACAACAAGTCATCATATGATTCGTTCTTCCCATTGAACCTTGTTATAGGATCTCTAGACCCCAGATTGGGTTTCCTCATTTATGAATTAGATTTTTGAGCTTCAATTCCTTCCCCCTCAATGTGATTCAAACCCTTTATTTTGCCAAGTCCTTGCTTAGTTCATCTGCAAGATAATCACATAATTTAACATACTCAATATTAGTGGTACCACTTGTCAAATATAATATCACAATATTATTTTATTCTCGCAGGTCTGAATTTACTGTTGTAATAATATCTTCAAACTTTATCAATAATATTGGTGCTATCTCAATAATTAAAAACTAGAGAAATCAATTTCTCAAAATAAAGTGATTGATCAAGTCACTTTTTCACTAGTTGAGACTAAAATAATTAGTTCAACCTCCATATTAGAGTTAACAAATAATAATTTTATTTTCCATTTTAACAATTCGTACTAAGTGTTTTTTCTTATTTTGCATCAAAAGTACTTTGAAGTTCAACAAGATTTATTTTAATAAAAACAAGCGACAACTTTTTTTTTTTCAAGTAAATATACTTGATTTGCTTGTATAATCTGCTTAAGTTCTTTTACCTAATTTCATGCCAAGTGAAATTAGCCATATATCTCATTTTTCTTTTATTAGGCTGGTAAACTCCTTTTTTTCACACCACTTTGACATAATTGAATCAAAAGGAGTTGCATTGCTCATACAATCAACAAAATATATTTCACAATTTTTCTTTTTCACCATAATGTGACATATCAAGGAAAAGTTCATCAGATGATTTAGATATTTTTCATTCCAAGAATGAAATTTATCTCATCCAAATATTTAATGTCAAATGGCTACTCAACATTTCTTATCCTTTCTTTGATAATATATTAAGGCCAAATTTAAAGACACCAAGACACATGCAAATAATAACATGTGATTTATTCCAAGACTAATTATGCACTTGTAACATTTTTTAAACTTATTCTCAAAAGTGCAAACGTCACATTTTTGTGGTGATTTTTTTTTTCATTTCATTAGCCTCCACTATTTTGAGAATTTAACAAAAATAATTTTTTCATTAAAAATATTAGGCAAAAAGATTTTTTTTTACTTGTCCTCCGCAACAAGTAGAAAAGCTTTTACCTTTCCTCCACTTGAGTTGAGGAAGTAGAAAGACACTTTACGTGGCTATCTCTTGTCATCCATCTTTTGAGATCTCACATCCTAATTTCCACAATTTTCAAACTGTAGCAAAACATGAATCTCCTTAAAATTATTGGTGTAATATACCACACATTACAATAATTATTATAGATGAAATAAAATGAACAAAAAATAAAAAAAATAAGGTCATCTTATTCTTGGCTGAGGCGCGAATATCTCGCTCTCTTTAAGGAGATTCAAGCCCACTGCGGTATAATCTACACCGATCCGACAGTATATCTCTTCACTTGTCCCCTCCAGGATAAAGCAACCCATCAACGATGTACAACACAAATAACTCGGGATTAGTTGAAGAGTCCAAAGCTCCACCGTAAGAACACCTTCCTTCAACATATATTTACTCTTTTTGTATAGTGAATATAGTTAAAGACTTAGAATATTTTCTTTGTCTCAACTCTTTCTTTCACTAATATAATTATTCTCTTTTCTATAGTGAATATACTTGTAGGCTTAGAATAGTTTTTTTGTCTCGACTCTCTTTCGCTATTACACACTATAATATTTTTACACTTATCATATATCCTTGTACATGTAATAACATGCAATACCACCTCTATTAATAGGTGAAGAATTCACCCTTGTATTGAATAGGAAGAATATGGTGTAGTAAAGTGGTACATGAATGATTTGTAGGTTACAAATGTTACAAGAGTTACATGAACTAATGGTCATATAAGTTACAAGAACTAATAGCCATGAGAGTTACAAGAACTGATGACAATATGAGTTACAAGAACTAATGGTCATCTTTATCGCAATTTGTACCCACTAACTCAAAAAGATAATGTGGTGCGTTACAAGAATAATGATACCACTTTCTCCACTTTATGTTTACTAATGTCATGCAATTTAATTTATTTTAATAATAAAATGCACCAACAGAACATGTAATCAACGTGCAAGCAAACCCTGAAAACCTATGACACATGAATATATGTACTATAAATAACATGTGAACATATGGGCTAAAAAAATTAAGAGAGAAGTATACATTACCCCCCTGAACTTGTCGAGTTTTATTTATGGTACGCCTGAACTTTTACTAGTCCTAAATATCCTCCTCCCCCCCCCCCCGAACTTGTTCTTTTTGTACGTCGCGTGACCCCTTTTTGCTGAAAGTCCACTGCGTGTAACACACGTGCGGACACGTGAAAAAAATGTTGATGTGGCTGTCCACGTGGATAAATACCATCCACTTCCCTTATATTTATCCTATATTAAACAATAAGCCTCTTCTACCCTTAATAATCCAATTTCTCTCTAAAAAAATTATATTTTTCAGTTTTCCTCTACTTCAAAATAGTGAATGGTTGAATTTTCGTCGATCAAGTAAGCTATTATCTAAAAGTGTGTTAAAAATATGAAATTATTTTTTTTCAGTTAGTGTTTCATAGTAGTTTCCGATTAGTGTTTCGATTAGGATTTTAAGGAGATCCAAATGCACAAATACTTTTCTTAGTATAATTAACGGAGTAAGAGATTGCAATTTAAGTTAGGGACATACAAAAATCAAATCGATAAAAATGTTGTAGATTTATCGTTAGAGGGTTAACGATTTTTTAATGATTTTATAAAAAAAATTATTGGGTTATTGATTTGATTTTAATTTTTTTTACTGGGTTATTGGGTAAACCGATAACCCAATAAGTTTATGCTAAATTATTATTTTACATTCTCTCTCTCTCTCTCTCTATCTCTCTATCTATCTATCTATCTATCTATATATATATATATATATAAAAGTGGAATTTTGGTTGCAACTAAGATTCGGTTTCTTTTCATGTTAGTTACTACTTTTTTTATTTTATGAGTATTTTTTTATCGGATAAATCAAAAATCAAATCGTTAGAGACTAAAAATCGATAATTAATATGACTACATTCTCTTTATTATAAGTATGAGTATTAGTTTCTTTAGCATTGTTTTTGTTATTATCTTTTAAAATATCTACTTCGATATTTAGTACATTTCTTTAGTCACAATAACTCATATTATATATATAATTAAGATTACAAAATTGAAGGAGTTTCATAAAAATGAAAAGTGGAGTTTTAGATTGAATTAGTAAGCGGATGAATTTTTTTTAGATTAATAAACGAAATTTTTACAAAATTAATAAACGGATGAAAGTTTTATTTCATAAACTAATTATAAATAAACTTGAGTTTTACAAAATTAATAAATTGATGATTTTTTTTTAGATTAGAAGTAATGGAGGAAGAGGGATAATTGAATTTTTTGAAAGAATTAAAGAAAAATATTTTTTTCTCATCTTTTAACCATTAAAAAGGCTTATTTGGCTGAAAAATCACTCCATCATGCGCATGATGGAGTGTGAAACCTAAACATTTTGCCATATCAACAAAAAGGGTCACGCAACATACTAAAAGAACAAGTTCGGGGGGTACTTAGGACTAGTAAAAGTTCAGTGTACCATGAATAAAACTCGACTAGTTCAGGGGGGTAATGTATACTTCTCTAAAAAGTTAACATGTGAACAGATGAATTATAGCACAAAATCTATCATTTGATTGTATAGACAGGTATAGTCTTAATACCTAATACATGGCATGATAAAAAGTGAAAACATATAATATATAATAAGTTGCTTGCGATTTATAAGAAGCTAAAATATAAGAGCATTTAGTACAAGGGTTCTGCAATTGTAAAAGTATATAACAAGCACTAAGCTAATTGCAACACCTAAATGTGTAGATTATAAAACTCATAGATAAATATTTACATATAAACAAATAAACATATATGATATAAAAACCAGAGCCTTGATATTTCTAAATGCAAACATTATGAAACATATGATACTCAAATAAACTATACCATGAATAAGGTGATATATAAGTAAATAATTTATCTAACCTACAAGCTATAAGTAATAATTTGATACATTATATGTAGGCAAATGAACTATATCATAACATTTATCGTATGACTATATAAACAAGTAAATTATGAAAGTGCTTGATGCATAAATTTTAATGTTATGAAAACACATAGTATGTAAGTAACTTGATTATAATATATGAGAATGTAAAATATAACTTTTGAGCAGATATTTTTAAAACCTATAAAAATTATGTGAATGAACAATAAAAACTTACATTCTAATCATATAAACTTATGAAATGTATAACACTTAAATAATTACGCTTTTAGAACATGTGATGTGATGTGCTATAGAAATATAGCACTTACGATGCTTAAAAATATGAGAAAATGCATGTACTTAGGGATATTTTGTTGGATTTGAAGTGTTTTGGGAGTGTTTCGCAGGAAATGATGTTTTGAATGCTCATTTCGTGAAAAGAGGAAAAAGGTGATTTTGGCTACTTATGAGAGCAATTATGGGCAATTATGAATGTTCATAACACTTTTCAGATATACTTGACCAAAGCATGTGATTGAAATTGAAGATTTGAATCTTGGTTGCAAGTGCCAGAGTTGAAAATTCCGAGAGTTGACAGTGCTTCAATAATTTGGCCAGAACTTTTCATTTCGATATCAGATTAAAGCAAAATTGGTATCGTTGGAAAGGTAATTCAATTATATAGATGATCATGGGACTTTTACACGTGCTAAGTCAACTTGCGGACCACAAGTATCACATACAGTACATGTGTAGGCAAAGAAGATGCCAGAGGCCAAAATCCTGAGAGCTAAGCTGCAGGACTAGTACCCGCGCCCACCCTGCTGACCACAAGTACTACCTGCGCCCAGGGTCAGGGCACAAATAGAGAGAGAAAGTATCCACTAGGCTTTGGTTTTAGGGTTTTCAGGTATCCCAATAACACTCCTATGATGTTTTTAAGTCCAATTATGTATGAGTAATTAAGTTTCTCTATTTTATTTAGGATTTGAATTCTAGGGTTTCTTGTAACCTATAAATACCCTTTAGGTTTTGTATTTATTTAGAAATTCACTATTCACATATTGAGTCAACTCAAAGGGAGGCTCTTTGTGAGACCCCGCAAAATCCTAAGCTTAATTCAGTCCGTTAGGCTTGTCAATGGGTCTCAAACTTAGAATATTTTAACTAAGTACTCAGACTTAGGGTCATTTTAACCGAAGAAGGTTGGAAATCTTATGTCGCGACCTTTATTTCCATTAAATGTTGATGTTTAGGTTGATTCAAGATCAGGAATGTCCATAGGTATTTTCGGACAAGTTTTAGATTTTTCAAACTTCGTTTGAAGCTCTGTTAGAATCCCAAAATAGTGGATCAACGCGATCTTGGCGCACTGCGTCGACTATCATATTGATTAGTATTTTCCCCAGCTACCAGTGTCTAATTACAATAAACCAACGTGAACATGGCGCGACGTATTGGCTATCGCGTCGATAGCATCGACGTGCTGTGTTGACCAGCACGTCAGTAGCCCAATTTTTAGTCATTAAAGGACCACGTTCTTGGGGGTATTTAGGTCTTTTCCCACGTCCTTCAGCCCCAAAAACATGAAATTAATCCCTTTAGGGAGAAAATATACACATTCATTCTCCAATTAGCACAAGAACAAAACCCTAGGTGCTTAAATTTCAAACCAAGAACTCAAGATTCAACTATAAAATTTCAAGAATTCTTCAACACAGGTATGTGAAGTGTTCATCCAAGGGTTCCTTCCACCCTTGGAGTTCAAGAATCTCTTTTAAACTTCCAATAGTTAATTTTATGATTTCCATGGTTGAAATTAAAGTGTATCCATGATTGTTATTTGAATTAAGTTCCTAATTCATGATTATATATATGTATCTCATGTGAAATTGATCATTATGTTTGTAGATTCATGTGAATCCATGATAAACCCTTGACTTGTGAAATTAGAGATGAATTATGATGCTTACGTGTTGTTCAATACTATGTGCATATATTATGCTCACCAAGTGCTTGATAAATTCTCCATGTGAACTATTAAGGGAATGAAATCATGTCAAGTTAGCTTATGTGCAAAGTTATATCATGCAAGTGTTTGTCAAAATGCTCCAATGTATGAATGATGAACAAGTTCATAGTTTACATGTTTCATGTTATGCCATGTCTCTTAATTTATGCTATCGATCCTTGGGGTACTTTTACCCGACAATTTAGCTGATTACCTAGAGCTATAGTTAGTCATAGAATAATACCAGTCACGTCATGATCAGTAGTACTTTTAGTCAATTACAGAACTCAGGCAAACTCAGGCAAACTCAATAGATTCAGTAGTAGTTCAGTCTAACTCAGTATTAAGTTCAGACCTCAGTAAACTCTATTAGTTAACAAAATCCATTAGTATTCTGTTAGTCAATGGAACTTACTGAACTCAGTTCAATTCAACTAAACAACAATCGCAGTAACCGTTCAGTCTAGCCTAGTACAGACTAGAAATCAATTCAGTGTCTATTTAGTTGGGAGTTGTATTTAGCATAGAGTTAACCCAAGGATGGGGGTATTCCTGTCAGTAGAGGTTTTGACCCTTAGCAGCAATCCCTGTATTACAGAACTACGTAGCCACCGTAGGTTGAGGTATCTTCCTGCCAGATATTATAAAGGTTGATACTTCTCATCCGAGTTATCCTGTCAGCGAGGGTTGACAAAAGAGCTTTTGTCAGAGAGGGCTAACTCACAGCTTGACCTTACCCATGGCACGGTATTAACACCCTTCTAACTAGGGTTACAGGTTGGACCCCAAATCAATTAGAGAATGGGCATGTAGATTATATAATTACCTCTCACAATCTCAGTTCTTGTCTTTGTCTCAGTATAAAACTCAGTTCAGTTCTACAGATTTAGAACTATCATACATGGTTACTCAGCTCAGTGAGAAACTCAATATGGTTTCACAGCACTCAAAACTATCAGATACAGTCATTTAGATAATCAGTAATATAGTATTCATAAACCCAGATATCGGCTATTAGTATTCCAATTTAGTACCCAGTATTAGCACGATCTCAGTTACAGTCTATGTGTTAATACATGTACTCTTACTCAGTCATACTCATGTTATTCAGTTATTATTTTTCATGCACATGAACCCATGTATTTTAGCCTACCTCACTAAGCATACCAGTACATTCAAAGTACTGACACATGTTTTTCTTTATGCTATGATGTCATATATTATAGGTTTAGATGCACGGGCCCCAGAACACCCTTAGTAGTTTAGATTCTCAGATTTTAGAGTAGTGGTAAGTCCTCATAGTTCGATGACATGCTTATTATTTACAGTACTTCAGTTTTATTCCAGTAGATAGAGTTAGTTGGGGCAGTTAGAGGCCTTTTCAAACTAGAGTATTTTTAAATAGTTGTTCAGTTTTTTTTCAGTACTTATATTCAGTTTTGGTATTTTGATACCGCATTTAGATTTATTTATAGATTTGGACCTTATGGCATATATTTTTTCTTATTTTCACATAATTACAGTATTTATTACCCAGTTATTTCAGCAGGTACCAGTTATGGGTTAGCTTGTGGTCCTTCGGGATAATGAGCACCGTGTAGCATCTGGGGTACAGACTTGGGGCATTACAAACTTAGAATCAGAGCCTAAGGTTCAACAGAGTCTAAGGAAGTCTGAAATCCACATCTAGTAGAGTCTTATGCATGAGTGTATTATGCACCACACTTATGGACAAGAGGTTATGAGATGTTTTAGGAAAAGTTTCCCACTCTTTAAGTATTCGTGTCGTGCAAGTGAGCATAAGCTCCAGTTACACTCTCTTTTTAATCCTAGTTTCTCTTCCGTTTATAGAATATGCCTTCAAAGAGGACTCAGGGAAAAGGAATGGGAGATCAGTTAGCCCCTCATCCTATCTATCCAGATCCTTTGGGCGAGCATGTCTCCCACGCAGAGTTCAGAGCAGCCTTCACCACCCTAGCTCATTCTGTGGCAGCCTAAAATGAATGTCTAACTGTGGTTCCAGCTAACCCAATGGCCAATAATATTGATTCTAGGATTTGGTACTTCACCCAAATGAACCCTCTATCATTTATCGGGTCTATGTCAAATGAGGACCCTCAGGAATTTCTTGATCAGGTGTAGAAGGTTCCCAATATCATGGGGGTGACTGTTGTTGAGACTGCTGAGTTGGCTGCATATTAGTTACAGGATGTGGCTCACTCATGCTTCAAATAGTGGAAGGCAGAGAGAGCCGCAGATGCAGGGTCAATAGAATGGGAGAAGTTTGCAGTTGTTTTTCTAGATAGGTTCTTTCCGCTAGAGTTGAATGAAACAAAGGTTTTAGAGTTTATAAACCTGAAGCAGGACAATATGATAGTGCAGGAGTATTCTCTTAAGTTTACTCAGTTATCTAGATATGCCCCATATGTTATAGCAGATAGCAGAGCGAAGATGAGTAAGTTCATGTCAGGAGTGTCTAGCAGCATGGTCAAGGAGTGTAGGACTGCAACGCTTATTAAGGATATGGAAATATACAGGATCATGGTCCATGATCAGTAGATAGAAGAGGCCAAGAATAAAGAGAAGAAGAGAGAGAATAAGAGAGCAAGAATAGGTAGTTTTAATTTTGCTCAGCCTAGGTCAGAGGGTGGGAATCGTTCTCAGTTTCACCCAAAATCCTCTATTCCATCTCTTTCCCCAACCAGTGCTCCAGTGCCAAAATTCAAAGATGGAAACCACGATAGGGCAACAGGTCATAAACCCCAGGGTAATATTAGCAGTGCCCGAACCAATCCTCTTTGCCAGAAATGCGGTAGAAACCACCAGGGTATCTGTAGAGCTGGCAGCGATGTGTCTTTTGAATATGGCAAGACAGGATACAGGGTTAGATATTATCCTCAGGTTGGTTTGCAAAGTCAGCATAAACGTCCCCCAGCTCTATCCGGTGGACCGAATCAGCAGGATGTCTTTCCCAGTGCCACCAGTGGGCATCGCTCGAATAAACTCTATGCTCTTTAGTCCCGATAGGATCAGGAAATTTCTCCTGATATGGTCACTGGTATATTACAAGTTTTCCATTTGCACGTTATGCTTTGCTAGATCCAGAAGCTTCTTTGACCTTTTTTACTCCATATATAGCAGTTGATTTTGAAGTCAGTCCTAAAATTCTAGCAGAACCCTTCTCAGTTTATACCCCAGTAGGTAAATTTATTATAGTCGGTGGGTATATAAGAACTGTTCGATTATGATATCTCAGAAATTCACTTCAGCAAATTTAGTCAAATTAGAGATGACTAATTTTGACGTCATTCTCGGCATAGATTGGCTTCATTCCTACTATGCCTCAGTCGACTGCAGAAATAGAGTTGTCAAGTTTTAATTTTCGAATGAACCCTTCCTAGAGTGGAAGGGTAGTACTTCAGCACCTAGGGGTCAACTTATTTATTACCTTCGGGCTAGAAAGATGATATCTAAGGGATGTGTTTACCATCTTCTTCGAGTCTAGGACTCTAGTTCAGTAACCCCTACTCTTGAATCAGTATCATTAGTATGTGAATTCCCAGATTTGTTTCCCAAAGATCTTCCCGAAGTTTCTCCCAAAAGGGAAATTAATTTCAGAATTGATCTTCTCCCAGATACTCAACCGATCTCTATTCCTCCATATAGAATGGCCCCAGCAGAACTCAGAGAATTAAAAGAACAATTAAAGAATCTCTTAGATATAGGAATCATTAGACCCAATATGTCCTCGTAGGGCACACAAATGTTATTTGTGCATAAGCAAGATGGTTCTCTTAGAATGTGCATAGATTACCATCAGTTAAAAAAAGTTATGGTCAAGAACAAGTATCTACTCCCCAGAATTGATGACTTATTTGACCAACTTCAGGGTGCCAGTTATTTATCTAAGATAGACCTCAGATCAAGCTATCATCAACTTAGAGTCAAAGAAAGTGACATCCCAAAAATAGCTTTTCGAACTCGGTATGGTCACTTTAAATTTTTAGTCATGTCTTTTGGTCTTACCAATGCCCCAGTAGTCTTCATGGACTTGATTAACCATGTGTTCAAGTAGTACTTGGACATCTTTATCATAGTCTTCATAGATGACATTCTTGATTACTCCGGTAGTGAACATGATCATGCATACCATCTCAGAATAGTAGTGCAAACTCTCAGAAACCATCAGTTATTCTCTAAATTCGGTAAGTACAAATTTTGGATAAAGTTAATAGCATTCCTTTGCCATATAATCTCTAGTGATAGCATTAGAGTTTATCCCCAAAAGACCGAAGTAGTGAGAAACTATCCCAGGCCCATCTCTATGTCAGATATCAGGAGTTTATTGGGTTTGGCTAGCTATTACCGATGGTTTGTTGAGGGATTTTCGTCTATTGCATCCCCTATGTATATATTGACACAGAAGAAATTCAAGTTCCGATGGTCAGATCCTTGTGAAAAGAGTTTTCAGGAGTTGAAGACTCAACTCACTATAGCTCTAGTTTTAACCCTACCTTCAGGAGTTGAAGACTCGACTCACTACAGCACTAGTTTTGACCCTACCAAATGATTCAGATAATTTTATTGTCTACGGTGATGCTTCCAGAGTCGGATTGGGTTATGTTCTGATGCAGAGAGGTAAGGTCATAGCCTATGCCTCTAGACAACTTAAGCCCCATGAGAAGAACTATCCTACTCATGATCTTGAGTTAGCAGTAGTATTTTTTGCCTTAAAGATTTGAAGACATTACTTGTATGTTGTGAACGTTGATGTGTTCACTGGTCATACGAGCCTGCAGTAAGTGTTCTCTCAAAAAGACCTCAACCTCCATCAGAGAAGATGGTTGGAATTGTTGAAAGACTATGACATGAGTGTTCTGTATCCTCTGGGCAAAGCCAATGTAGTGGTTGAAGCTCTCAGTAGAATGTCTATGGGTAGTGTTGCCCATGTTGAGAACCGTAAGAAGAAGTTAGCCCAGGAAGTTCATCAGCTAGCCCGAATAGGTGTTCTCTTAGTCGATTCAGCACAAGGTAGTGTGTGGGTTCAGAGTAGATCAAAATTATCCCTAGTTTTTGAAGTGAAGAAAAAGTAGGATAGAAATCCCAGTCTTTTCCAGTTGAAGGAATCAGTCATAAATTAGAAGGTAAAGTTTTTCTCGTAAGGGGGAGATGGTGTTTTGCGTTGTCCGAGTCAGCTGTGTGTGCTAGGTGTAGATTACTTAAGGCAGGGAATTCTTGCCTAAGTGCATAGTCCACATTACTCTATTCATCCAGGGGCTACAAAGATGTACCATAATTTACGGGAGATTATTGGTGGAGTGGGATAAAAAGAGACATTGCAGAGTTTGTGGCTAAGTGCTCAACATGTCAGCAGGTTAAGATTGAGCATCAGAAAAAGCCTAGTGGGTCCATGTAGGGTTAGTATTCCCACCTAGAAATAGAAATAAGTGAATATGGACTTCACAACGGGCTTGCCTCGTACTCATCATCAGAATGATTCAGTTTGGATCATTATAGATAGGATGACCAAATCTGCTCACTTTCTTCCAGTTCATATATCTTATTCAGATGAGGATTATGCCAAACTCTATATTAGGAATTTGATCAGATTGCAACATGTTCCATTGTCTATTATCTCAGATAGAGGTACCCAGTTCACCTCTTATTTCTGGAAAGCATTCCAAAAGGGTCTTGTACCCGAGTTCATCTCAGTACAACCTTTCATCCTCAGATAGATGGTCAAGCAGAAAGGACCATTCAGACCTTGAAAGATATGCTGCGAGTATGTGTGATAAACTTTAAAGGTAGTTTGTATGATCACTTTCCTTTGATTGAGTTCGCATATAACAACAGATATCACTCCAGTATTCAAATGGCTCTATTTGAGGCACGTTATGGGAGAAGTGTAGATCTCTTATTGGTTTGTTTGAAGTGGGTGAGGCTACCATAGTAGGGTCTGATTGGTGTTTGATACCTTAGAAAAGGTCCAGTTGATCAGGGAAAGGCTTAAGACAGCTCAGAGTCGACAGAAATCATACGCAGATATGCGCAGAAAGGATCTCGAGTTTGAGATTGGTGACTATGTGTACTTAAAGATCTCTCCTATGAAATGAGTGAAGCATTTTGGCAAGACAGGGAAACTTAGTCCCCAACATGTCGGTCCTTACCGAATCCTCGGTCATTTCAGAAAGGTAGCTTACGAGCTTAAGTTACCTTCATATTTATCTCCAGTACATCCAGTATTTCGTTTCTCCTTTCTAAAGAAATGCATAGGTGACCCATCAGTCATAGTCCCTATTAAGAGCATAGATATTCAGAATAGCCTCTCTCATGAAGAAATCCCAGTCAAAATCCTTGACTAACAGATTCGCAGACTAAGGAACAAAGAAGTTCCTCTAGTCAAAGTTCTTTGGCAAAATCAATCCATTGAGGGAGATACTTAGGAAGCAGAAGCAGACATGCGAACCAAGTATCCTCAACTATTCTCCTCTAATCTAGACTTAGATCAAGGTAATAGTTTTCTTAAGTTTAATCAGTTTCATGTTCAGATTTCAGTTACAAACGTGGTATCAATTCCCATTGCATGTTCAGTTATACGGTCATGAGCCAGTTCAGTCATGTATCCATGCATCAGATATGCATGTTCAGTATATAGATTCAATTTATCAGTAATCCCAGTCATGCATTTATGAATCATGTTCATCTATATCCATGCATTAGATATACATACTCAGTATGATAATTCAGAATACCAGTAATATCAGTCATATAGTCATGTTCCAGATGTTCATGCCCAGTAAGTAAGTCAGTCTCTTAGTATTATCAGTCTCAGCAGTCTCATTCAAGAAAGAATGTTCCCAAGGGGGAGATAATATGAGACCCCACAAAATCCTGAGCTTAATTCAGTCCTTTAGAATTGTCAAGGGGTCTCAGACTTAGAATATTTTAACTAAGTAGTCAGACTTAGTGTCAGTTTAACCTACGAAGGTTGGGAATCTTATGTCATGACCTTTATGTCATTAAATGTTGATGTTTAGATTGATTCATGATCAGGAATGTCCCCGTAGGTATTTTTGGACAAGTTTTAGATTTTTCGGACTTTGTTTGAAGCTCTGTTGGAATCCTAAAACAGTGGATCAACACAGTCTTGGTGCGCCGCATCGACTATCGCATTGATTAATAGTTTTCCCAGCTACCAGCGTCCAATTCCAGTGCATCGATGCGAACATAACGCGATGCGTTGGCTATAGCATCGATTCCATCGACGTACTGCATCGACTTTCACGCCGGTAGCCTAGTTTTTAGTCATTAAAATACCACGTTCTTGGGGGTATTTGGGTATTTTTCCCACGTCCTTCATCCCCCAAAACACAAAATTAAGACCTTTGGAGAGAAAATATATTCATTCATTCTCCAATTAGCTCAAGAACAAAGCCCTAGACGCTTAAATTTTAAATCAAGAACTCAATATTCAACCATAAACTTTCAAGAATTCTTCAACAAAGGTATGTAAAGTGTTCATCCAAAGGTTCCTTCCATCCTTGGAGTCCAAGAATATCTTTTAAGCTTCCAGTAATTGATTTTATGATTTCCATGGTTGGAATTAAAGTGTATCCATGATTGCTATTTGGATTAAGTTCCTAATTCATGACTATATATATGTATCTCATGTGAAATTGATCATTATGTTTTTAGATTCATGTGAATCCATGATAAACCCTTGACTTGTGAAATTAGAGATGAATTATGATGCTCACGTGTTGTTCAATACTATGTGCATATACTATGCTCACCAAGTTCTTGATATATTGTCCATGTGAATTATTAAGGGAATTAAATCATGTCAACTTAGCTTATGTGCAAAGTTATATCATGCAAGTGATCATCAAAATTTTCCAATGTATGAATGATGAACAAGTTCATAGTTTACACGTTTCATGTTATGCCATGTCTCTTAATTTATGCTATCGAGTCCTGGGGGTACTTGTACCCAATAATTTAGTTGATTACCTAGAGCCATGGTCAGTCATAGAATAGTACCAGTCACGTCATGATCAGTAGTACTCTCAGTCAGTTACAAAACTCAAGAAAACTCAGTAGATTCAATAGTAGTTCAATCTAACTCAGTATTCAGTTCAGACCTCAGTAAACTCTATCAACTAACAGAATCTAGTAGTATTCTATCAGTCAACGGAACTTAGTAAACTCAGTTCAGTTCAGCTAAACATCAATCTCAGTAACCGTTCAGTCTACCCTAGTACAGACTAGAATCTAATTCAATGTCTATTCAGTAGGGAGTAGGATTCAGCATCCAGTTAACCCAGGGATGGGGGCATTCCTGTCAGCAGAGGGTTTGACCCTTAGCAGCAATCCCTGTGTTATAGAAATCCCTGTGTTATAGAACTATGTAGCCAGCGTAGGTTGAGGTATATTCCTGCCAGATATTATGAGGATTGATACTTCTCATTCGAGTTATCCTGTCAGCAAGAGTTGACGAAAGAGCTTCTATCAGAGAGGGTTAACTCACAACTTGTCCTTACCACTGGCACGGTATTAACATCCTTCTAACTGGGATTATAGGTTGGACCCCAAATTAGTTATAGAAGGGGTATGTCAGTTAGATAATTATCTCCCACAGTCTCAATTCCAATCTCAGTCTCAGTATAGAACTTAGTTCAGTTCTACAGATTCAAGACTATTAGACATAGTTACTCAGCTCTGTGCAGAACTCAGTATAGTTCCACAGCACTCAGAACTGTTATATATAGTCATTCATATAATCAGTAACATAGTATTCGTAAACCCAGATATTGGTTATTAGTATTCCAATTCAGTACTCAGTATTAGCACGATCTCAGTTACAGTCTATGTGTTTATGCATATACTCTTACTCAGTCATACTCATGTTATTCAGTTATTATTGTTCATGCACATGAACCCATGTATTTTAGCCTACCTCACTGAGCATACCAGTACATTTAAAGTACTGACGCATGCTTTTCTTTGTACTATGAATTCTTATATCATAGGTTCAGACGCACGAGCCCCAGAACACTCTTAGCAGTTTAGATTCTCAGCTTTCAGAGTAATGGTGAGTCCTTATAGTTTGAGGACATGCTTATTATTTATAGTACTTCAGTTTTATTCCTGTAGATGGAGTTATTTGGGGCTTTTCCCATCAACTCCACAGTTCAGATAGTTAGAGGCTTTTTTAGACTAGAGTATTTTCAGATAGTTGTTTAGTTTTTTTAGTACTTATATTCAGTTTTGGTATTTTGATACCGCATTTAGATTTATTTATAGATTTGGACCTTATGGCATATATTTCTGCCTATTTCTGCATAATTATAGTATTTATTACTCAGTTATTGCAGCAGGTACCAGTCATGGGTTAGCTTGTGGTCCTTCGAGATTATGAGCACCGTGTAGCATCCAGGGTACAAACTCGGGGCGTTACACCCTTTGGGGATAAGTTCACGAAAATCTTGTTGATCTTGGTTTGTTATTCAATTTAAGACTTTGGGATTTCTTCTCTTATTATTATGAGATTGATTTTGTAAATTTTTTCTATGGATTCCATGATTGATATCATGACTATGAGCGACTAATTCCTTAGCTACAGTTGTGGGAACCCTGGTAGATTAACAAAGTAGCATAAGTGCCAAGTCATTCTAGATAAAGATTCTTTCATGTATTGGATTTTCTTCATTCTTATTGATTTCTTAGCGGTGGCCAATGTTAAGATCCTGCCTAGATTATTACTACTTATTCCAAATGAAAAGTAGTGACTAGGAAAAGAAGATCACAACAATAATTTGAAGATTAACGGTCGATCCATACTACTAGGAATTATCTAAGTAAGATTGTTAACCATAATCTAATAATGAAAGACCCAAAAGTTAATAGTTAACTAGGATCAAGGATAAGGGTTAGTAAGGCGACATCTTGAGACTCAAAAGATAAAGGGTGAAATCTATCTGCTCATTCAGAAGACTGTTAATGGTACATAACTTATCAGATTCTGAATGCAAGGTATTGGAATAGTTCAACAGTGCACGATAAGTCTACTGAATTGAGAAGCTAGAGGGAACACAAGCCTAGTGTTCGTCTTAGATTGTTTACAACCAAAAGCAACCAAGCCTTGTTACTTTTAGCTAGTTACTTCAAATCCTCCCTTTTTACTTTTCCACACTGCCTGGTGATTTCAACCAGTTCAAGACAGATTTCTGGCCTATACCCTGTGGGATTGACCCCAACCTAGTTGGGTTATTATATTTGATAGAGACCGCTTTATCCTTCTAAGGAGGGGTAGTTTGGTCATTATCATGATGTACAAACAAATAAACCTATGACGATTGTGACATGTAAACAATAACCTTAAAACCATTGAATGAATAGCCTCTAATGCGCGTGCACGTAAACTATGATCAAGTATTCTATGAAACATGTAATTTGTGTATCAACACTTTATGAAACAAACAACATATGAGCAAGTTCTATATAAAACATTTAGTATATAAATCATAATTCATAAAAGATGTAACTTATAAACAAGAATCTATAGTATAAATAACATGTAAATAATTAACCTCTCATAAATGCATAACAGGTAAACTAATAAGCTTATGAAAATAAATAGCACATAAATAATTAAGTTACCATACATGCAACGCATGTAATCTTGCAGACAAGTAAGATATAACACATACATATTGAATTCATAACAACTTAATCTTGTTGGCATCTAGTTCCTTTGTAAACTGTAAGGAATTTCATGGGGTCATCTAGTTATAATTTACATACGAGCATACTTCTGCTAGTTTCAAATAACACTAAGACTGTTTCTATCCATACCCCCTATTTTTTGGGGTTCTATGTAGCAAGGTTATTTTTCCTTTCAGCCCAAGAAAATTCTCTATATATATTCGAACATAAGAACTGGACATTATTAATATTAGTCTATTTAATTAGTTATCATAATACATTGTAATTCTTTTACTGACTAAGTTGTATAATCTTCACTTTTGATGTCATACCCGTGTCAGATTCTCCAAAAATATACTACTCTATATAATCCAACACGCACCCATTGACTTTTTTGAAGAGTCTGAGCAATATAGTTTATTGGGGTGGCAAATTGAACCATTCTATTTCTATTACTATCAGGTGCCACATTATTGAAACTAGGTATCTAGTGGCTCATATAAATTTGGTGGACAGATGGATAAACGGAATTCTAAAGACAATGTAACCCAAGAACTCTTATTTACCACATACTTATAGAGTCATTTTATTTATCCCTCCATAACATCTAAAGACTATCCACTGTGGAATTAACAACTGAGGTTCGACTGTGCTTGGCAAAATTGCTACAACCAAGAGGACTCAAACTTTATGACTGACTCGAGCCCTTGAATCAAGAGGACTCATCACCTGCTGACTAAAATCTGTAACTGTCAGATTCTTTCTGCACATACTACAACTTGTACCTATATTATAAGACAATGTAGCACATAGACGTATATGTGGATCAGTACTTTGAGGATGTACTGAGTATATAGGGTGAAATGCATAATTAAAACATCATCTCATAATCATAATTTATAAAACAATGCATACTATATGTAAATGACTCACATAAGATGGAATATCTGAAATACTGAAATCTGAAATCATGAATAGCAAATCACACTTTATAAATCTAGTGAGTCATAATATTTAGTTCTAAAAGCTCTGCTAATATTCTGTCTATAAATCATACTGTCTAAGTGTAAAAAGAGCTCACTTCTGGATTTGAAATTTGAAATTTGAAAGCTGTAACTATTATCTTTCTATAAAGCATAGTCTGAGTAAAACTGTGAGTCCTTACACTTAGTTTTCTAAAACATTTTCTGTTATTCTTTCTGTTCTAAAATCTATAGTCTGAAAGCTTTAAAACTTTAAGGAAAACACTTTATCTGAAGGCTTTAAACCAATAGACTATTTTAATAGTAGGGGACATCTTTTTGGGAGGTTCTTATAACCGACATATACCATGTGAGCATCTATGGAGTCTCACGTCTGACCCTCATTAGGTAGGGTTGTTCTACCCTTGCCATCAAAATAGAACTTCTATATTAAGTGATCACAAACCAAGTCATCCACTTAGAAGTGGAAATAATCTGAATCCTACGGTGGCATGTAGTTTTGGGGTATGAAACCATAGTAACTTACCCATCTCGGTGCTAAATACTACTCCCATTCTTATGCTAAAAATCTTAAGAAATCAACTTCAAAAATATCATAAGAGTTTACAAGAAAACTAATTATTCTTTTCTTTTCTTTAAATCTCAAGTAATATGAACAAAGTGGATTCTTCATCTTAGCTTAGGACCAAAAAGGTCAAATCTTTATCAAAATCTAAGAATAATATTATCTGAGGGTGCTTATAGCACAAATAATCTTAAAATAGCAATCTTAATTAGGTATTAATGACCCATGTAGTAATTTCATGTTAAAACATCTAAAAATTCATGCATGATAATGTAAACACTTATAATTCAACATAAAATATGGAATTTCAGAAATATGCATGAAAATATGAACAAAATCATGGAATGCAACTACTAAATCATTGGGAATATCATAAACTTGTAAATAACAATAATGGGTGTAAACCCTAATTTAAATTTTATGGAGAATTACATAAACTTCAGTAAAAGTTTAATTTAAAACAAGTTTTGGGCACAAAGATGAAAGGATTATCCTTGTTCATACCCCACATACCTTAATTGATGATCTTAGATGAAAAGCTTGAATCTTGGATTTCTATTGTGCTTTTGGAGATAAATTCTTAAATTTCTTATATTGGGAATCCTTAATCTTGAATTTCTTTGGTGAATTAATGGAGGAATTTGGATTTCTTGGAGAGAAAATTTGAGCTTTAGGTTTTTCTTTTGAGAGTGAATAGATGAACATTGAATGTGTGTAACGACCCAAGACTACCCCCTAGTCATCACACGGTGCTTGCGACCTCGAAGGACCACAAGCTAACCCATGAATGATATCTGCTGTGAGCACTGAATAATAATACTGAAATAAATGTAGAATAATGGGCTAAAATGCCATAAGGTTCAAAACATCTAAAATACTGAGAAAATATAGCATTTGCAAAACTAAATACTATCTGAAAATCTAGTATGAAAAGCCTCTAACTAAATTTGTCTAAAAGTGGAGTTGATGGGACAACCTCTAACTAACCCTATCTACTAAAATACTGCTAAGCCGAAGTACTAAAAAAAAGCATATTCTCTATAGATGAGGACTCACTGCTAAATCTGCTACTGCTGGCTAAATCTGGCTAAGCACGGTCAGAAACTTGAGCGTCTGAACCTCTGATATGAAATATCTCAGTGTAAGAAATGGGTATGAGGTCATTATATGGGAATGTACTTGTATGCTAAATGAGGTAAGGCTGAATGCATGGGGTTATATGCATGATCAATAACTAACTGAATGATATGCAAGATCTGGATTAGTATACATGGAGGATTTGTAACTACTAAACGTACTGTGCCTACTGTGACTGAGTATACTGGAATTAAATCTGATAACTAATAACTGAATATACTAATAATTTGGTATCACTGATAATCTGAAGTACAATTAACTGAGTGACTGTATCTGACAGTCCTGATTCAGTAGAACTGAATTGAGTTCTATTCTGAAGACTGAGACCAAAACTAAAATTGTGGGAGGTAATCATCTAACCAAATACCTCAAATAAGATAAGATAACTGAGATGGGGTCCAATCTGTTACCTCAATTGGAATGAGTCAGTACCGTGCCACGAGTAAAGACAAGCGGAAGAGTAACCCTCTACTGGCAGGTTCCCTAAACGAGAACGGTGGTACCCTCAACTGTCAGGTAGAGCACCTCATCAACCCTCAACTAGCAGGTTTGATGTATCAACCTACGCTGGCTATATAGTTATGGAATGCAAGGATTTCTTCTAAAGATCACACCCTCTGCTGGCAGGTGAGCCCCCATCCTTGGGTTCACTCGGTGCTGAATCCTACTCCCAACTGAAAGACACTAAACTGTAATACTAGACTAAATTCACTGAGATTACTGAGTTTTCCTAAGTTCTATAACTAACTGAATTCTACTGAGTTCTGTATTGGACTGAGAGTACTACTAATCGTGACATGACTGATACTATTCTAAACTGACACTAGTTCTAAATAAATAGCTAAGTTATCGGGTATTAAATACCCCCAGGACTCGATAGCATGAAAAGTAAAGAAAAGCATAATCTTGAATGACATAACATTGTTCACGTGGTCATAATTCATTCTTAGAGACATTCCATCAAACACTTGTAATGTATTAAATTGTACATGAATGGGGAATACATGTTAGCATGCTATAATTGTGTTATTTCATTCTCATAGACAATTTATCAAACACATAAGAAGCATACTTGGTTCATTAAATCATAAACACTTAGGGTTAACATGGTTACAACAATTAACTTGCAAATTGAAGGGTTTATCATGAATATCATGTAATTCAACACATTCTAGAATCAATCTTAGAACTTGTGATCTACATCATGGATTAAAACTCAAACAACATCATCAACATGAATTCAATCTAATTCAAACATGGAAATCATAAATCATATTTCTTGTATTTTGAAAAAGGATTCTTGAGCTCCATGGAAGGTAAGGATCCATCGATGAACATCTAACATACCTTAATTTTATGAGTTCTTGGAGAATTTTTTAGGATCTACCTTGATTCTGGAGAGCTAGGATTTGTTTTCTTGAAAGATAATTATCTTTTGATTTTGGGAAAAGTGAATAATGAATGGTTTTACACGTTTTTAGGGCTTAAATCTCACATCTGGGCTGAATAAAATCATAAGAAAAGATTATTTTAACCTTGGGCACAACTTTAATTTTTTTTGAGAAATTTTCTCCATCTAGACCCTTGGAGGGACGCGCTGCTATCGCGCAGGGCCACTGGAAAATGATGATTGGGAAATTGCATGGTGGCGCGACGCGGTGGTATCGCGTTGCCACTTTATTTTTGAACTGCAAGTGCACCGCGATATGGTAGAATCGCGTTGGTACACTGGAAATTGACAATTGTGAACTGGGTCTATGGCATGACTCACCAATATTGTGGAGCAACATTGGAATTTGACAATTGCTATTTTAACTCACTCCGCGACGCGCTACTAGCCTTAATGATGATGTTTAATGACTAAAACTTAAAATTGCCATAACTTCTTATCCGGTTGTCGGATTTAGGCAAATTTTATATCGTTGGAAAGCTAATTGAATTTCCTATGCAATGTTAGGCTAAAATCTGAAAATTACTGAGTATTCTAAAAATTTTATTTAGGATGACTCATGTACTGAGGGTTAATCTATGATAAAGAAATACGGGATATTACAATATCTCCCCCTTGGGAACATTCGTCCTCGAATGTGGCTAGTTAAGCTGAAAGAGTACGGACAAACTGAGTTTATGTACTGAACTAGACATTCACAACTGAAGTATGATTACGTGACTAGTCTGATAGACTGAACTTACATTATGAACATGCATGTCTGATGCATTAGTACATATCTGAATGGATTAATGAATACGTGACTGAATATGCATGAACAGGAACGTGGGGACATGGCTAAGTCTGAATCATGATACATAAACTGAACTGATTCCTTGGATACATGTCATGATAGGGGAATGGTCAGACGGCTGAACTTGGGACTTGAGGGTCAAGTATAAGAACCCATTACTTCAATTGAATTCTCTACGTAAAGAGAAAATGGAAAGTTTAGATCATGATAGCTCGGGGATTATAGTGCATCTCCCCCTTGGGATACTGTCCCTCGAGAATACTGACTTGGCTGAGATACTAAGGAAAAGTATGAGACGATGCACGGGGCACCTACGAACTGAATCGTAACTGAATTTCTGGGATCAGAAATTGAGGCATAAATATATAAATAGGAGATCTGTGACATACCAGTGACCATATCAAGAGAACTTTCCTAATCTTTTTTGGACTAAAGTGCGTAAAACCTGTTTAGGCGCTACCCATTGGTGGCACTGGAAGCGGCACCTTGCTGATTTGAGCGACCTGACTAAGCTAAAGGATGATGTAACACCCTGATTCGCTGAACTAGAATGCTACACAGTTCTCATGACCTCGAGGTACCACAAGCTAACCCATGACTAATATTTGTACCTGTAAACTGCATAATATCTCATAAAATATGCAAAAATATGAACTGTAAGGCCATAAGGTTCAATACTGATACATATTTTAAAAAAAAATATGGTATAACAATACCAAAAAAAAACATAAATACTGAAGTCTGAACATCTAATATGACATCTAGTCCGAAAGACTCTAACTAAACTGAATAAGGAGTTGATGGGACATGTCCCCAACTAACTCCAACTACTGAAATAAAGTGATAACTGAAATAAAAATGAAATCATCATGTCCTCAAAAGATGAGGAATTACGTCTAACTCTGACTGTTGACCTGGAATCTACTGCTGATTTGGAGCTCATGCCTCTGAAGCTATGGTGTAACATAAGAGAAAGCACCATAGCGCAAATGCGTCAGTACGTCTGAATGTACTGAGTATACGAGTGAGGTAGGATAAATGCAAAGGGTTATATCCATGTATAATACTGACTGATATGAATGTGAGAGTACATACATGCATACATAACTGTAACTGAACTCATGGAGATACAGACTACTGAGTCTGAATACTAACAACATGAGTGTACTAATAATGAGATTCGAAAAGACTGAGTTTACTGATATTGATATGTAAATCACTAATAAGTGATGGATCTGATACTGTATTACTAATATAGTAAGAGACTGATATTGTATTACTGATAAATAAATGATTGTTTCTGATAGTTTGAATTATGAAGAACTGGTCTGATTGACTGTATCTGACAGTCCTGAAGCTGAGTACTGATAGCATGATTTTTAATAACTGTTGTGATTGATAGAATAAGTAACTATATCTCACAGTCCATAAATCTAAAGAAAACTATCTGAGTTCCATTCTATTTTTGAGTTGACTATATCTGACAGCCCTGATATACTGAAATTTGAAGAGCTATCTGAGTTCTTTACTGAGACTGGGTAGCTATAGCTGACAGTCCTGAAATCTATAACTGAAATTGTAGGAAGTAGTTATCTAACCGACATGCCCTAAATACGCTATAATAGATAAGCTAGGGTCCAATCTCTGCCCCGGCTGGAGGGGTGTCAATATCGCGCCACTGGTAAGGACAACTTTGAGAACCCTATACTGGCAGGTACTCAATAAGAATGGTGGGAACCCTAAACTCACGGGCTAAGTCACCTCATCAACATTAATCTGGTGGGTTAAGACATCTCAACCTATGCTGGCTACGTAGTTCTGGAACATAAGGATGACTACTAAGAATCACACCCTAAACTAGCGGGTGAGTTTCCATCCTTGGGTTCACTCGGTGCTAAATTCTACTCCCATCTAAAGGACACTGAACTGAATAACTAAGCTGAAATAAATAACTGAACTGAACTGATTAGCTGAACTGATACTAATTAACAGGACTGATACTAGTGGTATTGTTTAGCAGAGCTAAACTAAGTTTACTGGATTCTAATGATTGACGGAATGTACTGAGTTCTGAGGACTGGTTGAGAGTACTGAAGTTACTGAGATTGACTGTGAATACTGAGGTTGCTGAGGTTACTAAGCACTGAGATTACTGAAATTACTAAACTACTGAGATTTCTGAGATTTCTGAGTTTTCCTGAGTCACATGACATACTGAATTCTATAGATCATGGCTTGACTGAGAGTATCGTGAAAACATGACATGGATCTAGTCACACAGCTATATTTTTCGGGTACAAGTACCCCTAGGACTCGATGGAAGGAAACTGACACAACTTGAATTTCTTGAGTACACGACCATCAATAAAACTCCATAATACATGAGTGGGGGATTTCATGAAGTACATGGTCATCATAATATCTATCATGAATAGGAATGCTTATAATCAAGTCATAAATCTCATATTCTAATATCATGGGCATTCCGACAACTTATACTATTCATAGCAATCGCATGGAAACCATTCAAGCGCAAGGGAATGGCAACATGTAACGTTTAGTTCATATTGTAATGATTTGGGGATATTATACTTCATGTATATATGCAACATCTCAAACATGGTAGGGAAAGCATGGATATATTTTGTGTACATAATTTATATCTCCATTATTATACATACTTTATACCACAATAATAACAACACATAATTTGCATGGAAATTCAT
The DNA here is from genome assembly GCA_030864225.1 of Capsicum baccatum var. pendulum. Lineage (NCBI taxonomy): Eukaryota > Viridiplantae > Streptophyta > Magnoliopsida > Solanales > Solanaceae > Capsicum > Capsicum baccatum. The sequence goes on from CM061561.1 coordinate 45,339,162, forward strand.
ATTGGAGTGTATGACTAACATGAACTTGTTATTTAGATATCATGAAGTCATGTAAATATGAACACCTTGCATGCATTCTTTAAGGCATAGATGGATTTCATACTTGCATTCTATCAATCCATCTAAAGATCATGTTTTTCAACTAACAACATAACTTTCATGAGATATATAGTCACGATACTATTAGATAGCAAAAAAAACAAGCATCAACATGGGTATGATCATATCACCACAATCAACCAAACTTTTGTATTTTAAAGATTGATTCTTGAACTCCACGGATGAAAGAAATCTGTGGATGAACACTACACATACCTTGGAAGGGAGGTTCTTGATGATTGACGGAGGAATTTCCTTGAAATTTGATCTTCAAGCTTGATTGTGCAACCCTAGTTGTTTTCTCCTATGGTGCTCTTGGATGATGAGCTTTGAGATGTTAATAGGGTTGTAATGTGTTTAGAAGCTATATATTTCGTAGGTTTAAGTTTAGGGATGTGTAAGGAGTGTTAAAAGACTTAATTACCCTCAAAATAACTCAAAACGGAGTGTTTTTGGCATTGGAACTGACTTAGGCTGCGCCTAACCAATCGCCTAAGTTTGGTTGGGCGGCGCCTAACCAATCACCTATTCTTACTGCCTCTCACAAAAATGGGCATAACTTTTCGCTCGGGTATTGGATTAAGGCGAAATTGGTATCGTTGGAAAGATAATTCGATTCTCTACAATTTGGTGGGTCTAAAGCATCCAAAATACCACACTAACATTGAGTTATACTCGTTCAAAGATGACCCTTGCAAAATCAAACACTAAAACTTGATGGATTCAAAAAATCTTAGCTTGTATTACCTTAAGTGACTCATATGAACATGATTAATGCATCATAAGCTATATTATATCTAGGATACTCATTTTAAGTCATGAACTAAAATTCTACTCATAGGATAGGAGGTTTCACATGTAGGAAAAATGGTTCGTCTCTTAGCTTAGAAACATATGGGATATTACAGATGACTATACTGGCCCTGAGAACCTGACTGAGGACAATCTCTGAATCTATGTGCTAGCTTGCCATATTCAAAACAAACATCACTGCCAGCTCTACACACACCCTTATGATTCTTACTACACTCTCCACAAAATAAATTAGTACAACCATTGATTACTCTATCCTGGGTCATCAATACACTGGCTGAGGACGGAGCTGGGACTGAAGACTTTGGATGAAATTGGGAACAGTTACCACCTTCTGACTTAGGCTGACTGAAATTAAAGCTACCTGTTCTAGCCTTTTTATTCTCTCTTTCCTTCTTTTTAAGTTTCTGCTCCTCAATCTGTTGAGCATGGACCATAAGCCTAGATGTGTCCATCTCTTTAATCAACATTGTTGTTCTGCATTCCTTAACCACTCTATCTGACACTCTATAGACAAATTTTCTCATTCTGAACCTATTATCTGCTACTACATGGGGAGCATACCTGGCTAACTGAGTAAACTTGAAGGAATACTCTTTTATGCTCATACTACCTTATTTGAGATTGATGAACTCTAACACTTTAGCTTCTCTTATCTCTAAGGGAAAGAATCTATCTAGGAAGGCAATAGCAAACTCTTTCCACTCTATAAGCTTTACATATATACCTCTGTCTACCTTCCACTGATTAAACCATGTATGGGCTATATCTTGTAGTTGATAGGCGGCTAACTTGGCACTTTTACTGGAAGTCACTCCCATGATATTTGTGACTTTCTGAAACTGGTCGAGGAACTCCTGTGGATCCTCTTCTAACTTAGATCCCGTAAAGAAAGGGGGATTTATTCGGGTGATTTGCTAAATTGTGATTATAGCAGTATTATCCATTGGTTTGGCTGGAACAGCAGCTGGTCGTTCATTCTGAGCTACTACTGAATTGGCTATAGAAGTGAATACAACTCTAAATTCTGTGTGAGAGACATGTTCGCCCAGGGGATCTGCCTGAACAGGCTGAAAGGCTGATTGGTTTCTGATACTTTTTTCATTATTCCTTTTAGGAGGCATGTTCTATAAATGAAAGGAAGAAGCGAATTAGACTGAGAGATTAATTTGAGCTCATGCTCACTCACACGACATGAATACTGAAATAAGGGAAACATTTTCCTAAAACATCTTATAGCCTCCTATCCAAAAGTGTGGCGTGCTACACACCCATGCATAAGACACTATGCGATATGTCTTTCAGACTCTCTAGGACTCTATTGAACCTTAGGCTCTGGTACCAAGTTTGTAATGACCCTAGACTACCCCGTAGTTGTCATACGATGCTTACGACCCCGAACGACCATAAGCTAACCCATGAATGATATCTGCTATGAGCAATGAACAATAATACTAAAATAAATACAAAATACTAGGCTGAAATGCCATAAGGTTCAAAACATCTAAAATACTGAGAAAATATAACATTTGTAAAATTGAATAATGTCTGAAAATCTAGTCTGAAAAGCCTCTAACTGAATCTGTTTGAAAGTGGAATTGATGGGACGATCCCATAACTAACTCTATCTACTAAAATACTACTAATTTGAAGTACTGAATTAAAATCATATCCTCGATAGATGAGGACTCATTGCTAAATCGGCTACTGCTGGAAGAATGTGGCTAAGTGCAGCCAGGAACCTGAGCATCCGAACCTATGATATGAAAAATCATAGTGAAAGAAATGGGTATGCAGTCAGTACGTGGGAATGTACTGGTATGCTAAATGAGGTTAGACTGAATGCATGGGTTTTTATGTAAGATCAATAACTAATTGAATGATGTACAAGAGATGAATTAGCATACATGGAGGATCTGTAACTACTGAACATACTATGCCCACTGTGACTGAGTATACTAGAACTGAATATGATAACTGATAACTAAATATACTGATAATTTTAGATCACTGATAATCTGAATTACTGTTAACTGAGTAACTATATCTGACAGTCCTGATTCGATAGAACTAAACTGAGTTTTATTCTGAAGACTGAGACTGAAACAAAAATTGTGGAAGGTAATCATCTAACTGGCATGCCCCAAATAAGATAAGATAATTGAACTGGGGTTCAATCTGTAACCCCAATTGGAAGGGTGTCAGTGCCATGCATCAGTTAAAGACAAGTTAAAGAGTAACCCTCTACTGGAAGGTTCCCTAAACAAGAATAGTGGTACCCTCTACTAGAAGGTAGAGCACCTCATCAACCCTCAACTAGCATGTTTGATGTCTTAACCTACGCTGGCTATGTAGTTATGTAATGCAAGGATTTCTTCTAAGGATCATACCCTCTGCTGGCAAGTGAGCCCCCATCCTTGGGTTTACTCGGTGCTAAATTGTAACGCCCCAAATCTTGTACCCGGAATGCTATATGGTGCTCATGACCCTAAAGGACCACAAACTAACCCATGACTGATATTTGTACCTGTATACTGCATAATATACTGAATAATGCATAAACATGCACTGAAAGGCCATAAGGTTTAATACCGAACATGATCTGAATGATATAACATCTGTGTGGGGAAACAGAATACCCAAAACAAAATTGAAAATACTGAAGTCTAAAACATAATAGTCTAGAAAGCCTCTAACTGAATGAACTGTCTGAGTAAGGAGTTGATGGGACATATCCCCAACTAACTCTAACTAATAAACTGATTAGATAATAGGGAAATAATTATGTCCTCGAAAGATGAGGACTCACTTCTAACTCTGTATGTGGATATCTGGAATCTACTATTGCTCTGGAGCTCATGTCTCCGAACCTATGATATAAGACACCATAGCATAAATACGTCAGTACTTTGAATGTACTGGTATGTATGTGAAGTAGGCTGAATGCATGGGGTTCATATGGATGAACAATAATAATAACTAACTATCATGAGCATGAGAATATATACATGAGATATAACAAATGACACTAATACTGTAATAACATGATTACTGAATCTGAATATAACTGATAACATAAGTAACTGTATCTGACAGTCCTGAATCTAATGGAACTATCTGAGTTCCATACTGTATCTGAGTTGACTATATCTGACAGTCCTGAAATCTAAAGAACTCTCTGAGGTCTATTACTGAGACTGATTGACTGTATCTGATAGTCCTGATTCTATAACATAAAGCTATGGGAACTAGTTATCTAACCGACATGCCCCTAATATGCCATTATGGCTGAGTTGGTGTAATACCCCATATGTTTCTAATCTAGGAGACGAACCACTTTTCCTACGTATAAAACCTCCTATCCTGTGAGTAGCATTTTAGTGAATGACTCACAATGAGTATCCTAGCGATAATATAGCTTATGATACATTAAGCATGTTCATATGAGTCACTTAAGGTAATACAAGCTAAGAGTTTTTGAATCCATCAAGTTTTAGTGTTTGATTTTGCAAGGGTCATCTTTGAACAAGTATAACTTGATGTTAATATGGTATTTTTGATGATTTAAACCCGACAAATTATAGAGAATTGAATTAGCTTTCCAACGATACCAATTTCACCTTAATCCAATACTCGAGCAAAGAGTTATGCCCTTTTTCGTGAGAGACAGTAAGGATAGGCGATTGGTTAGGCGCCTGCCAACCCAAATATAGGCGATTAGTTAGGCGCCGCCCAAACAAACTTAGGCAATCACTTGGGCACTGCCTAAGTCAGTTTCAGGTGCCAAAAACACTCCGTTTTGAGTTATTTTAAGGGTAATTAAGTCTTTTAACACTCCTTACACGTCCCTAAACTTAACCCTACGAAATATATAGCTTCTAAACACATTACAACCCTATTAACATCTCAAATCCCATCATCCAAGAGCACTAAAAGAGAAAAACAACTAGGGTTGCATAATTAAGCTTGAAGATCCAATTTCAAGGAAATTCCTCCGTCAATCTTCAAGAACCTCCCTTCCAAGGTATGTGTAGTGTTCATCCACGGATTCCTTTCGTCCGTGGAGTTCAAGAATCAATCTTTAAAATACAAATGCTTGGCTGATTGTGGTGATATGATCATACCCATGTTGATGCTTGTTTGTTTTGCTATATAATAGTACCATGACTGTATATCTCATGAAAGTTATGTTGTTAGTTAAAAAACATAATCTTTAGATGGATTGATATAATGCAAGTATAAAATCCACCGATGCCTTAAAGAATGCATGCAAGGTGTTTGATAAAATGCCTAGGATGATAGAAATTCCTATTTACATGATTCCATGATATTCACAAGACAAGTCCATGTTAGCTATACACCTCAATATGAATTTCCATGCTAATTATGTATTCTTATGGTAGTGGCATGAAGCATGTATGATGATGAAGATATGAATTATGTATGCGAATTATATCCACACTTTTCCTACCATGTTTGAGATGTTGAATATATACATGAAGTTTAATATCCCCTAATCATTACAATATGAACTAAACGTTACATGTTGTCATTCCCTTACGCTTGAATGGTTTCCATGCGATTGCTATGAATAGTATATGTTGTCGGAATGCCCATGATATTAGAATATGAGATTTATGACTTGATTATAAGCATTACTATTCATGATAGATATTATGATGACCATGTACTTCATGAAATCCCCCACTCATGTGTTATGGATTTTTATTGATGGTCGTTTACTCAAGAAATTCAAGTTGTGTCAGTTTCCTTCCATTGAGTCCTGGTGGTACTTGTACCCTAAAAATATAATTGTGTGCCTAGAGCCATGTCATGTTTTCACGATACTCTCAGTCAAGCCATGATCTATAGAATTCAGTCAGTCATGTGACTCAGGAAAACTCAGAAATCTCAGTAGTCCAGTAATCTCAGTAATCTTAGTGCTCAGTAACCTCAACAACCTCAATATTCACAGTCAATCTCAATAACTTTAGTACTCTCAACCAGTCCTTAGAACTCAGTACATTCCGTCAGTAATTGGGATCCAGTAAACTTAGTTTAGCTCTACTAAACAATACCACTAGTATCAGTCCAGTTAATCAGCATCAGTTCAGCTAATTAGTTCAGTTCAGTTATTCAGTTCAGCTTAGTTATTTATTTCAGTGTCCTTCAGGTGGGAGTAGAAGTTAGGACCGAGTGAACCAAAGGATGGGAACTCACCCTCCAGTTCAGGGTGTGATTCTTAGTAGTCATCCTTGTGTTTCAGAACTATGTAGCCAACGTAGGTTGAGACATCTTAACCCGTCAGATTAGGGTTGATAAGGCGGATTACCCCGTTAGTTTTGGGTTCCCACCATTCTCATTGAGTACCTTCCAGTATAGGGTTCTCACAGCTGTCCTTACCAGTGGCGCGGTATTGACACCCCTCCAATCGGGGCAAAGATTGGACTCCAGCTTAGCTATTATAGCGTATTTGGGGCATATAGGTTAGATAACTACTTCCCACAATTTTAGTTATAGATTTCAGGACTGTCAGCTATAGCTACCCATTCTCAGTAAAGAACTCAGATAGCTCTTCAAATTTCAGTATATCAGGGCTGTCAGATATAGTCAACTCAAAAATAGAATGGAACTCAGATAGTTTTCTTTAGATTTATGGACTGTGAGATATAGTTACTTATTCTATCAATCACAACAGTTATTAGAAATCATGCTATCAGTACTCAGCTTCAGGACTGTAAGATACAGTCAATCAGACCAGTTCTTCATAATTCAAACTGTCAGAAACAATCATTCATTTATCAGTAATACAATATCAGTCTCTTACTATATTAGTAATACAGTATCAGATCCATCACTTATTAGTGATTTACATATCAATATCAGTAAACTCAGTCTTTTTGAATCTCATTATCAGTACACTTATGTTGTTAGTATTCAGACTCAGTAGTCTGTATCTCCATGAGTTCAGTTACAGTTATGTATGCATGTATGTACTCTCACATTCATATCAGTCAGTATTATACATGGATATAACCCTTTGCATTTATCCTACCTCACTCGTATACTCAGTACATTCAGACGTACTGACGCATTTGCGCTATGGTGCTTTCTCTTATGTTACACCATAGCTTCAGAGGCATGAGCTCCAAATCAGCAGTAGATTCCAGGTCAACAGTCAGAGTTAGACGTAATTCCTCATCTTTTGAGGACATGATGATTTCATTTTTATTTCAGTTTTCACTTTATTTCAGTAGTTGGAGTTAGTTGGGGACATGTCCCATCAACTCCTTATTCAGTTTAGTTAGAGTCTTTCGGACTAGATGTCATATTAGATGTTCAGACTTCAGTATTTATGTTTTTTTTTGGTATTGTTATACCATATTTTATGAATATGTATTAGTATTGAACCTTATGGCCTTACAGTTCATGTTTACGCATATTTTATGAGATATTATGCAGTTTACAAGTACAGATATCAGTCATGGGTTAGCTTGTGGTCCTTCGGGGTCATAAGCACCGTGTAGAATTTTGGTTTAGAAAATTGGGGCATTACAAACTTGGTATCAAAGCCTAAGGTTGAACAGTGTCCTAGGAAGTCTGAAAGCTGTATCAAGTAGAGTCTAGTACATAGGCGTGTTGTGCACCACACTTATGTGCAAAAGGCTATGAGATGTTTTAGGAATAATTTCCCTTCTTTCATATCTTAAGATCATGCTATAGCAAGTTTCTTTTAGGAAACCATGTAGATTCATATCATGCACCCCTCATGTTCACTTTACCTTACTTTCAAGGTAATAGAAACAGTGAAGTTCAAAGTCCTAAAGACAGGGCTTTCTCAGATAGTCCCTAAGGTCAGTTATGAGATTAGCAATAGACTCAAATAGTATCCCATCAGTTCATTATTGTTCCAAGGTCGTACAGAATTTATTCATCATCATGAGAACTCATTCTTGAACCCAAAAGTTTAGCAGTAGTAGAGTTTGGATAGTATTATTCTATTTGATCAGATTATGTATTCATAGGGATTAGATCAGTAGGCTTGAACAGTACGAGCTAAACACTTAAGTTTATTGACTCAAAATTAAGCATGAAGGTGTGAATGTGATATTAGCAGTATATGAGGAAACAGAATCAGATGATGTGTTTAGTAAGACAGACAGGTGTTGAACATAATATAGGTATGTGATGGTAGATCAAGTACTTAAGCCAGGCCCTCAAATTTCAGTAGTAGAGCCAGTATGTATAGAAAGTAGTAAGGGAAGAAAATTCCAGACCCATTCTCATCTCAGTACAGAGGTTTTCACTTCAGCGATCATGAAACCAACTCAGGCATTGCATACCAACTCTGTGGTCACGAACTATAATTATGTATGAATTCAATTTCCAGCATAAGGAGTCCCTTTTACTCCACAGTACGAGTCATATTCCATGAGAACAATCTACTTTCATACACTTTCCATAGGATTATGTGCGCCTTCAGTTCCCAGTATAAGGGGTTCAGTTCCAGCTCCCTCAGTATTCGAATCATGTCCCACGAGTACAGAAAACTTTGGACTCAGGTCATGCAGCTCATGACTCATGTACGCATATCATGATTTCTAGTATACTTAGCTTCCATGACTTATGCTATGCCCCTATAGATAAGATACATTTAGACTATGTCATGTATATCCTCAGTTCAGACCTTATTGGTAAATCTAAACTACTGATATTTTATTCCTCAAGTTTCAGTCATGTGTCAAGTTTAGTTTGTATCTATTCATGTTTCAGTTCCTCCTGATTTACTCCTCTAGTTAACTCTCCTTATGAAACAGTGTAGTGATGAGCAGTTGTTTAGATAAGAGAAGATTGTTGCATGCTTACTTTGCACGAGGGTGTAGTTATAAAGATAGGCTTAAATGTCATGATAAATGTGCAAGTAAACGTCTAGCAAGGGGTCGTCTTTAGAAATTGGGAAAGTACAAAGTGTAAGTGTACATTTAGATCCTTGACTTATGTCAGTCCCCAGCATGTAACCATCAAAAACTCAGTTGCCAACTCAATTATAGTTTCAGTATCCAGCACTCAGTGATCAGTGTTCAGTCCTTGAATTCAGTACTTTTGTACTAGCTATAGGCTTAGTTATAATGTCATCTTCAGTTCAGTAACCAGATTTGAAACTCAATTCAGTTCCATACATACTTGACCATAGCATTCAGGTTGTCAGTACTCAGTTATCAGTGTTTCAGTACCCCAGTTTATAGAATACCTCAGAGCCATGTCGTATGCTTGGTCTCGCATTCAAAAATAATATAGACTTCATGAATCCATGCTCAGATACCTTATTCTACTCAGTTAGTCCTTATCTCCTATGCATAAAACTCAAAAATCTTAGCCCAGCTATTTAGACTAAGTACAGTTTAGCTTTGCAGATCCAGTATTCAGCTATCAGTTATTTAGTTAATCAGATAAGTTAGTGTATTTATGCACTTGTATTCAGCTCAGTTCATGTATCATGTCTCAGTTTCAGATCCTAGCTATTCAGTCATGACTCAGTTCCTAGGTGTCTTGTGCATCACCTCAATTTTCCTCAGTAGCTCATCCAAGTCAGTATTCTTTGAGGGAAATAGTGTCCCAAGGGGGAGATACATCATACCCCCAAAATTTCATGACATAAACATGCTGCTCTATTTTCTTTTGATGAATCCAGTTTGGAGAAGGGGTACTCATAAGTTAACCCTCAAACTCCAACTTCAGTCGTATGCCATGTTTTCAAGATTCAGTTCAGATCATGATATTCAGTATATCTACCACGTCCCAGACTTAGTTATGTTATCATGTTTTCGATCATGCATATGGAGTAATTAATCTAAAACTTATCGATATTATCAGTTTAAGGTAACAGTTTTCCTTAAACTTACTCGTTCTCATATCCATATTTTAGTGCCAAACTTGGTATTCAATTCCATGCTCAGTTTTTAGTTCAAACTGTATACCTTTACCATTGCATGTTCATGTGTGATCAGCTCATTAGTACTTTCAGTCATGGATTCACGTATTATGCCAGTCATATAATCATGGATCAGATATACATGGATTCAGCCTTTCAGTTGTGCATCAGATATGCATTCTCATTTTGAGAAAACTTACTTTATTAGAATCCTCAGTCTTATATTCATGAATCAGCTTCCCATGCATCAGATATGCATGTTCAGTATGTTGTGCTCAGCTTTCAGTCATGACAGTCATGAACCCATGTTTTAGTAGTGTATGTCTTGTACGTACATCATCTTATCATCTCTCCCGCTTCAGTTAATTTCCATTCAAGGACGAATGTTCCCAAGGGGGAGATATTGTAATACCCCATATGTTTCTAAGCTAGGAGACAAACCATTTTTCCTACGTATGAACCTTCTATCCTGTGAGTAGCATTTTAGTGCATGACTTACAATGAGTATCCTAGTGATAAGATAGCTTATGATACATTAAGCATGTTCATATGAGTCACTTAAGGTAATACAAGCTAAGAGTTTTTGAATCCATCAAGTTTTAGTGTTTGATTTTGCAAGGGTCATCTTTGAATGAGTATAACTCGATGTTAATATGGTATTTTGGATGATTTAGACCCACCAAATTGTAGAGAATTGAATTAGCTTTCCAACGATACCAATTTCACCTTAATCCAATACTCGAGCAAAGGGTTATGCCCTTTTTCGTGAGAGACAGTAAGGATAGGCGATTGGTTAGGCGCCGGCCAACCCAAACATAGGCGATTGGTTAGGCGCCGCCCAAACAAACTTAGGCAATCACTTGGTCACTGGCTAAGTCAGTTCCAGGTGCCAAAAACACTCCGTTTTGAGTTATTTTAAGGGTAATTAAGTCTTTTAACACTCCTTACACGTCCCTAAACTTAACCCTACAGAATATATAGCTTCTAAACACATTACAACCCTATTAACATCTCAAAGCTCATCATCCAAGAGCACTAAAAGATAAAAACAACTAGGGTTGCATAATTAAGCTTGAAGATTCAATTTCAAGAAAATTCCCCCGTCAATCATCAAGAACCTCCCTTCCAAGGTATGCGTAGTGTTCATCCATGGATTCCTTTTGTCCGTGGAGTTCAAAAATCAATCTTTAAAATACAAAATCTTGGTTGATTGTGGTGAAATTATCATACCCATGTTGATGCTTGTTTGTTTTGCTATATAATAGTATCGTGACTGTATATCTCATGAAAGTTTATGTTGTTTGTTGAAAAACATAATCTTTAGATGGATTGATATAATGCAAGTATAAAATCCACCTATGCCTTAAAGAATGCATGCAAGGTGTTTGATAAAATGCCTAGGATGCTAGAAATTCCTATTTACATGATTCCATGATATTCACATGACAAGTCCATGTTAGCTATACACTTCAATATGAATTTCCATGCTAACTATGTATTCTTATGGTAGTGGCATGAAGCACGTATGATGATGAAGATATGAATTATGTATGCAAATTATATCCATACTTTTCCTACCATGTTTGAGATGTTGAATAAATACATGAAGTTTAATATCCCCAAATCATTACAATATGAACTAAACGTTACATGTTGTCATTCCCTTACGCTTGAATGGTTTCCATGCAATTGCTATGAATAGTATATGTTGTCGGAATGCCCATGATATTAGAATATGAGATTTATGACTTCATTATAAGCATTCCTATTCATGATAGATATTATGATGACCATGTACTTCATGAAATCCCTCACTCATGTATTATGGATTTTTATTGATGGTCGTGTACTCAAGAAATTCAAGTTGTGTCAGTTTCCTTCCATCGAGTCCTGGGGGTACTTGTACCCAAAAAATATAGTTATATGCTTAGAGCCATGTCATGTTTTCACGATACTCTCAGTCAAGCCATGATCTATAGAATTCAGTAAGTCATGTGACTCAGGAAAACTCAGAAATCTCAGTAATCTCAGTAGTCTAGTAATCTCAGTAATCTTAGTGCTCAGTGACCTCAGCAACCTCAGTATTCATAGTCAATCTCAGTAACTTCAGTACTCTCAACCAGTCCTCAGAACTCAGTACATTCCGCCAGTCATTGGAATCCAGTAAACTTAGTTTAGCTCTACTAAACAATACCACTAGTATCAGTCCAGTTAATCAGTATCAGTTCAGCTAATCAGTTCAGTTCAGTTATTCAGTTCAGTGTCCTTCAAATGGGAGTAGAAGTTAGCACCGAGTGAACCCAAGGATGGGAACTCACTCGCCAGTTCAGGGTGTGATTCTTAGTAGTCATCCTTGTGTTCCAGAACTACGTAGCCAGTATAGGTTGAGACATCTTAACCTGTCAGATTAGGGTTGATGAGGTGGCTTAACCCGTTAGTTTAGGGTTCCCACCATTCTCATTGAGTACCTGCCAGTATAGGGTTCTCACAGTTGTCCTTACCAGTGGTGCGGTATTGACACCCCTCCAGTCGGGGCAAAGATTGGACCCAGCTTAGATATTATAGCGTATTTGGGGAATGTTGGTTAGATAACTACTTCCTACAGTTTCAGTTATAGATTTCAGGACTGTCAGCTATAGCTACCCAGTCTCAATAAAGAACGCAGATAACTCTTCAAATTTCAATATATCAGGGCTGTCAGATACAGTCAACTTAGAAATAGAATGGAACTCAGATAATTTTCTTCAGATTTATGGACTGTGAGATATAGTCACTTATGCTATCAATCACAATAGTTATTAGAACTCATGCTATCAGTACTCAGCTTTAGGAATGTCAGATATAGTCAATTAGACTAGTTCTTCATAATTTGAACTGTCAGAAACAATCATTCATTTATCAGTAATGCAATATCAGTCTCTTAGTATATTAGTAATACAGTATTAGATCCATCACTTATTAGTGATTTACATATCAATATCAGTAAACTCAGTCTTTCAAAATCTCATTATGCGTATACTCATGTTGTCAGTATTTAGGCTCAGTAGTTAGTATCTCCATGTGTTTAGTTACAATTACGTATACGTGTATGTACTCTAACGTTCATATTAGTTAGTATTGGCCATACATATAACCCGTTGCATTTAGCCTACCTCACTCATATACTCAGTATATTCAGACGTACTTACGTATTTGTGCTATAGTGCTTTCTCTTATATTACACCATAGGTTCAGAGGCATGAGCTCCAAATCAGCAGTAGATTCCTGGATCAACGGTCAGAGTTAGACGTGAGTCCTCATGCTTCGAGTACATGATGATTTCATTTCTATTTCAGTTTTCAATTTATTTCAGTAGTTGGATTTAGTTAGGGACATATCCCATCAACTCCTTATTCAATTCAGTTAGAGGATTTCGGACTATATGTCAGATTAGATGTTCAGATTTCTGTATTTATGTTTCTTTTTAGTATTGTTATACCATATTTTTTTAATATGTATTAGTATTGAACCTTATGGCCTTACAGTTCATGTTTCCGCATATTTTCTGAGATATTATGCAGTTTACAGGTATAGATATCAGTCATGGGTTATCTTGTGGTCCTTTGGGGTCATGAGCACCGTGTAGCGTTTTGGTTCAAAAAAATGGGGTGTTATAATTGGGGTCCAATTTGTAACCCCAATTGGAAGGGTGTTAATACTGCGCCACTAGTAAGGACAAGCTGCGGGCGGCCCTCATCTGATAGTGTCCCCTATACGAGAACGGTGGGGACTTTATCAGACAGTGCTAATCCACCTCATCAACCCTCATCGGATAGTGTTGATGTCTCAATCTATGCTGGCTATATAGTTCTAGAATGCAAGGATGACTTCTAAGAATCACACCCTTATATGATAGTGTGTGTTCCCATCCTTGGGTTTCCTCAGTGCTAATTCCTACTCCCATCTGAATAAACTCTGAATATAATTTACTGAACTGAACATGGGTTGAGTTACTGAATTCCATTGACTAACCAAATACAACTGATATCTAACAACTGACTGAGTTCATGAGATCATAGAGATTTTTTGAGTCATAAGACTGCCTGAAGTCTAAGGATCATAGCTTGACTGAGAGTTTCATAAAAACATGAAATAGCTCTAGGCACACAGCTAAAGTTTTGGGTACGAGTACCTCCAGGACTCGATGGAAGAAAACTGATCAAGCATAACTTACTTGAACATATAACTAACATCATAATCTATAATACATTTATAGAAGCATTTCATCAAAACATATGATAGGCATAACTTGTGCATACATAGGGATTTCATGGTATCATGCTAGTTAGGCACTTTTCCTTCATCTAGGCATTTAATCAAACATATTGTAGGCATGGTACATGTAAAAATTATTGCACAATAATTAAACATCATGGTTCAATTCTAGTTTCATCATTCAAGGGTTTAGTCATAGGTTTGCATGAATCTATATCTATAATAATTTAACCCACATAGAATTTATCACCCAACATGGAGTAGAATTCAATCTTTTATTTATCAATATGAACAAGAACAACCCAATCATGAAATCATAAAGAAAATCTATAACTAGAAGTTGGAAAAGGGATTCTTGGAATTCATGGATGAAAGGAGTCCATGCATGAACACTATACATACCTTAGTTCATGATTTTGTGAAGATTGATGGTGAAACTCTCTTGAAATTAGATCTTCTATGAAAATCCTAGCTTGTTCTTGAGAGAAACTAGTATATTTGGAGTAAACAATGGCTGAATCATGTGTTAAAGGGCTTAAATAGGGGTGGGAAGTTGACCCTTTTAACCCTGGATGCGTCATTTAATTTTAGTAAAAAATTTTCGAACTGAACCCCTGGCGCGACGCAGTGCTGTCGCGCCGTGTCACTAGAATTTGACAATTGGAAAACTGAGGGATGGCGCGGCATGGAACCATCGCATTGCCCCTTCTTTTACGACCTGGAACTTTGGCGCGGCGTGGAGGAAATCATGCTAAGACACTGGAAAAGGTCAATTCTGAATTTGGACCCTGGGGCTACGTGCCATAATGTGGACCCCTACTGGAATTTTCCAAATGCCATTTCCTCTTGTGGCGCAGCGCGCCACTGACTAATATGGTGTTGTTTTACGATGGAAACTTGAAATAGTCGTAACTTCTGACCTGGTTATCTGATTTGGGAAATTTTATATCGATGGAAAACTTATTGAATTTTCCACATGAAAAAAGTGAAAATCTTGAAAATTCCTCATGGAATAACAATCATTCAATTTAGAAGCTAATACTAGACATTCTTGAGATAAAATTAGCTAGGAAAAGTACAGGGTATTACAATATCTCCCCCTTGAGAACATTCATCCTTAAATGAGACTAACTGAGAGGGGAGAAAAGACAACTGACGTACACGCTAAACATGAATAACTGGAACATGATCTTATGAATGACAAGATGAACATATAATACTATACATGCATATCTGATGTATGTGTAACTGATTCATGAATGCATGACTGGGTGTTCTAAAGAACTAAGTTTCTCACAATGAGAATGCATGTCTGATGCATAATTACATAATTAAACTGATACATGCGTGCCTGACTGAATATGCAATGGTACTTGATACCAAGTTTCTAATAGTAACATGAGCATGAAGTTGCATACCAAGTTTGTGATGAACACTGAACATGAAATTGAGTAAGCTTAAGGAGAACTGTTAACTTGAACTTGATCTGAGTTGGCGAAAAAGAGGTGAGGATACTTGGTACGGTGACTAAATCGTACTCCCAACTAAAAGACACTAAACTATTATACTAGACTGAATTCACTGAGATTGCTGAGTTTTCCTAAGTTCTATAACTAACTGAATTCTACTGAGTTCTGTAACAGACTGAGAGTACTACTAATCATGACATGACTGATACTATTCTATAACTAACACTGACTCTAAATAAATAGCTAAGTTGTCGGGTATTAAATACCCCTAGGACTCAATAGCATGAAAGGTAAAGAAAAACATAATCTTGAATGACATAACATTGTTCACTTGGTCATAATTCATTCATAGAGACATTCCATCAAACACTTGTAATGCATTAACTTGTACATAAATGAGGAATACATGTTAGCATGCTATAATGGCGTTATTTCATTCTCATAGATAATTTATCAAACACATAAGAAGCATACTTGGTTTATAAAATCATAAACACTTAGGGTTAACATGATTACAACAATCAACTTGCAAATTGATAGGCTTATCATGAATATCATGTAATTCAACACATCCTAGAATCAATTCTTGGAACTTGTGATCTATATCATGGATTAAAACTCAAACAACATCATGAACATGAATTCAATATAATTCAAACATGGAAATCATAAATCATAAATCTTGTATTTTGAAAAAGGATTCTTGAGCTCCATGGAAGGTAAGGATCCATCGATGAACATCTAACATACCTTAATTTGATGAGTTCTTGGAGAAATTCTTGGGAGTGACCTTGATTCTTAAGAACTAGGGTTTGTTTTCTTGAGAGAGAATTATCTTTTGATTTTAGAGAAAAGTGAATAATAAAGGGTTTTACACATTTTTAGGGCTTAAATCCCACATCTCGACAGAATAAAATTATGGGAAAAGACTGTTTAGACCTTGGGCGCAACTTTAATTTTTTTGAGAAATTTTTCCAATCTGGACCCCTGGAGCGACACGCCACTATCACGTAGGGCCACTGGAAAATGACGACTGGGAAATTGCATGGTGGCGCAACGCAGTGGACATGCATTGCCACTTTGTTTGTGAATTGGAAGTGCACCGCGACGCGGTAGAATCACGTTGGTACACTGGAAATTGACAATTGTGAACTGGGTCTATGGCGTGACGCGCCAATATCGTGGATCAATACTGGAATTTGACAATTGCTATTTTAACACACTCCATGATGCGCTACTGGCCTGAATGACGATGTTTAACAACTGAAACTTAAAATCACCATAACTTCTTACCCGGTTGTCGGATTTAGGCAAATTTTATATCGTTGGAAAGCTAATTGAATTTCCTATGCAATGGAAGGCTCAAATCTAAAAATTACTGAGTATTATAAAAATTTTATCAAGTATAACCCATGTATTGATGAGCTTTGAATGGGTTAAATTCTCTGTTATTCAAGACCTGGGGCTTGGAAAAGAGCAAAGAGCCCTTTTTAAACTTGAAGTCGGAACTGAAAAATACAATATTTTTTCTGATTTGGTTTGTCACCGCGACGCGTCACAATATCTGTGGCTCACTGGAAAAGGACGAATAGAAACTGGGCATTCTCCACGACGTAGAGCTATCGTGGTGTCCAATAGTCTGCCATTTTGGCTACTGACATGAAGCGCCACCATTGCATTGGGCTACTAGTTTTTGACAAATGATAATTCAGGTTCATGATGTGGGGCTATCGCGGAGGGACACTGGAATTTGACGATTATCATTTTGCCCTCCTCCGCGATGCGCCAAGTGCCCAGGTGGCACGCTATCAACTTAAAATGTCATAACTCCTTCACTGAGTGTCGGAATTGGGCAAATTTGGTATCAATGAAAAGCTTATTCAATTTCCCACATAATGAAAATCCAAAATCTGGAAATTTCCTTATGGAATAAAAAGGTATTCATTTTAGAAGCTAATCCTTGACCTTCTAGGGATGAAATTAAGCTAGGAAAAATATGGGGTGTTACAAAATCTTACAAACTTCATCAACACCCAAGAAGTATCTAGTTACGCCATAAAAACACCTAACAAATGAGTTGCAGCCAAGTGAAATCAAGTGAACAAATAATTGTTATATCTTAAGATATTTATAATCTACTATTGAAAATCTATACATCTCCAGATTTATTCTTGTCCTCCAACGCAGGTGTATTCTTAAGCATCGTACTAGATCAATATATCTCTTATCAAGAGGGCCTACTAATTTAATGTCACTCCCACTATTGTATAGAAAGGGCACCGAACCACAAAGTGACACTAACATTGTTTCTCATGATATGTCACCATAACCCACTAAAGTTATATAATCATATTTCTATAATTTTTTCATAAAAGTCATACCCTAGATGGGCGTACTATTCTTCAATTGTAACAATTTCCTTCTTATATCCAATTAACCAATACTATGTTTGGATATATTCTAGAATAAAGGATAACTCTTAGTTTATGTCTGACTCCTCGATATTTTCAACTCTAATCTTAAGTGGCAAAGAATTGCCTTTTTTTAATTTGAGATAAATCACAATGGGATAATCCCTACCCATACATTCCTAGCAAATGATAACAACACTTAGCCCTAAGTTTGATAGCCTTACAAGGATTCAAACATATAGGTCATTGTAT
Organism: Capsicum baccatum var. pendulum; assembly: GCA_030864225.1. Classification (NCBI taxonomy): domain Eukaryota; kingdom Viridiplantae; phylum Streptophyta; class Magnoliopsida; order Solanales; family Solanaceae; genus Capsicum; species Capsicum baccatum. The sequence continues at coordinate 45,357,392 of CM061561.1, forward strand.
ACTCAACATAATTAAATGCACATATTCTGTGAAAATGATCTATGTACTCACCTAGGACAATGTATTATAAAGCATCTATGCCTAGTTGACCAGCTAGTAATACCTTTAATTAACACTGGCGGGATACATTTGCCTAATAGTCAAAGCTACCAGTGTACCATAAACTACCTTAAAATTGTAAAAAAACCGATATGATTGCCTCTACTCTAAAATTATGCATTATCCCAAAGCTTATGGGTATATTACCTAGGAAATACTGAACATCCTCCATGTACTTAAACCCTATAAATACTAAATGAATCATGTGGAGAAGCTTTTGAACTTGAAAACCCACTAAATTTTTTTGCAACATTTATATCGGGATATGCCACCTCCTATTTCTGTGGTTGAACAATCCTTAACTAAATAGTCGTATGAGTAACCCCCCCATAGGTCCTACTGCAATAACCAACACCGGTGCAATTATAATGGTAAATTCCACCTAAAAATCTATATATCTTTATTTTATAAGCAAGTGTGAGCTAGAGGGGTCAAACTCGTCAAGCTATCTCAAATCTTAGCTTGAGTGTTGAGGCTGGGATTTTGGATGTAAACTTTCTTTTGGAATGCTAACATCTGGCCCATTGTCCTAGTTTGAGGTTATCTTTAATAGTATGAATTGTATGATGATTAAGCAGAATGTGAATCAGAAGTAACTCTTTATAACTTAGCTTTGTTGCACGATCTAGATCATGAAAAAAAATAAAAAATCCTAAATGCCCAAGCAGCACCCCCATTATAAATGTGGTGCACAAAATATCCATAAGTGGGGCTCTACTAGACACATCTTCGTAGACTCACTGAGACACCTTAAACCTAGTACTCTTATACCATATTTGTCACGCCTCAAGCCTAGACAGGATGGACAAGAATCGTATGAGCATGAGTTATATGACTGACATATATACCATGCGGAGGAGTTTGTATTCATAAATAATGATAAAGGGCTATGGATAAACCAATTTTATCCCATTGAACACTTATATGATACAAACATAGGAAATTATGACCACGTATGGCAACTTAACCCTATCTACGAAGCCTCTAAGGGAAATTACAACTGTATCAGGGAAGATGGTTGGGTAGGGTCTCTACATGCCCAAGCTATAATAAGAAATATGAATAAATAGTACTAGATGTTTATTAGCTCCAAGTAAGAGAGGAACTCACTGACTGCTTTGTTGAATACGAACAAGTGCCTAGTATAGAAGTTTACTCATTAATATACCTGATCCTGTATTTACAAAAAGTAGTGCCACAAATGTAGGTATGTTAGTACATATCAAATATGTATTAGTATGTAAAGAAGACAGAATAACAAGTAGACGTATAAGGATGCTCAATGAATCAAATAACAAAATGAGTAATTGTGGACGACTGAATACTAAAACCTCTTATATGAAACTATAACTTATGAGAGACGGGTAACAAAAACACCATATAAAAATATTACCTATGTATTGACCTTATTAACTTATCACATAACCGCTTATAAGTAAGCCATAGTTATTAAGGGCCTAGTAATTTCCCTAAGTGATGTACTGTGTCTACTTTTAATACAAATAATCATATGATTGCCTACCAAAGAAATTCTATGTCAAGTGTATGACATGTATTACCGAAATATTCCTGATTGTGATTTTATATGTATAACTGTAATCATAGTCTAATACAGGATATGCCCCCATAGTCTTACTATAAGGGTATTCCCACAGGCCATATGCGTTATATATTGGCTTGAGTCAGGGGAACTAGTCCAGTTGTCTCCAAATGCAAATGATGCTACAAGGGAAGGTACCCATAATATTCTGAATCACTATAATGGTCTAGTCTCAATTTTGTGCACTAAATTACGCCACGTATATATGCCAAGCCAAACCTATGAATACCCTTCCTTCGTGAACTTTTATCAAATAGTGCCTCATACACCTATGCTAGTATACATTCTGACAAATATTGTATGGCTATTTGAGTAGTGATTTTCATATATAACTGACTTCTATGACAGTATTAAATTATTACAATGCTTGTACTTTATACATCATATGACTATATCGCTATGTAATCCAATATATTAGTGCAACTATAGTATGGCCATTTATCCTAATTTATAGTATATGATGATATACTAGGTGACTTCTAAGAATTTCTAATGAAGCCGAACAAACTCTATAGATATTTGACTTGACGGGAGTAGTACAAATGTTTTGACCTTAACAAATTGATGCAAGAAGCATGAATACGCATAATTTCAAATGAAAAGAATATTTGGTCATGTGTTAGGCATATAGAAACTGAAAACTCTATCCACGTATATCAAGTAGGCTATATCGGCTATTTAGAAGAAATAAATGACATGTCGTGCCTTAAAGGGGAAGGAAGTTTTAACTTTACATACCTTAATTTTGGGTTCCGCAATATACAACGGGCTGCCTCTTTATCTTACAGTAGGAAATCTCAAGGACTTAATATATAAATTAGATATGTAGGTTCCAAGTGACTCCAAAGATTCAATCTACATAGCCATAATTTATTTTCGTCATACTCGATGATGAAACTAAATAACTGGATCACTACGACATTTTATCGAACGCTTAGTGGACATAAAGCTCCACAACCTTCAACAATGGTGCTCAAACAACCAAAAACTCTTATCCTTAATCAACAACATTCTACAAACATATTTATATATATATAACGACTTACATTACTGTTAATGAGTTAACGGTTCACCCAATACATAATTTCATCCATTCTATCCAATTTCAATATTTCCTCTTTATTCAAGAACCCTAACTAACCTAACCCACTTCAAGATATAGTATAAAGATTCAAATTAAATATCCCCAAATGTTTATCTATAATCATATTCAAAAATAGGATAAAGAATTTATCCCTTGAAGTTCAAATTCCAACTATAGATTTTATAAATTAATTTTAAAATCTTTTAAGGTTGCCACAAATCCGTTAGCTTTATAATCCAAAGGACGTAGGTACCCCTCCTCCGCCTATAATCCTTTCTGTATATTTAGATCAATTCTCCTTGTTGATAGAAGATAAAAGACAAAAATAAAGAAAAGGAGTAGCACCATTTCTTGTTTCCTGGAAATATTCCAGTGAAAATGAGAAATACTCCTTTCTTTTTTTCACTTAATACTAAATTAAGAAAGTTAATTAAGAGGTGGCCCCCATATATTTCTAATATTAATACCAAGTATATTAATATATATATATATATATATATATATAAATGTATTTACATTATAGTGAATGTCTATCAAGATCTAATAAAATCTATCAAGATCTAGTTGATATCGATCAGAATTTGAAGTATCTATTTTTTAGTCAGAAACTATGAGTATTTTCCCCTAGATGGGTTTTGTTCATTGTAATCCTCAAGAATTTTATGATCTCATGCCTCAAGAGAAATAACAATTGTTCTCTCTTCTCTCTTTACTTTTCTTCTTTATTCTTTATTGTTTTATAACACGTTATTGGCACGAGACTCTACCAAAAAAGGTGAGATTATAAATCTAAAGGTAATTGCAAGGTTAGTAATTCTTTATGTTATCTTTATTTTGCTACTAATAATATAATTATTATTGGATTTGAGGAAAAATAATTGGTTTGGAACCATTTATGCTTTTAATTTATTCCTCAAGAACAATATTATCAAAAAGGGATGATAATATATTGGGTTCAAGTCCCATTGAGTTATTGCCTAAAATGCCTTTATATGGATAAGATATTGAGTTTGAATCTCAATACACCATATTGATGATATTATGATGGCTAAGGCAAAATAATAGGTGTTTGATAAAAATTCATGAAACATATCCCATTAATATGCTCTATTCCATGAAGTGAATAAGGTAGAAATATATGATAAGTCTGAAATATGACAACTTACTTCATTCTTGAAGTGTATGTGATAGCAGTGCATAATATGTCTGCAAGAAGACAAGTAATTGAATGCACGAATATACGCGTGGAGGGACAATATGATAATGATCATCAAAAGTGATGATATTTTCACACGCATATTATGATCATAAGATATGTTAGATAAAAATTCTCTAGATCATATGTATGCCTCGATTTGCTCCTGAAGTAGCAATATCATAAAAGAGGTTATAATCTATCAATTTGATAGGCTTAAGACACGATTAGATTTCATTCATGGGAATGAGAATTTTAATTATTATAATCATAGATCCATTTCCTGGGTGAATATGATGATATTTAGTAAAGCTTATCAATACAAATGTGTACTTGATTATGATGGTATCACTACTTACCTCTGAATGAGGCAGAATAATTAAGACGAGTTATTTCAAAATCTACTTCTAAAGAAGTAAATCTAAAATTAATTCATGTAATAGTAAATCTAAAATTTACTAAAGTGTAAAAAGTAAATGTCATGGTAAACTTGTAGTTTGCTAGAATAATAGTTCATAAATTGACACGATTGCGACATGTCAAAGATGTGCATACTAAGTATTGAACATATATTGAAGAATTAGAAAATTCTTCATGAACTTGCTTGTTCTCATCATAAGTTGGTTGGACCAACTAATATGGAATTTGATTCCTCAAAATCTAAAAAATATAAAAGGTGAATATGGGCCCGTTCACCTTTCATGTGATATGTTGAAAAGATGCATCAATAAGATAATCACATGTACATTTATTGTCAATCTATAGTTTGATATTCATAAAGTTGTTTGCTCAATGAAATTGAGTTAAGAGTACAACTTTCAGGTTAAGTAATCAAGACAATTTATCTTGATGATGATGGTTTGGCATTGAATGTCTTCGATAAATAGCTAAATCATTGCTAATGAGAAAAATCATCATGTGTTGGTATAAAATATAATATATTTCTTACAATAGCACTTGTATGCATTATATCAATAGATTATGATTATTTCTCCCCTCTCAGTTGGTTCAAGGTCATAAATCAAATATTTTATCTAATAATTTTGATGTGCGGTATACGATTAATGAATATACCATGATGCACAAAGATAAATTCCTCAAAGAAGATGGAGGATGTATGTTAGTTTTCCTAACATAAGGGGGAGATTATAAGCGGCTATGAAACATGTTAGGAATTATCAGCAGATCCTCATTCAAAAGATAATTCTAGTCAAATGTCGAACGCATCTCATATTTAACCTGCAAGTGCTATTATTTTTTGTCCTTATAGGACAAAGTCTACGCATGCATAAAGCATGGTAGACCAATCAATTCCAAATGAAATAATCCTTGAAAATAAGGATCAAATAATTATAATAAGAAGGCATGTGCTCTTGAAGAGCCTACGACATAACACTTCATGAAACCTTATGAGAGGTTTAGGTACCTGAAAATAATGAAGTGATGAGATCTCAAAATATTATGTCACATTGTGAACCTATACAAAATGAGATATCATCGATGATATATTTGATATAATATTGGCTCAACATTATGAAAGATTACAAGGATCCGAATTCAACGTTTATTTAAGCATGCTAGAGTAGAAACATTTATCAAGTGACATGAAAGGGTGCATCTTGGTAAGTGAAAACTTATTTGATTTGCACTCCAAATACTTGTATATGTCACACATAAAATATTGACTATTGTCACTTGGCAAAATATATCTTGCAAATACTACAAGGCCTGATATAGCCTTTTCGATTAATTTGTTAGCAAGGTATAGTTTTGCTCCTACTAGGAGACATCGAAATAGGATCAAACACGTGATCTTATACTATTCTAAAGATTACAGTCTTGATCTTATTGATTATGCTGATGCTAGATATTTAATTAACCCGCATAAATTTTGATCTCAAAAAGGCTATGAGTTCATATGCGGGGATACTATCATATCTTGGAGATATACTGTAATACCCCAGAAAATTTTTCGTTGAAATTTTGTGCGTAAACGTGTTGGGTTCTATCTTCTAGGATGAATTATAAATTTTTCATGTGAAATGTCTTAGATTATGACCCACCATTGTGTAGAGTATCGAATAATTTTTCCAATGATATGTGGATCATCCAATACGTACACCTGAGCAACGAGTTATGAACATTCTGATCGAACCGTGAATAGTAGTGAACAGTAAAATGTGCAGGAAAAAGTACTGAAGCCTGGTGTATTTTTGCTCCAACTTTAAATGATCATAACTTCTTATACATAATTATCTGAGTGATCTACTATATATCAATGGAAATATCTTCGAGTCCTCTTTCTAATGAAATTGGTTTCATCCAATTTGTCTATCGGAGCAAAATGTTATGGTTGATCTACTTCAGCCTATCAAAAGCAAATTTTAGGGCCAACTTCAAATGATCATAACTCCTCGTACACAATGATCTAGGTGAGATACTATAGATAAACGGAAAGATATGAGAGTTCTCTTTCTAATGAAATTAGTTTCATCCAATTTGGATATCAGAGTAAAATATTATGGTTGATCTACTTCAGACTATCAAAACAGTCCACCAAAGGACAGATTCGAGAATTATTTAATTTTTAGGGGCGTTTTGGTCATTCCCCCTAACCCAAAATCTGTTCAAACCCTATATTAAAGCCTATTAGAAGCATTATATGTTATATTTCATTGAATTCCCTCAAAAAGAAAACCCTAAGCTCCTACATCCAACTTCAAGAACCTCCAAAGTTCACCATTAATTCTGCAAATTTATTCAAGATTCCAAGTTCCTAGTTCAAGAACTCTAAGAACCATCATTCAAAGGCACGATTAACATCTCAAAAATGAGTATCGATCTAAAGTTCATCATTCAAGGTATGTGGGGTTTTCACCGAGAACTCTCTTTCGTTCTTGTGCCCAAAAGTAATTTTCTTTACAAAGGCATGATTTTTTACTTGATTTTTACAAATTTGAAGCATGAACCTATATCGTATGATGATTATTATGAAATCTTTATGTTTATAATTTTGAAAGATGAATTTACATGTGTGGAGATATAAAGCATGAATCTTAAACGATATTTATCATGATTTTGATATTTGGGTTGTGAATCCCCATTGGAAATTGTGTTTTTTTAGAAAGTGTGTGTTATAAGAACGTTGATATTGAATATTTAAGATATTTTGAATGATTTGACCTTTTGGTCTTAATGGAGTTGTTTTGAACTAGAGTGTGAAATAAATCCACAACGTGGTTGATTTTGATAGATGGGAAACATGATGGCTCTCGATGTATATTGATATATTACTGAAATTATTTTGTTGTGGATTGTCTTTGAAATGATCTGAGCTAGGTCTGGGAGAAATCATTAGCATTGAGTGGGAGGTATAAAGCGACCTTACTTCCCTAAAACTACGTGCCCCCATAGGAGTGAGCCTGAGGCTGATTTATGTAGTGATCACTAGTTTGTGTGGATTTGATATCGATAGTCCTACTCTGATGGCAAGGATAGGACAGCTCTCCTCAACGTGGGTTGTACGTTGAACTCCATGTAGCTCACATGGTTTATGTCGGCTATAGGATCTCCCTGTGTGTGTGTGTTTCCTTGTGTCTGTGGTGAATGGTGAAGTGATTTGAAAGTGAAATTGTGAAAGTTATTCTTTTGAAAGATTTAAATGATATTTACATTATGAAAATTGATAGTCTTGATGAACTGAAAGTGATTGACAAATTATATGATGACTCACATGTGTTATTGTACTTATTTCAGCCTCTCATGATTATCACGATTTTTTTCGGGCTACGTGAGTCTTTCATACATCCTGCATATTTCTTATAAATACTTATGATGATGATGTTTATACAACTGCATACACCCTCATATACTCGATTCCTTTCCATGGTACTGACCCACATCTTTGGATGTGGGCTGTATTTTCTCAGAATATAGGTTCAGGTGCTCAGTTCCAGGTTCGACAATGATTCTTTGGGCACACTGTTCTACATCTTTGTTGTGGTGAGTGCTCATGTTCCAAGGACATGATGTCTGATGTTGGTTTCACGGAATTTTTTACATTTGATAACTGAGTATGAGTTAGTTGGGGCATGTCTCAATGGTTCGCTGGTTTTATTGATTTTCTTAGAGGTTTGTCAGACTAGTATAGATGTTGGGAGTTGATTAATAAGTCATATTTTGTTATCTTTCCGATATTCTTTTGTTCTTGGATGATGATTACTCTGTTGATATTTGAGGGTTATTTATGGAAACCCCGTTGATTTGTGTTGAACTGAATGAAAATGGCTCAAAGGGTTAGCTTGGGACTACTCATAGCCTCAAGCACCGTGTGATGCTCCGGGACCCATTTTCTGGGGCGTTACAAACTTGGTATAAGTGCCTAAGGTTTTAAGGTGTCCTAGGGAGTCTCACAAGCCGCATTAAGTAGAGTCTTGATCATCGGTGTATAGCACGCCACATCTATGAGCAAGAGGCTATAAGACATTTTAGGAAAAAGTATGATTCTTTCTTTCAGAAGTCTATCGTGCTTAAAGTTTCTCTCTTTGCTATTGGTTCATGCTTTTCTCTTTCAGATATATGACTCCACGTCGAGCGAGAAGAAATAATGATGGTCAGCAACCTCAACCCGCTGACCCATTGAATGAAAACCTATCTCATACTAAATTTTGGACAGCCTTTCAGGCACTGGCCCAAGCTGTTACTACAAATATTTGGGCCAACCCAGCCCTGGCTCCACAGCAGCATAGAGGTGATTCAACTACTGTTAGGATCCGTGACTTCATGTGGATGAATCCGTCGAAATTCTATGGGTCCAAGTCTGATGAGGATCCACGATTGTTTTTAAAGGAAGTACGGAAGATTACTCAGGTGATGCATGTATCTAAGGAAAATAGTGTGGAGTTGACTGCATATAGGTTGAAAGACCTTGCTTATAACTAGGTTGTTGCTTGGAGGAAAGGTAGAGGTGAGGGAGTTGTCCCTACAACTTGGCAAGAGTTCCAGGATGCATTTCTGGATAAGTTTTTCACTTTGGAGATGAGGGAGGAAAAGGTGGAAGAGTTTATAAACTTGCGATAGGGCTCTATGACTGTTAGAGAGTACTGTCTAAAGTTTAATCAGTTGGCCAAGTATGCTCCTGACTTAGTGGCTGATAATCGGGCTAGTATAAGTAAGTTTGTGACTGGAGTGTCTAGTTATGTGGTTAAGGAGTGTAGGTCTGCTATGCTGAATAGTGAGATGAATCTTTCTAGGCTGATGACTCATGCCCAATAGATTGAGGTAGACAAGATTAAGGAGAGAGATAGAATGAGAGGGAATAAGAGAGCTAGGTTCGAGCAACACGGACAGGGTCACACTAGATCGCAGGGAGGGAGTCTCCCTCAGTATCAGGATCGTTCTTCTATGCCAGCACCATTATTGCTAGTGTTCCCATGCCTAGAGGTAGGAAGGAGCAAGGTACCAGGTCCCAGTATAGTGCTGGCAGTAAGCCAAATCGTCCCCTGTGTCCTAAGTATGGTAGGGCTTATTTGGGTGAGTGTTGGGGTGAGAAGAGGGGTTGTTTTCAGTGTAGTGACATGGGTCACAGAGTTAGAAATTGTCCACAGGATGGACAAGGGCGTCGTGACTATCGCCCTTAGACCCAGACTCAGACTGTTAGTGCTCCAGTTCCAGTGACTCGCCCAGCCCCAGCTCAGGGCGCCTCTTCTAGCAATACTAGCGGGTAGCGCCAGAATAGATTCTATGCTTTACCGTCCTACCAGGAACAGGAGGACTCTCCCGATGTTATTACTAGTATGCTTCATATATTTCATTTTGATGTGTATGCTTTGTTGGATCCTGGATCCAGTTTCTCATATGTTACACCTTTGATTGCTGTGAATTTTGAAATGAGTCCTGAGATTATTCCTGAGCCTATCCTAGTTTCTACCCCAATGGGTGATTCGATTGTTTCCCAGAAAGTGTATAAAAAGTGTCCTATTACCGTTCTTTATAGAGTCTTGTTGGCTGATCTAATTGAGTTAGACATGGTAGATTTTGATGTGATTCTGGGTATGGACTGGTTGTATTCTTCTTATGCCTCTATTGATTGTCGGACCCGAGTGGTCAAGTTTCAGTTTTCATGTGCATCCGTGTTTGAATGGTCTTGGAATTCTGTGTCACCTAAGAGTCATTTTATCTCTTACCTCAAAGTTAGAAAGCTTATTTCCAAGGGGTGTATTTACCATTTGGTTAGAGTCAAAGACACTAAGTCTGAGACTCCAACTCTCCAGTCTGTTAACGACGTCAATGAGTTTTCTGATGTCTTTTCGAATGATCTCCCAGGGATACCTCCTAATAGAGAGATAGAGTTCAGGATTGATCTTCTTCTCAATACTCAGCCCATTTCTATTTGTCCTTACCGTATGACCCCTGCAGAACTTAAGGAGTTGAAAGAGCAACTCAAAGATCTACTAGATAAGGGTTTCATAAGGCCCAGTGTTTCTCCTTGGGGTGCTCCTGTGTTGTTTGTGAGAAAGAAAGATGGCTTTTTGCATATGTGCATTGATAGCCAACTGAATAAATTCACCGTAAAAAATAAGTACCCCTTTCCGAGAATAGATGATTTGTTTGACCAATTGCAAGGTGCAAGTTATTTCTCAAAGATAAACCTTCGTTCCGGCTATCATCAACTCAAAGTTAGGGAGTGCGACATCCCAAAAACCGTTTTTCGAACTCGTTATGGCCATTTTGAGTTTCTTGTTATGTCTTTCAGGTTAACTAATGCCCCAACAGCTTTTATGGACCTCATGAATCGAGTGTTCAGACCATATCTGGATATGTTTGTCATAGTGTTCATTGATGATATACTGGTGTACTCCCGTAGTGAGGATGAATATTCTGATCATCTCCAAACTGTCTTGCAAACCCTTAGAGATCATAAGTTGTTTGCCAAGTTCAGTAAGTGTGAGTTTTGGCTAAGGTCAGTTGCTTTTCTAGGTCATATCATTTCTTCCGAGGGTATTAGAGTTGATCCCCAAAAGACTAAAGCTGTTAGAAATTGTCCTAGACCTATTTATCCAACTGATATCAGAAGTTTCTTGGGTTTAGCTGGCTATTACCGCCATTTTGTTGAGGTTTTATCCTCTATAGCGTCTTCTATGACTCGGTTGACCCAAAAGAAAGTGAAGTTCTTGTGGTTCGAATCTTATGAGAAAAGTTTTCAGGAGTTGAAGAGTCGAGTCACTTCAGCCCCTGTTTTGACTTTGCCTGATAGTGTTGATGGTTTTGTGGTGTACTGTGATGCTTCGAGAGTTGGGTTGGGTTGCGTATTAATGTAGAAGGGTAAGGTGATAGCTTATGCTTCTAGACAGTTGAAACCCCATGAGAAAAATTACCCCACCCATGACCTTGAGTTGGTTGTTGTTGTGTTTGCTTTGAAAATCTGAAGACACTATTTGTATGGTGTCCATGTTGATGTTTTCACTGATCATAAGAACCTGCAGTATGTGTTTACCCAGAGAGAATTAAATCTTAGGCAGAGACGATGGTTAGAATTGTTAAAGGACTATGATATGAGTGTGCCGTACCATCCGGGCAAGGCCAATATTGTGGTGGATGCCCTAAGTGGAGTGTCCATGGGTAGTGTTTTGCATGTGGTTAACGGTAAGAAAGAGTTGGCTTGTGATGTACATCGTTTGGCTATATTGGGGGTTAGGTTGTTTGACTCTACTGAAGGTAGTATAGGGGTTCAGAGTAGTTCTGAATCCTCCTTGGTTTCGGAAGTGAAGGAAAAGCAATACTTAGATGCTAGTTTGGTCAGACTGAAGGAGTCAGTCAAGGACCAAAAAGTAGAGGTTTTCTCCTAAGGAGGAGATGGTGTGTTGAGATTGCAGGGTAGATTGTGTGTCCCGAATGTTGATGATTTGAGACAGAGGATTATGGCTGAAGCGCATGGGGCGCGATATTCCATTCATCGTGGTGCCACCAAGATGTACCAAGACTTGCGGGAAATCTATTGGTGGAGTGGCATGAAGAAAGATATAGCAGCGTTTGTAGCTAAGTGTGCAACATGCCAACAGGTTAAGTTTGAACACCAAAGACCTGGTGGTATAATGCAAGAGTTTAGTATTCCCACCTGGAAGTGGGAAGAGATAAATATGGACTTCGTGATTGGTTTACCTCCTTCCCGACGCCATCATGATTCCATTTGGGTTGTGGTTAATGGGTTGACTAAGTCTGCTCATTTCTTGCCTGTTCATACTTCATATACTACTGAGGATTACTCTAGATTGTATATCCGAGAGCTAATCAGACTGCATGGAGTTCCCTTGTCTATCATTTCGGATAGGGGTACTCAGTTCACTTCACAATTTTGGAAAGCTTTTTGGAAGGGTCTTGGTACCCAAGTGCTTTTGAGTTCTGCTTTTCATCCGCAGACCGATGGTCAGGCTGAGCGGACCATCCAGACCTTAGAGGATATATTGAGATCTTATGTATTTGACTTTAAGGGAAGTTGGGATAATTAGTTACCGTTGATAGAGTTTGATTACAATAATAGTTTCCACTCTAGTATTGGTATGGCTCCATTTGAAGCCTTATATGGGAGGAAGTGTAGATCACCCATAGGTTGGTTCGAGGTGAGTGAAGCTGTTGTGAGTGGTCCTGATTTGGTATTTGAGGTTATGAAAAAAGTTAAGTTGATTAGGGAAAGGTTGAAAACTGCGCAGAGTCATCAGAAGTCATATGCGGATGTTAGAAGGAGAGACCTTGAGTTTGAAGTTGGTGACCAAGTGTATCTGAAAATTTCACCCATGAGGGGGTGAAGAGATTCGGAAAGAAGGGGAAGCTTAGTCCCCGTTATGTTGGTCCTTACAAAATTCTTAGCCGTGTTGGTAAGGTAGCTTATGAGGTCAAGTTTCCTTCCGAGTTGTCCTCTGTTCATCCAATATTCCATGTCTCCATGCTTAGAAAGCATATTAGCGATGCTTTGGTAGTGGATTCCTCTGTGAGTGCTGACATTCAAGAAAATCTTTCTTTTGATGAGATTCCTGTTGAGATTCTTGATTTCAGTGTCCGAAGACTAAGGAACAAAGAAGTTCCCTTGGTCAAGGTGTTGTGGCGAAACCAATCTATTGAGGGTGCAACTTGGGAAGCTGAGGCATATATGCGATCCAAGTACCCGCACCTATTTTCCGCGAACTCCGATCAAGCCGAAGGTACCGTTCTTTCCTAAATCATGCACTTTGGATAAAAGTTGCAGCAGTTCAGCGGTCATTTATTATGTGTTCAGCTGTAGTTTCTTGAATTTATGCATTCTATGTTGCATTCGGAGTGAGAAATGATTTGGTGATGAGTCTAACGAACGGTTTCAGCTGTATGCTCTATTCTCTATCTAATCTTGGCATGTCTAGCGTCATTCGAGGATGAATGTTTCCAAGGGGGATGATGTAATACCCCGGGAAATTTTTCGTTGAAATTTTGTGCGTAAACGTGTTGGGTTCTATCTTCTAGAATGAATTATAAATTTTCCATGGTAAATGTATTAGATTATGACCCACCATTGCGTAGAGTATTGAATAATCTTTCCAATGATATGTGGATCATCCAAAACGGACACCCGAGCGACGAGTTATGAATATTCCGATCAAACCGTGAATAGTAGTGAACAGTAAAACGTGTAGGAAAAAGTACTGAGGCCTGGCGTATTTTTCCTCCAACTTTAAACGATCATAACTCCTTGTACATAATGATCTGGGTGCTCTACGATATATCAACGGAAATCTCTTCGATTCCTCTTTCCAATGAAATTGGTTTCATCCAATTTTTCTATCGAAGCAAAAAGTTATGGTCGATCTACTTCAGCCTATCAAAAGTGAATTTATTGGTCAACTTCAAATGATCATAACTCCTCGTACACAATGATCTGGGTCATATACTATATATCAACGGAAAGATATGAGAGTCCTCTTTCTAATGAAATTAGCTTCATCTAATTTTGATATCGGAGTAAAACGTTATGGTTGATCTACTTCAGACTATCAAAACAGTCCACCAAAGGACAGATTCGAGAATTATTTGATTTTTAGGGGCATTTTGGTCATTCCCCCTCACCCAAAATCTGTCCAAACCCTATATTAAATCCTATTAGAAGCACTATATGTTATATTTCATCAATTTCCCTCAAAAAGAAAACCCTAAGGTCCTACATCCAACTTCAAGAACCTCCAAAGTTCATCATTAATTCTGCAAATTTATTCAAGATTCCAAGTTCCTAGTTCAAGAACTCCAAGAACCATCATTCAAAGGCACGATTAACATCTCAAAAATGAGTATTGATCTAAAGTTCATCATTCAAGGTATGTGGGATTTTTCAACAAGAACTCTCTTTCGTTCTTGTGCCCAAAAGTAATTTTCTTTACAAAGGCATGATTTCTTACTTTATTTTTATGAATTTGAAGCATAAACCCATATCTTATGATGATTATTATGAAATCTTGATGTTTATGATTTTGACAGATGAATTTATATGTGTGGAGATATATAGCATGAATCTTGAACGATATTTATCATGATTTTGATATTTGGGTCATGAATCCCCATTGGAAATTGTGTTTTTTTAGAAAGTGTGTGTTATAAGCACGTTGATGTTGAATATTTGAGATATTTTGAATGATTTGACCCTTTGGCCTTAATGGAGTTGTTTTGAACTCGAGTGTGAAAGAAATCCACAACGTGGTTGATTTTGATAGATGGGAAGCATGATGGCTCCCGATGTATATTTATATATTACTAAAATTGTTTTGTTGTGGATTATCTTTGAAATGATCTGAGCTAAGTCTGGGATAAATCTTTAGCACCGAGTGGGAGGTATAAAGCGACCTTACTTCCCTAGAACTACGTGCCCCCGTAGGAGTGAGCCTGAGGTAAATTTTTATAGTGATCACTAGTTTGTGTGGATTTGAATCAATAGTCCTACTCCGATGGCAAGGATAGGACATCTCTCCTCAACGTGGGTTGTACGTTGGACTCCATGTAGCTCACATGGTTTATGTCGGCTATAGGATCTCCCAGTGTGTGTGTGTTTCCTTGTGTCTATGGTGAATGGTGAAGTGATTTGAAAGTGAAATTGTGAAAGTTATTCTTTTGAAAGATTTAAATGATATTTACATTATGAGAATTGATATTTTTGATGAACTGAAATTGATTGATAAATTACATGATGACTCACATGTGTTATTGTACTTATTTCATCCTCTCATGATTATGATGATTTTCTTTGGGCTACGTGAGTCTTTCATATATCCTGCATATTTCTTATAAACTCGGTTCCTTTCCATGGTATTGACCTACATCTTCGGATGTAGGCTGCATTTTCTCGGAATGTAGGTTCAGGTGCTCAGTTCCAGGTTCGATAGTGATTCTTCGGGCATGCTGTCCTACATCCTCTGTTCTGGTTAGTCCTCATGTTCGAGGACGTGATGTCTGATGTTTATATTTGATAACTGAGTATGAGTCAGTTGGGGCATGTCTCAATGGCTCGCTGGTTTTATTAATTTTCTTAGAGGCTTGTCAGACTATTATAGATGTTGGGAGTTGACTAATAAGTCATATTTTGTTATCTTTCTAAAATTCCTTCATTCTTGGATGATGATTACTCTGTTGATATTTAAGGGTTATTTATGGAAACCCCGTTGATTTGTGTTGAACTGAATGAAAATGGTTCAAAGAGTTAGCTTGGGGCTACTCGTAGCCTCAAGCACCGTGTGATGCTCCGGGACCCATTTTCTGGGGTGTTACATATACAAAGCATTCTATCGTAGCCACTTCATCGAATCATACTGAGATAATAGCTATTCATGAAGCAAGTCGAGAATGTGTATGGTTGAGGTTCATGATACATCTCATTTGAGAATAATGTGGTTTGAAATATGATAATATACCCATAATTTTATATAGATATAATGCAGCATGCATAGCACATCTTAAAAGAGGATTCATAAAAGGAGATAGAACGAAACACATTTCATCAAAACTTTTTATACTTGAGCTCCAGAAGAAAGGTGAAATTAACATGACATATTCGTTCAAGTGATAATGTGGCTAATTTATTCACTAAGTCTCCTTCAACTGCAAGTTTCAAGAAGATGATGCACAGGATCGGGATGCAAAGGTTCAAGGATGTTCTCATTAGGGGAAATTGATACGCGTTGTACTCTTTTTCCCTTACGAGGTTTTGTCCCATTAGGTTTTCCTTGTAAGGTTTTTAATGAGGCAACTTATATGTGTATTGTTAGAGATGTGCTCTTTTTTCTTCACTAGATTTTTTTTCCCACTGGGTTTTTTCTAGTAAGGTTTTTACGAGGCATATTATCTATCTAGATATTTAAGGAGGAGAGTTATAAATGTATTTACATTATAGTGAATGTCTATCAAGATCTAGTTGATATCTATCAGGATTTGAAGTATCTGTCTTTTAGTTAGAAACTATGAGTATATTTCCCTAGAGGGGTTTTGTTCATTATAATCCTCAAGAATTTTATGATCTCATCCCTCAAGAGAAATAACAATTGCTCTCTCTTCTCCCTCTACTCATCTTTTATAACATATATATATGTATATAAGGCGGTATCACGTACTATTTTATTTCAATAGGCATCAAATATTGAGATAAACAATTATACTTACACTACTCTTCATAAACTTAATGTTATATTCCTCTACAATATTAACTTATATTCAAAAAGAAAAAATCAAAATGCTAAAAATATAATTCTCCTTAAACTATATGTACTACGTCACTCCCTATAGATGACGAGTTACACATATTCAAAATATTAACTAAATTCAAAATTTTCCTGAGGTGTTACATATATTGTAAATTCATAATAGCGGAAGGACAATAATCACTCTTTCAAAAGCTGGAGTTTATAACTACTTCCTCCGTCCATCTATACTTGTCCACTTTTTGATTGATATAAAAATTAAGAAATATTAAATAATAGGGATACACTACTAAAAAAATAAAAAACCGACCACATGTTGTGGTAGCAAAAAACCGACCACATGTGGTCGGTTTTTCGTAATATTTTTTTTAAAAGCGACCACAAGTGGTCGCTTTTTTATTTTAAAAAATTAAAATAATTATTTCAATAATTTTTATATTAATTATTATTTATTTTACAAATAAAAATAAAAAATAGTAAATAAAATAAACAAATTACGTTAAACATAATATTTATCTTTTACTTATGTTTCAATATATCGAATAAATATTTTCCTTGTATATACGTTAAATGGCATTAAACATGCAAAATATTTGCATAATGAATATGTGTATATATAACCGATAATTCATCAGAATATAATGAATGTGTTCTATTATAAGATAATACACTTGTGGATGTGATATATATAGTACGTATTCAAGAGTTCATATATATATATATATATATATATATATATATATATATATATATATATATATATATATATATATATATATATATATATATATATATATATATATATATATATATATATATCATGTAGTGATCGATTGATGAATGATTTAGACAAAACCTAGTATATTAAGCTTATCAAATATAATTAATCAATCACTCGTCTGAATATGTATATGAAACACGTCTAAGTGGAAATGTTTCAATAGTTGAAAAATGTTTGAGGAGAAATTTGTGAGTGTAGCTTTATCAGATTTGTAAATCCTACTCAGTACTCCCTCTCTCTCATCGTTTCTTCATTTTGAAAGCTCTTATACTATATATTTTCCCCAGATTTTTACTCTTTTATATATATATATATATATATATATATATATATATATATATATATATATCTTACCCTGTTCATCTTTTCCTCCTAATCTATGTTCTTAACATCATACTTCTTTAACCACACCCCGGAATATTGTTACCTGGCAACTAACACTCGTCCTATGTCTATTCTGCAGACTTGGCGGACTATCAAGGCCAGAATTCCTAGGAATTTATAGGTTAATCCATCGTTGCTATCAAGAAATTAAGAGGCTAACCATATACTAAGGGTAAGAATTTTAAAAAGAAATTTTAATTTACATGATATGATATGCAGATATATTTTAAAACATGGATAATGAAAATTGTAACAATACTATGTTTGTGGGGAAAATACATAAGTAAGAACTTACATGAAGTAACTAGAGGAGAGGTTTCCCTTTCGGGAACCCCCTAAAGAGCTGATAGAAACCTTGAAGCTTTTATTAAAAACAAGTTAATTGTTATGAAGTTTATACAAGGATAGCAAGGTTGGACCAAGTTTTTTGGAGAAGGGGTTTATACATTTGAGTTGGGTTGGAGTTGGGTGTTTTCTACTCTGCTTGGCTTCTGAAATTGCTTGCCTTTTATAGACAATTATTTCAGAAAGGAGTGGTCTAAAAATATACTACGTGGCCATCACAGTGTGGGCCGACACTTCTTGATAAGGATAAGAAAGAAAGTTTCAATAATGCAAGTCGGGTGCGCATTGGGCCCCATCGTCACATGCATTGTTCAACTTCTTTCAAACTTATCCGGACGCGTGCTTCATCAGTTTTTCTTTCTTTTCAGAAAGTAGTGATAAAGGAAGCACTCACAAGACATAAAGTGGGCATCCCCACTTGACATATATATTTACAAGACATAAAGTGGGCATCCCCACTTTGTCATATACCTATAGTACAATGTTTGTCTTCAAGTGTCCAAGTTGTGCAGGGCAATTGAATCAAAACTCATTCCTGAGTCATCATCCTCATACGGGTCCTGTGCATCTTGGAAATTAAAATTGTTGTCTTCATTATCTTCGTCTGAATTATTGTCTTGCTCTGGAGTGACTTCACCTGAATTAATGAGCTGTTCTGGAACAACTCTGTCTGAATTACTGGGTTGTGCTATAGATTGTTCATTTACATATTTGTCTTGAGTCTGGCTACAGAAAAATTTATCTAACGTCTGTTTAATTATGGTTTCTATTGTCTGATTTTTTCTCTTAGCTATTAGAGTCTTTCTAAGCTTATTTTCTAATTTTGTTAGTTTAGTTTTTGATGAAGAACATCCTTCATCTTCACTTTTTGGCAAAGTGACAGCCATCAACGGATTTGGTTTGTCTTTACCGGCTACCGTTTGAGCCGGACTAGCTGTACCCACATCCGGTACAGTGGATTTCTTAGCATTTAGAGGGAAATGCACACCCTTCTCATCCATTTTTTGAGGAGATAGAGAACTCTGTTCTGGCATAGTCTGTGTCTGAGCATTCGTCTTATTTGTAGAGTGCTGTTGTCTGAGTCTGGTTTCTAGTATCTGAATCTGTTTAATTAATCGATTGTTCTCCATGATAAAGGACTCCTTTTGAGTATTCAATGATTTGAAGTTTTCCGTCATGGAAAAGCAATGGTCACAAAAAATTACTTTCCCAGTATCTTTCTGTATATTATATTGTGGAATCTGATCTGGGTTTTGTCTAAGGGAAGGAGAAATATAGTAATTTGGTCCTAGGTATCCTCTGGCATGGTTTGTGGCTTCAGTAAAATCATTAAAACCTTTAAACAGAGGAGTTTTAATGCCTTGTATGGAGTCTAAAACTTCTAACCATGTTTGAAAAATTCCATTGGTTTTACCATGTATTACTACGAAATATTTAAAACGGGGTTTATTCTTTTCTGAAATATACTGGCACAAAGCATTCATAGAAGCCATGAAATGATTACGGCTTTGTTTATTATAAGAAATCCATAAATTGTCTACTAAACATTTCTGGGTTCTATCTAAAACGTAGTCTGGTCTAACTCTGAATGACATATTGCTTTCTGGGAATGCAACTAAGTTAAATGGTCCGAATTGAATTCGTTCCAGTGTCTCTAAAGCGTCTAAGGGTCTGAAATGTAGATTACCTAACATTGTCTGTTGGTACGCATCTGAAGAAGAGGCCACTCCCTTTCCTTTGTCAGCGGGAGGTTGTCTTGTTGGTCTCATTCTGAAAGCAAATAAGTAACATTAAGCTTATTTGTTTATTCCTAGCTGTAGTCTACTTAGTTGATCTGCCAATGCATTTTCTTTCCCTTTAATATGTTCAAATACTATGTTTTTGTAAACAGATATGGTGTCTGTAAAATTTAACCATCTTCGTCTGCTACTATTCTTATCATTAATTTTTTGATGAAATTTGACTATTGCTTCACAATCTGTTCTTACCAATATTTCGTCCTTATTTAGTATATATAGTTTGAAACTATTTAGGACGTATATAATTGCAAGTACCTCTAAATCTATGGCGCTCATATTTTCTTTTTCTTTATAAGCACCGCTTTGGTATCCGCATATTTGCTCTTCATTTTTACTACTATATTTATTGGGTCTTGCTTTTAAGATAGCTCCCCATCCTAGGTCACTACCATCTGTCTGAATGATTAAATAATCAGACTCTAAGGGAATTTTTAGGTCTGGTATATTTTTGATTTTTTCTTTAATGTTTTGAACTAATTTAAGATCTTCTATATTAAAATTCTTTTGTCCTTTACTACCAGTTTTAGTATATAATGGTCCAGCTATTTTTCCTAAATCTTTAATAAAATTTCTTGCGTAATTTACTAATCCTAAAAATTTTTGTAAATCCTTTGTTGTTTCTAGTTTGTCTGGCATATCTAGAACCTTTTTTGCTATATGGGGTTGTAGTTTTATTTTACCATTACCAAGGGTTATTCCTAAAAAATTAATATAGGTTTTACATAACTCCATCCTCTTCTTGCTTACTATTATGCCATGTTTAATAAATAATCTAAATACCATTTGTAAATGTCCTAAATGTTCTTGCATAGTTTGGCTAAATACTAAAATATCATCTACATATACAAGTATGAAATGCTTATATTTTCCGAAAATATTATCCATTTTTCGTTGGAAAATGGGCGGAGCAGTCTTTAATCCGAAAGGCATGACTAACCATTCAAAATGTCCTCCTGGACATGTGAATGCAGTCCATTCGATGCTTTCTGGATGCATCTTGACCTGCCAATATCCGGATTTACAATCGAATTTACTGTAAATTCGTTTATTTTGGATTCTATTTATTAGTTCATTTTTGTCGGGTAGTTTGTACGCATCTGTCTTGTATTATCATTTAGTCTTTTGTAATTAATTACCATTCTAGCTTTTCCTCTTACCTGTTCACTATGATTTCTTACCATAAAGGCTGCTGATCTATGTCTAGATGTAGATCTTCTTATGACTCCTAATTTTAAAAGTTCCTTAATCTGTATATCAAATTCATTAGTGTCTTCATTATTTGCTTCTATAGGAGATGTCTTGATAGTGTATTCAGGATTAATTATATCTAGTTTACACATTAATTCATTGGCATCCCAATGAGCTAATGGTCTTTCCCCTATTATTTCCATTTCATCTAGTATAGATATTATATTATCCAAATCTTTTGGACTATTTATTATTCCTATTTTATCTATTCCTTTCCTGAAGTTGTAGAACTGGGTTTATATACTTATTAGTGTATATTCTTTTTCTATATTCTCGAGGCATTCTTGCCCCTCTGCATTTAGTAACATATAGTTTTTAATTTCTTCCATGTTTTCTCTTGGCAGGTTGCCGCATGAGTTATTTTTACAGTCTTCACAACAAGGTTCTGGAAGAAATTTTCTTTTATTAATATTTAGGGTTCTATGTATCGTAGGCAAGATTTTTGTTTGTACAGGTGTATAAGTTAGATCCTTAAATAGTATTATTCCGTCTCTTGTTAATAAGCATCCTCCTTTATCTTGTATACAAAATTTTAATCCTATAACAAAGTCTGATCCTATATTCAAATCCCTAGCTAATATTCGGTTTACTTTATAGACTGGGTTATAAAATTGATTACAAGTATTTAAGAAACTTATCTGTGCATTCTCTATATAATAACGATTAATATTTTGAGAGCCATCCATTTGAGTGGCTAATATTGGTCTTTCAAGTGTTTTTACTAAGTGTTCTGGTACTATTGCTTTATTAATTAAGCAGCTAGTACATCCTGGATCTATTAGGGCTAATGTTTCTATTTCGATATTTTGTATTTTAATTTTTACTAAGACTTTAATGGTAGAAAATTCTTTATCTTCATTACATATTAAAGTTGTATCACTATTCATAAGTTCTGCCTCTAATTTTTCTAAATGTACTATTTCTACCGTTTCTTGTGTATCTGTTTCTTCCTTAGTCTTTCCTTTTTCTAGAGTAGTTAATCTTTGTTCTAAATCATTTAATCGAGTCTCGAGAGTAGATACTCTTAAGTTTAAGATCTGATTATGTGTATATTTCTGTCCATTACTTGTTTGTGATTCAACTTTTATTTTTAAAGTATTTTCTATACAATTTATACATGCTTCTAGGTAACATTTCTTGCATTTTGCTCTATTTTCCTTACTTGGATACCAGCTACATATACTACATCTATTACTGTCTAAACCTTTATTTCTTTGGAAATCATGTTCACATTCTTGACTAACATTCATTAAATTATTTATTGTTAGGTTTTTTAAATCTAAATCGTCTATTTCTTGGCCTAATTCATTAACTAAATTATCTTCTTCTGATTCAGAAGAGTCGGATTTTGAGTTATCTTTATCAGTTATATCAATACTTATTATAGAATAGATACTTTCCGTGTCTGACATATATTCATCGACATTTAATAATGTTTCTTGGAAATCTTCTATTAATTGAGAATTTCTTGTTCTATTATTATTTCTTTTTGGCCATACATTAGCTAAATGATCTATGCTGCCACACGTATAACATTTTAATTTATTTTTATAATTTCTATCATTTCTATATTTTCTTACATGTCTATCTCTGTTTAGCCATGGTTTTTTAGCTTTTGATTTTCTTAAAAAGTATTGTTTTCTGCTATATGGTTTCTGATTATTTCTTTTCTTATATTTCTTATGTTGTTTTTTATCATAATTCTGGGTTGTGTATATAACTGATTTACAGAAATTCATTTCATTTTTCTTTAATTGTTTCTGTATTTGTATGTTTGTACATTTTTCAGTTAAGATATCCATTATGTGTTGAGTTCTATGTCCTATTGTCCATTTAAAATTTGGGTTTGCTGCCACTCCATCTCTTTTATACCATCTATCTTCTATTTCTCTTCCTAAGGCTCCGGGTAATTTATTAAATAGTTTTTTATCTAAATCTTCATTGAAGGTATTTCCACTAACAGTACAGTAGTAGAAATAATCTTGTAAAAACTTTTTTATGTATACCCAGTGTGAGATACTGAGTTGTTCTAACTTAATTAAGGCTTCCTTTTGTAAAGCTATTAATCCACTATTTGGATCTTTTCCGGTTAGTAACATATGCATTTTGTTTGTAAAATTATAGGGATTTGGACCCATACTTAATAATATTTGAAAGTCATGTGGACAGTTTGTCTTAAAACTCTCCCATGTAGCTTTGGCAGATTCTCCTAAAAAGGTTTCTAAATATTTGTACATTATTTCTGTGTCTGTTTCTGTATAATGTCTTAAGTAATCAGCCGCAACAATTCCTTTCCATAAATCTATTACGGTATCCCACATTTGAGGGTCATGTGCTGCTATATTTAGAATTTTACCTTTGCTACCTCCTTCTTGTAATTTAATTGGTTCTTCTATAGGCATTCTTTTTCCTGCTGGTTTTATGTATTCTCCTTTAATTTATGTATCTTGGTTTACCCTTATTGCTGGTCTTCTAGGTACATTGCCGGTACTATAATCTATTGGTTGTGCGTTTTGATTCGTCTGTTGAAAAGGGCTAGCACTTGAAGAGCTAGCTAGTTCAAGTTCAGCTAATTCTTTGTAACTAATGGTAGAACTTAATATTGAGATTGTATCTTCTTCAATCTTATTATAGAAAGATTCATTACTTCTATATCCTAAATTATCCCTTCGTTTTAGACAATTTTTGAAATGTTCTATACATTCGTTTATTTTTATGTTGTCTTTTTGGCATCCTTTACATTTAAAGGTTATGTTCCTATATTCTTCTGCCAATTTTTCTGCCTTTTCTATAGCTATATCTACTTCATATCCTTCTTGTAACACTTCTATATTCATAAATTCGCTTTCTGTTTCTATATTACTTTCTGTCTCATCATCGTCTAGATTTCTTTTTGTTGTATAAATATAGTCTGTAAATCTTACTGAGGTTTCTCCCTTACTTGTAGTATATAGTAAGTGAGAGTCTGGTGTAAACGTTTTTGGTTTTGTAAATTTATTTAGATTCCATTCTAAACCTGCATATATTTCTGGGTCTATTTTTATTGGTTTAATAAGGCTTATTCCTTTGTTTCCCATTATCTCAACTACATCGTCTATTTTTAATTTAAATTTTGTGTTACTACTTAGAGTTAACTTACCTATAAAACCTATGCACATTAGTAAATTATTTCCACTATTCATTTCCTCGTATCCTTTAGTTTGGATTCCTATTTTAATATTTCTTTCGAATTCTTTTAGATTCATTAGGAAGTCTGGACTAATATAAAAAATGCCACCATTATTAGTCATATCTACTTCTGTTAATCATATTATGGATTTTTTAATATCTGACCATCTATCATCATAAATTGTTATTAATACTTTTGCTCCTAAGTTTTTTCTTGTTAATCCTTTTATTCCTATAACAATTAATCCCATATGCATTAAAATCATTTTACTATTCTTTATGTGTTTTAATGAATTAGTATTTACTAAGTCTAATATTTTAGAATCTTCTCCTAAGGCTGATATTTGTTCTTCTCTATAATGTCTATATAATTGATTGTCTGAAGAAAAATATCCTGCATTATATAACGTCTTAGGATTTAGTAATTTTAACTGATGTTGTTGAAAGATCTGTAAGTCTTTATCTACATCTATTATTTCATTAAGCTCTTGATTTTGTTCTCTATTAGATTGTCTTCTACATATTCTGGATAATATATTATTATTTCCTATCCTGTTTTCTGAGAAACTGACTCTTTGTCTATCTTCTCCTTGTCCTTCGATGGTTCTGCGTCGATTTGATAAAAAGTCCATTTTTGTGGCTTTCTTAATATTTTCTTACGTTCGTTTTGAGGAGTTATTTCAATTTGCTTTAACTGATTTACAAGTTTGTCTATTTCTGAAATAGGATTTTGTTTTTCTTTAGTCTCTTTATCTTTTATTAAAATATCTATCTTTTTATGTAATTCGGGTAATTCGGGTTCCTTTGGAGTTGTAGCTATTTCTTTGTTTTTAATTAAACAATCTATTTTTCTATGCAAATCTATTAATAGTTCTATTATGGTATTATTTTGTTTTAGCAAAGTTTTATCTGTTACACTTGAAGGTATATATCTAGATAATCCCTCTGGTTCACTATGATGAACTCGTGATTTTTCTAGTGCCTTTAGGTAATTTATATCTTCTTCACTCATGAAAGAGAGATTTCTTCTAATCTTTTTACTATTTCTTGTAGATCTTTAATTTCCCTAGTTATAGTGTCGACCTGTTGTACTAGCGTAGATATTAATTGGGTTGTTTTTAATTCTAACTCTTTAGGTTTTTCTATAAATGTCTTTATTAGTTTTTCGATTTCTATTTTTGTAGGTATTTGTTCTAAATTAAATTTATGGTTTAGACACTGGATTTTTCTGTCTATTTCTAGTTCTTGTGATTTTAAGTAATCTAAATTCTGTTCTATTTTTTCTAAGGTTTTCTTATGTTTATTTTGAGTAACCTCTATCTGTTCTAGAGTCTTTATTATACTATTATCTTTTTCTTGCATTTTCTCACTAGAGTTTATTAAAAGGTCTATTATTGTATTATATTGTTTATCTTCGGAATGTAAGATATGTTCTCCTTGGTTAAAGTTACACCTTATAGTGGAGTTGTCTCTTAATACTCTATATTTCTTTTCTGGGTGAAATCTAAGATCTAAGTAGTCTAAACGCTTTAACGAAGCTATGTTTTATCCTAAGTGATTTAGGTTAAGGTACGTCTTACTTAGTTTCGTTTGGTATTTTAATCTACTATTTGACCAGGTTAAATCTACGTCTAATTCTCCTATAGTTTCTATTAAATTAAATCGTTCATTAATTAAAAAGTTTTTGTACCGATTTATTCCTATAGCAACTATTTCGTAATTTTCTGTTTTTCTATATTTTTTAATATCTGCTTCTAAACTTTTTATTTCTTTATCTAGTTTTTCTAGTATTTTTATAAATTGATTTCGTATTTTAGTGATTTCTCGTTTGTAAATTACTTCCCTATAATATTGACGTTGTACTTCTCTAATATAATGAATGTATCTTATTGGCATCTACTATCCTAGTTGATAGGCTCGGTTTTTAATTTGTATTCTGATCCACTCTACTATTCTAGCACTATGTTCGAGGTCACTTTCGCACCCTTGTATTTCCCAATGTATAGTACTTGCTAGTTCAAAAGCTCGTCTAGATCTATTAATTCTTTGATTTTGTCTACAAGCTGTTTTTAATCTTTCTAAACTTTCTTCTAAATGAATTTTTCTACTTTTTATACCGCAAATTTTTTTATATTCGTAATATAAGAAAAAATAGCTACTCCTTATGTCTTGAAAAGATCTATGTTGTTTCATACAAAATTTATAATTTTTCGCGAGTTATTAGGTAGTGTTCCCAAAACCTTCTCGCTCTGATACCAAAGTGGAAATGTTTCGATAGTTGAAATGTTTCAATAGTTGAAAAATGTTTACCGGAATATTGTTACCTGGCAACTAACACTCGTCCTATGTCTATTCTGCAGACTTGGCGGACTATCAAGGCCAGAATTCCTAGGAATTTATAGGTTAATCCATCGTTGCTATCAAGAAATTAAGAGGCTAACCATATACTAAGGGTAAGAATTTTAAAAAGAAATTTTAATTTACATGATATGATATGCAGATATATTTTAAAACATGGATAATGAAAATTGTAACAATACTATGTTTGTGGGGAAAATACATAAGTAAGAACTTACATGAAGTAACTAGAGGAGAGGTTTCCCTTTCGGGAACCCCCTAAAGAGCTGATAGAAACCTTGAAGCTTTTATTAAAAACAAGTTAATTGTTATGAAGTTTATACAAGGATAGCAAGGTCCAAAGCTTATTTTCTGATTTTGTTAGTTTAGTTTTTGATGAAGAAAATGCATTGGCAGATCAACTAAGTAGACTACAGCTAGGAATAAACAAATAAGCTTAATGTTACTTATTTGCTTTCAGAATGAGACCAACAAGACAACCTCCCGCTGACAAAGGAAAGGGAGTGGCCTCTTCTTCAGATGCGTACCAACAGACAATGTTAGGTAATCTACATTTCAGACCCTTAGACGCTTTAGAGACACTGGAACGAATTCAATTCGGACCATTTAACTTAGTTGCATTCCCAGAAAGCAATATGTCATTCAGAGTTAGACCAGACTACGTTTTAGATAGAACTCAGAAATGTTTAGTAGATAATTTATGGATTTCTTATAATAAACAAAGCCGTAATCATTTCATGGCTTCTATGAATGCTTTGTCCCAGTATATTTCAGAAAAGAATAAACCCCGTTTTAAATATTACGTAGTAATACATGGTAAAACCAATGGAATTTTTCAAACATGGTTAGAAGTTTTAGACTCCATACAAGGCATTAAAACTCCTCTTTTTAAAGGTTTTAATGATTTTACTGAAGCCACAAACCATGCCAGAGGATACCTAGGACCAAATTACTATATTTCTCCTTCCCTTAGACAAAACCCAAAATAGAGCAAAATGCAAGAAATGTTACCTAGAAGCATGTACAAATTGTATAGAAAATACTTTAAAAATAAAAGTTGAATCACAAACAAGTAATGGACAGAAATATACACATAATCAGATCTTAAACTTAAGAGTATCTACTCTCGAGACTCGATTAAATGATTTAGAACAAAGATTAACTACTCTAGAAAAAGGAAAGACTAAGGAAGAAACAGATACACAAGAAACGGTAGAAACAGTACATTTAGAAAAATTAGAGGTAGAACTTATGAATAGTGATACAACTATTAAAATTTGTGAGTGTAGCTTTATCAGATTTGTAAATCCTACTCAGTACTCCCTCTCTCTCATCGTTTCTTCATTTTGAAAGCTCTTATACTATATATTTTCCCCATATTTTTACTCTTTTGTTTATATATATATATATATATATATATATATATATATATATCTTACCCTGTTCATCTCTTCCTCCTAATCTATGTTCTTAACATCATACTTCTTTAACCACACCCCGGAATATTGTTATCTGGCAACTAACACTCGTCCTATGTCTATTGTACAGACTTGGCGGACTATCAAGGCCAGAATTCCTAGGAATTTATAGGTTAATCCATCGTTTCTATCAAGAAATTAAGAGGCTAACCATATACTAAGGGTAAGAATTTTAAAAAGAAATTTTAATTTACATGATATGATATGCAGATATATTTTAAAACTATATATATATATATATACATATATATATACACATATATATATATCATGTAGTGATCGATTGATTAATGATTTAGTCAAAACCTAGTATATTAAGCTAATCACATATAATTAATCGATCACTCATCTGAGTATGTATATGAAACACGTCGCATTATATTATTGGATAATATACTTATGTACGTATGTGATATATATTTACAGTACGTATTTAGAACTTGATATAGTCGATAGTATGTATATGTGTGTGTATGTATAGGTATATATATATATAGATAGATAGATATAGTATATACATATTAATTATATAGTGAAAGTATATTAATGGCATAAGATAAAACTAACCAATAATTCATCTAATCAGTATATGTGAAATACGTTATATATTATTATGGGGTATGCGTAATATATTAAAATCATGTATATGATGTTTATAGTACTTATTTGATAGTTGATAGACAATTGAATATATGTATATATATATATGTATATCTCGTGTAGTGACATATGCAGTAATCAAAAGCTCGATAACTGGATCTATATATCAAAATATTTTGAATAATACATTGATATCATACTATTGAGGAAATAGATATACAATTTAGTGTGAATATGTAGATACGTGTATATTGTTGAAGTTGTAATAACGTAAGGCAAGTAATCAATAATTTATTTGATTAACATATTGTATTACGAGGTATATATATTTATCAATGAATTTTGTAATTTATGATATATTTTTGGTTAGTTAGCATTTAATTACGATATTTTATATTTATATATATATATATATATATATATATATATATATATAATATCACAATTAAAATCTAATTAACCAAAAATTTATCGTAAATTGCAAAATTCATTGATATTATTATACGATTGAGGAAATATACAACTCGTGTTATTGTTATAAATATTATAGAATTTATTAAAAAATTAATTTGCTTAAAATTAATTTTAATTTATTAATTTATTAATTTATTGATTTACTGATTGTACTAATTAAAATAATTTTTTTAATTATTTTGTTGGAAACCGACTACTTGTGGTTGATTTTCTTGATATTTTATTAAAAAATGACCACGTTGCAAAATTCATTGATATTATTATACGATTGAGAAAATATACTACTCGTGTTATTGTTATAAATATTATAGAATTTATTAAAAAATTAATTTATTTAAAATTAATTTTAATTTATTGATTTATTAATTGTACTAATTAAAATAATTTTTAATTATTTTGTTAAAAACCGACCACATGTGGTCGATTTTCAACAAAATAATAAAAAAATATTTTTATTATATAACTCCTACCCGACCCGATCCAACCTAAACTAGCCTAATTAGTCGACTACTCTAAACACACACACACAGAAATCACGCGCACACACAAAAATACCCTAAACACACCCAAAATCTTCCTTCCAATCGCAAGCTCAGGCAAGCTCAGCTCCGGCGATTGCTCCTTCGACGACTGCTCCGGCAAGTTCAGCTCAGGCAAGCTTGCCCTAAACACATGTTCTATTTTGCAAAATTTGTGCTTTTTGAGGTTGATTTATAGGTGTACTACTTTATATAATTGTGAAATTTATAATGGTGAAGATTAGGTTAGTTTGAACTAGTTTTTTTAAGCTCGTTTGTAGCTCAAATTTTGTTTAGTTCTTTGAGGAATTTTTGAGCTATACACATAATTATTTGAACTAGTTTGACTTGTTTAGCTTCTTGTTTTAGATATGATTTTTGCTTGATTGAAGTTATTGATTGTATAAATCCTCAAAGTTAGAATCTTTAATTGAAGTTTTGTAAGATTCGTGAATGGATTTTATGGTTTAGCTTGTTATTTTTTATGAGGGTTTAGCTTGTTGTCTTTAAAGTGAATGGATTTACTTTTATGGTTTAGCACTTTAGCTTGTTGTTTTTTATATGAGTTTTGCTAAATCACTCAAAGTTGGAATATTTTGTCTTAATTTTTTTAGGTTCTTGATTTGGTGACCGGTTATCTCTTTCTTTCACTTTAATTTAGGCCAAGCAAAGGTAAGTTAATTTCTCTCGATTCACTATTATTTTTATCTTCTTGTTATTATTCATATTGAAGTCTAGTGAAGCCGTGTGTGGCTTTATTTGATTCACTACAATTATTGTTATCATCTTATTATTGTTCATATTGAAGTCTAGTGAAGTCGTGTGTGGCCTTGTTCGATTCACTAGCATTGTTGTTGACATCTTGTAGGTCTTGTTGTTGCTTGTTTCTTGAATGTAGTTTTGATTTGATACTTAGTCACTTGAAAATGGTTAAGTGTAGGAACTTTAAAGGAGATTTTTTTTGTTTTGAATGTGGTTTGGTAGGTGACATAGTTGATTGAAAATGGTTACGTGTGAGGACTTTAAAGGAGATTTTTTTATTTTAAATGTGGTTTGGTAGGTGACTTAGATGGTTCAAAATGGTTAAGTGTAGGGACTTTAAAGGGGATTTTCTTATTTTGAATGTGGTTTGGTAGGTGACTTAGTTGCTTGAAAATGGTTAAGTCTAGGCACTTTAAACGGGATTTTGTGTTTTGAATGTGGTTTTGTTTTGATACTTAGTTGCTTGAAAATGGTTAAGTGTAGGGACTTTAAAGGGGATTTATTTTTTTTGAATGTGGTTTGGTAGGTGACTTAGTTGGTTCAAAACGATTAAGTGCAGGGACTTTAAAGGGGATTTTTTTGTTTTGAATGCAGTTTGGAAGTTGACTTAGTTGGTTCAAAACGGTTAAGTGTAGGGACTTTAAAGGGGATTTTTTTATTTTGAATGTGGTTTGTTTGGTGACTTAGTCACTTGAATATGGTTAAGTGTAGGAACTTTAAAGGGGATTTTTTCATTTTGAATGTGGTTTAGTTGGTGATTTAGTTGGTTCAAAACGGTTAAGTGTAGGGACTTTAAAGGGGATTTTTTTATTTTGAATGTGGTTTGTTTGGTGACTTAGTCACTTGAAAATAGTTAAGTCTAGGGACTTTGAAGTGGATTTTATGTTTTGAATGTGATTTTGTTTTGATACTTAGCTAGTTGAAAATGGTTAAGTGTAGGGACTTTAAAGGGGATTTATTTGTTTTGAATGTGGTTTGGTAGGTGACTTAGTCACTTGAATATGGTTAAGTGTAGGAACTTTAAAGGGGATTTTTTCATTTTGAATGTCGTTTGTTTGGTGACTTAGTTGCTTGAAAATGGTTAAGTGTAGGGACTTTAAAGGGGATTTTTTTCTTTTGAATGTGGTTTGTTTGGTGACTTAGTCACTTGAATATGATTAACTGTAGGGACTTTAAAGGGAATTTTTTTATTTTGAATGCAGTTTGGTAGGTGACTTAGTTGGTTGAAAATGGTTAAGTGTAGGAACCTTAAAGTGGATTTTTTGTTTTGAATGTGGTTTTGTTTTGATACTTAGTCACTTCAAAATTGTTAAGTGTAGGAACTTTAAAGGGGATTTTTTTGATTTGAATGTGGTTTGGTAGGTGACTTAGTTGGTTGAAAATGGTTAAGTGTAGGAACTTTAAAGTGGATTTTTTGTTTTGAATGTGGTTTAATAGGTGACTTAGTTGGTTGAGAATGGTTAAGTGTAGGGACTTTAAAGGGGATTTTTTTGTTTTGAATGTGGTTTTATAGGTGACTTTGTTGGTTTAAAACGATTAAGTGTAGGGACTTTAAAGAAAATTTTTTTGTTTTGAATGTGGTTATGGTAGGTGACTTAGTTGCTTGAAAATGGTTAAGTGTAGGAACTTTAAACGGAATTTTTTTGTTTTGAATGTGGTTTGGTAGGTGACTTAGTTGGTTGAAAATGGTTAAGTGTAGGAACTTTAAAGTGGATTTTTTGTTTTGAATGTGGTTTGCTAGGTGACTTAGTTAAAAATGGTTAAGTGTAGGGACTTTAAAGGGGATTTTTTTGTTTTGAATGTGGTTTGGTTGGTGACTTAGTTGGTTTAAAACGGTTAAGTGTAGGCACTTTAAAGGGAATTTTTTTATTTTGAATGTGGTTTGATAGGTGACTTAGTTGCTTGGATATGGTTAAGTGTAGGAACTTTAAAAGGGATTTTTTTTGTTTTGAATATGGTTATGGTAGGTGACTTAGTTTCTTGAAAATGGTTAAGTGTAGGGACTTTACAGGAAATTTTTTTATTTTGAATGTGGTTTGTTTGTTGACTTAGTCACTTAAATATGGTTAAGTCTAGGAATTTTAAAGGGAATTTTTTTTTGTTTTGAATGTGGTTTGGTAGGTGACTTAGTTGCTTGAAAATGGTTAAGTGTAGGAACTTTAAAGGGGATTTTTTTGTTTTAAATGTGTTTTGGTTGGTGACTTAGTCACTTGAAAATGGTTAAGTGTGGGAACTTTAAAGGTGTTTTTTTTAATATGGTTATGGTTGGTGATAATTAATTTTTTGTGACTTGATCTAATTAGTTAAATCTGATTGATTGCATAGATGAAACCTTATTATAGCTGGATATATCACCTGAACAATAATAATAGAATGGGTATTAGGGAGGAATTTGTTGAAGGTGTCAAAAGATTTGTTGAACATGCTAAGACACTTGATGTTTGGACATGTTTTCGGGCTACTCGTTGTCCTTGTGTTAGATGTGATGGTATAAATCTTGTAAGTGAAGAAGATGTAAAGGAACATCTTTATTGAAAGGGGTTTCCCGAGAACTTTTTGTAACACCCCGTAAAATTCTTGAGTCTTTAGAACTTCTAAAGCATGCCAAGAAAGGATTAACACTTAGAAAATTTGTCTAAGTGTTGAAACTTTTTCATTCCATAAGCCTTTGAAACTTTGATGAATTTTTTTGTAACTTTCCCGACCTCCAATTCTTGATTTTCTTGTTGCTTTTTGATGGGGCAAGTCAAGAGTACATCCCAGGTGAGTTTCAGAATTTTTAGACATACTTAAGGTCGTGTTTGGATTGGCAAAACAGTAGCTAAAGGATACAGAGGGGAGCCGCCCATCTTAGAGCCTTGGCCTCCTCACTCAGTAGCATGGCGTCGTCCAGCATACAAAAGACTCTGGGAAAGGCGTCGCCTTTCCAGAGCCCTTGTGCCCAGTTTTTCAGTATTTTAAGTGTTTCCAAGGGTAATTTGGTCAAATCCCACCCCCATATAAGATTCCTTAAAGTGAAATTCAACATATTTTAACCTAAAATATAAGGTTTTCTCTCAATTTTCCTCAAGAACAAGAATAAGGGTTTCTATTGAAGGTTCAAAATCAAGGAAATTCCACCATTAATTTTTTCAAGAATCATATAGCAAGGTATGTTTGATGTTGATTCTTGGGTTCCTTCTACCCAAGAAGTCCAAGAATCCCTTTTTAAATTCAAGATTTTATGTTTATAAGTTTTTCATGATTTATGTGGTTTGAAGTTGAAGCCCATGTTAATATTAAGTTTTAATTCATGTTGTGATCATAAAGATGAAAGTATTGACCTTAGTATGTGTTGGTTATGTGTTGTTCATGATAATGTCCCTTCAAGAAACATGTTGAATTATGTAATTATGTTAATTTGGTGTATTGACTGTTGTATGGCCAAAGGGTGCCTCCCACATGTTTGATAAATTGTTTATGTAAAGAAAATAGTGTCATTGCAACATGAATTGTGTTATTCCCAAGCATATGTCAACTAGTGCATGCTAAGTGTTTGTTAAAAGGCCTAAATGAATGAATTCCGATATATTGCATGTATTCCTATTCATGTGAATTCCTTGTTGGATGAGTTATGAGACAATAGCATGCTTCCCTTTACAATTAAATATTTAAAATTCCTAAGTGCTCGAAGTAATGTTTCATTGGTTATGTTGTGAATGATAGTCTATTCTCATGGTTGTTATGCAAGAGTTGTCATGTCTTATTTATTTATGCTATCAAGTCCTGTGGTATTTAATAGCCGAAAACTTAGCTGCATGTCTAGAGCCGAGTCAGTCTCAAGATAATCTCAATCATGCTATGATCAGTATATATCAGTTAGTGACAGAAGTTAAGAAAACTAAGCAATCTCACTATTCAGTCTAATCAAGTTCAGTATTCAGTTCAGACCTTAGTAGTATTCCGTCAGTCAACAAAACCAAGTGAACTCAGTTAGATCAGTCAAGTAAGATAATCAGTAATAGATTCAGCTCAGTCTAGTACGATCTAAGAATCATTTCAGTGTCTATTCAGTTGGGAGTAGGATTCAGCACCGATCAAGGGTAGGGATGACGGCTTCCTCATTATTTTAGGCAGAGTCCTTAATTACAATCCCTGTACTCCAGAACTAGGTAGCCAGCGCAGGATGAGGAGTCACCCGTTATATTAGGCTTGAATACCTCCCCAGAATCACCTGATATATTAGGCTTGGCATCCTGGGTTCAGATAGAAGTATCTTTACCCGTGGCACAGTATTGGCACCCTTCCACTGGGTTTACAGGTCGGACCCTAACTATATAGAAGGGGCATGTTGGTTAGATGACTACCTCCCATAGTTTTGGTTTTAGCTTCAGTCTCAGTAATAGAACTCAGTTAAGGAGTCACCCATTATACTAGGCTCGGCTACCTCTCAAAGGTCACCCATTATATAGGCTTGATCTCAAATTTAGACAATCATTATCAATAAACTTAGAGATCACCCATTATTTAGGATTGATCTCATATTTAGTTAATCAAGTATCAGACATTATCATCAGTAGATTCAGAGATCACCCGTTATTTAGGCTTGATCTCATATTCAGTTAACCAAGTATCAAATACTATCAGCAATAAACTCAGAGGTCACCCATTATATAGGCTTGATCTCAGATATGGTAACTCAGTATCAGTATCAGTAAGCTTAGACATCAATCTCAGTAAGCTTAGACATCAATCTCAGTAGACTCAGTTACTCAGTATCCCCTAGTTAGTGAACTCAGATATCAGTACTACTAGACTCAGTCATCAGTAAGTCAGTATTCAGAAACCTATATTTCAGAATCTAGCATTAGTATTACTGTGATCTCAGTTTTTAGTTTGTGCATTCATGCATACATCCTCATTTGGAATTCTCATGTTATTCAGTTAAGTAATGTTCATGCATAAGCCCTTGCATTCAGCCTTACCTCATCTAGCATACCAGTACATTAAAAGTACTGACGTATATTTTTCTCTTGCGCTATAGTATCTTATATCATAGGTTCAGAAGCATGAGATCTAGAGCACCCATAGCAGTCCAGACTCAGTCAGCAGCAACAGATGTAGTAGTGAGTCCTCTTCATTCGAGGATGCCTCTTATTTCAGTTTTATATTAGGTTCAGTTTATTTTCAGTAGACGAATTTAGTTGGGGACATATCCCACCAACTTTACAGATCAGAAAATTAGAGGTTTTTCAGACAAATGCATCAGTATTCAGTTCTCCTTTTTTAGTATTTTAGACGTTTTGAACCTTATGGTAAATTTTTGCCAGTTTTCCATATTTGTTATATTATATTATGTAGTGCTCAGGTACAAAAATTAGTAGAGAGTTTTCTTGTGGTCCTTCGCGATCATGAGCACCGTGTGACATTTTGATTTCAAAAAATTGGGGCATTACAAACTTGGTATTAGAGCCTAAGGTTCAATAGTGTCCTAGGAGTTTGAAAAGCCACATCTAGTAGAGTCTTGTGCATGGATGTGTTGCGCGCCACATTTATGTACAAGAGGCTATAAGATGTTTTAGGAACAGTTTCCCTCCTTTCAGTATTCATTTTGTGTGAGTAAGTATAAGTTCCAGATAATTCTCAGCCTAATCCATTCCTCCCTTTGTTTACAGAATATGTCTTCTAAATAAGCTAGCGAAAGAATTAATGA
This sequence comes from Capsicum baccatum var. pendulum, assembly GCA_030864225.1. Lineage (NCBI taxonomy): Eukaryota > Viridiplantae > Streptophyta > Magnoliopsida > Solanales > Solanaceae > Capsicum > Capsicum baccatum. The sequence goes on from CM061561.1 coordinate 45,393,681, forward strand.
AAATCAGCCATCCCTGCAGCCCTTTTGGGTAAATCCCTCAGATGGGCATGTCTCTTATGCAGAATTCAGAGCTACTTTCACCACCTTAGCTCATGCAGTAGTTTCTCAGAAAAATTTGTAGAATGTTGTCCTATTTAGGCTTTTAACTTGCACTCGATAGAATAAGGGAAGAGAGTGTAGGATGAATCAGAGGGCTAGAACAAATACCTTTGCGCCAAGATAAAGGGGTAGTAACCGCTCCCAGTCACGTGAGAGATTCTCAGCACCAGTTCCACTGTCAGTCCAGGAACCAGTGTCTATGTCTAAGAATTTCATTCGAGATGGAGCACCAGGCTCTAAGTCACTAGATTCTGGGAAGAGTGTTCTCACCTATCAGCTTTGCGAAGAATGTGGTAAGAACCATAAGAGAGTGTGTAGAAAGGGCAACGATTTATGCTTTAGATGTGATAAGATAGGACACAGAATACGGGAGTGTAGAATAATAGCTCAAAGGGGTAAATATTTGCACCAGCAGGGCACCACCTTCAGTACCACCAGTGGACCGTGCCCAATCAGGCTTTGTGCACCTCTGACTCACCATGATCAGGATAGTTCTCTGGATATAGTTACGGGTATATATGAGTTTCTCATCTTTATGTTTATGCTAAGTTAGATCCCAAGGCTTCTCTTAAACTTTCAGTAAAGCCCTTAGTGTTGGGCAGTTTCTTAGATGAGAGAGAGTAAGTGTTTCTTGTTAAGGAAAAATTGTAGCATTCTTGTTTTACACAAGGCTTTAGTAATAAAGATAGGCTTGAATGTTATGTTGATGTTTAAGTGGATAGATATATTTTGAAGATTTTAATAGGCCTGAACTTAGCAGGAGAAGTTATTTCAGCTCAGACCTCAGCCGGTAGAGTTATCAGTGCCCATACTATAGAACTCTAGCCATGTTATGGTTTCCTATTCAGATGTCTTATTCAGATCATACCAAGGTTCCTTACTCCCTAAGGTCATTAGAAACTTATAGAAATAATGTCAGAGAAAACTTCAGTTAAGCTTAAGTTTTCAGCATAAGTTAGTCAATAAAGCCAGCAAATCAGTTTAGCAGTCGGACAGTCAAATTCATATAGTTTGTTTTCTTATCTTTTTATTTACGCATGCTATCAGAAACGTCAGACATGTAACTATCCCACGATAGAGTATTTTTGTAGTTGTGAGTATAACTCAGTTCATGCGTCATGCATTAGATTCCGATCCCAAACATTTAGTTATGAACAAGTTCATAGGTGCCTTGTGCATTGCCTCAGTTTTCTCAAGTACTTCAGTGAAGTAAGAGTTCTAAGAGAGACATAGTGTCCCAAGGGGGAGATACCCTATGACTCCCCGATGTTTTCAAGTACTTAAACCCATTTAGTTTCACGCTCAGATCCTCATTACAAGCTAGCATCAGTTATTATTGCATAATCAGTCAAGTATTCATAAGTCAGTTCAGTCAAGTAGTCATGCATTAGACATACATGTTCAGTAGAAGAAGCTCAGATTATCAGTAATTTCAGTCATGCATTGTGAGTCAAGTATCCATGCATCAGATATGCATGTTCATTGTGAGAATTCAGTTTATCAATAGTTTTGGTCGAGTATTCTATGCATGAGCTATGCATATCCAGTAGAAGATTCAGTATATTAGTAGTTCAGTTGTATAGATATGTTTCAGATATTCTCATTCCCTAAGTGAGTTCAGTCTATCAGAAATCTCATCTTAGTCAGCCACATTCGAGGATGAATGTTCCCAAGGGGGAGATAATGTAACACCCCGTAAAATTCCTAAGTCCTTAGAGCTTCTAAAGCATCCCAAGAAAGGCTTAACACTTGGAAAATTTGGCTAAGTTTTGAAACTTTTCCATTCCATAAGCCTTTGAAACTTTGATGAATTATTTCGTGACCTTCCTGACCTCCAATTCTTGATTTTTTTGTTGCGTTGCGGTGGGGCAAGTCAAGAGTACATCCCAAGTGAGTTTTAGAATTTTTAGACATACCTAAGGTCATGTTTGGGTTGTCAAAATAGTAGCTAAAGGCTACAGAGGGGTGCCACCTAGCTTAGAGCCTTGGCCCTCTCCCTCAGTAGCAAAGCGCCGCCCAGCCTACAAAAGGCTTTGGGAAAGGCGCTGCCTTTCCACAGCCCTTGTGCCCAGTTTTTCAGCATTTTACTTCCGTATTTCCAAGGGAAATTTGGTTAAATTCCACCCCTATATAAGCTCTCTTAACATGAGATTCAATATATTTTCACCCAAAATATAAGGTTTACTCTCAATTTTCCTCAAGAACAAGAATAAGGGTTTCTATTGAAGGTTCAAAATTAAGAAAATTCCTCCATTAATTTTTTCAAGAATCATATAGCAAGGTATGTTGGATGTTGATTCTTGGGTTCCTCCACCCAAGAAGTCAAAGAATCTCTTTTAAAATTCAAGATTTTATGTTTATGAGTTTTTCATGATTTATGTGGTTTGAAGTTGAAGCCCATGTTAATATTAAGTTTTAATTCATGTTGTGGTCATAAAGATGCAAGTATTGACCTTAGTATGTGTTGGTTATGTGATGTTTATGATAAAGTCCCTTCAAGAAACATGTTGAATTATGTAATTATATTAATTTGGTGTATTGAATGTTGTATGGCCAAAGGGTGTCTCCCACATGTTTGATAAATTGCTTATGTGAAGAAAATAGTGTCATTGCAACATGAAGTATGTTATTCCCAAGCATATGTCAACTAGTGCATGCTAAGTGTTTGTTAAAAGGCCTAAATGAATGAATTATGATATGTTGCATGTATTCCTATTCATGTGAATTCCTTGTTGGATGAGTTATGAGACAATAGCATGCTTCCCTTTACAATTACATGTTTAAGATTCCCAAAGTGCTCGAAATGATGCTTCATTGGTTATGTAGCGAATGATAGTCTATTATCATGGTTGTTACGCAAGAGTTTTCATGTCTTATTTATTTATGCTATCGAGTCCTGGGGGTATTTAATACTTGAAAACTTAGCTGTTTGTCTAGAGCCGAGTCAGTCTCAAGATAATCTCAGTCGTGCTATGATCAGTATATCTCAATTAGTGACAGAAGTTAAGAAAACTCAGAAATCTCAATATTCAGTCTAATCAAGTTCAGTATTCAGTTTAGACCTTAGAAATATTTCGTCAATCAACAGAACCAAGTGAACTCAGTCAGATCAGTCAAGTAAGATAATCAATAAAAGATTTAGCTCAGTCTAGTATGATCTAAGAATTAGTTTAGTATTTATTCAATTGGGAGTAGGATTCAGCACCAATCAAGGGCAGGGATGATTGCTTCCCCATTATTTTAGGCAGAGTCATTAATAACAATCCCTGCACTCCAGAACTGTATAGCCAGTGCAGGATGAAGAGTCACCCATCATATTAGTCTTGACTACCTTCCCGGAGTTACCCGTTATATTAGGCTTGGCATCCTGGGTTCATATAGAAGTGTCTTTACCCGTGAAACGGTATTGGCACCCTTCTAACTAGGGTTACAGGTGTGACCCCAACTACATAGAAGAGGCAAATCGATTAGATGACTACCTCCCACAGTTTCAATTTCAGCTTCAGTCTCAGTAATAAAACTTAGTTGAGGAGTCACCGATTATACTAGGCTCGGCTACCTCTCAAAGGTCACCCGCTCTATAGGCTTGATCTCAAATTTAGACAATCATTATCATTATCAGTAAAATTAGAAATCACCCATTATTTAGGCTTGATTTCATATTCAGTTAATCAAGTATCAGACATTATCTTTAGTAGATTCAGAGATCACCCATTATTTAGGCTTGATCTCATATTCAGTTAACCAAGTATCAAACACTATCAGCAGTAAACTCAAATGTCACCTGTTATATAGGCTTGATCTCAGATATAGTAACTCAGTATCAGTATCAATAAGCTTAGACATCAATCTCAGTAGACTCAGTTACTCAGTATCTCCAAGTTAGTGAACTCAGATATTAGTACTACTAGACTCAGTCATCAGTAAGTCAGTATTTAGAAACCCATATTTCAGAATCTAGCATTAGTTTTACTGCGATCTCAGTTTTTAGTTTGTGCATTCAAGCATATATTCTCATTTGGTATTCTCATGTTATTCAGTTCAGTAATGTTCATGCATTATCCCTTGCATTCAGCCTTACCTCATCTAGCATACCAGTATATTCAAAGTACTGATACATACTTTTGTCTTGCGCTATAGTGTCTTATACCATAGGTTCAGAAGCACGAGATCTAGAGCACCCAGAACAGTCCAGACTCAGTCAGCAGCAGTAGACATAGTAGTAAGTCCTCTTCATTCGAGGATACCTCCTATTTCAGTTTTATATTAGGTTTAGTTTATTTTTAGTAGACGGAGTTAGTTAGGGACATGTCCCATCAACTCCACAGATCAAATAGTTAGAGGCTTTTCAGACAGATGTATCAGTATTCAGTTCTCAATTTTAAGTATTTTAGATGTTTTGAACCTTATGGCAAATTTCTGCCAGTTTTTCGTATTTGTTATATTATATTATGCAGTGCTCAGGTACAGATATTAGTAGAGGGTTAGCTTGTGATCCTTCGGTATCATGAGCACCATATGGCATTCCAATTCTAAAAAATTAGGGTGTTACACTTTTTAAGATTGCATGGTATTCATGGTGATGTTGCGCACAATAACTTTATTATTGGAGAAAGTAGTAGGTCTATAGGCCATAATAAATATCAAGATACTAGGATGATGAAAATGGTGCACAATACTTTTAGGATGCCACACGGGGGCGACTTTAGGAAAAATGTCAAAGATGTTCCTAATAGCGAAGCGGGCAATTTCTATAAAGAATTGCATATTGCTAGTCATCCTTTCTTTGATGGGTGTTCACACTCTCATTTGTCTGTTGTTGTTATATTATTAAGTATTAAATCTGACTGGAACATTGTTGAAGGAGGAATGAACTCAATGATAGACCTTATTTAAGAGTTAGTTGACCCCGGCTTAGAGGTTCTTGATTCTTTCTCTAAGGCAAAAAGATTGGTGTCAAAGTTTGGTCTCTCCTCGGTTAGAATTAATTATTGTGAAAATGGTTGCATGTTATACTTTAAGAAAGATGCTAACCTAGAGTCCTATAAGTTTTATAAGCATCCTCGATATAAGTGTGGTTCTAGTGGAAATCAAATTGCTATTAAGGCGATGCATTATTTACCTCTAATACTAAGGTTGCAGAGGTTGTATGCTTCAAACAGCTCAGCTCCTCATATGAGATGGAACAATGAAAATAGAACGCCCACTGGTGTTATGTGTCATCCATCTGATGGAGAAGCTTGGAAGCATTTTGATGCAACTTATCCAGATTTTGCAGCTGAGCCATAAAATATTCGTTTAGGATTATGTGCGGATGGCTTCTCTCCTTTTTCAGTTGGTGTTGCATCATATTCATGTTGGCCTATATTTATCACCCCTTGTAATCTTCCTCCTAAAATGTTGATGACTAGTCCCTATATATTTTTGAATTATGTTGTTCCTAGCCCGCATAATCCAAAAAGCGGAATAGATGACTACTTGCAACCTTTGATTGATGAACTTCAAATTTTATGGCATGAGGGGGTTGAAACTTGGGATATCTCACTTAAACAGAATTTCTATCTACGTCCATATCTAATGTGGACTGTTAATGATTTTTCTACTTATGGAATGTTTTCTGGGAGGATGACAGCTGGAAAGCTGGCTTGTCCATACTGCATGGAAAAAACAAAATCTTTCACATTGATACATGGCAGGAAAAATTCATGGTTTGATTATCATCATTGTTTCTTATCATCTGATCATGAATTTAGGAGACTCAAGAATGCATTCAGAAGAATAAAAGGGAACATGATGGTCCACCTCCAAGGCTGTCTGGTCATGACATCTGGGAAATAGTTTAGGATTTTCCTAAAGCCAGCGAGGAACGATTGTACAGGCTTGATGGATATGGCATTTTACATAACTGGACTAAGAAAAGTATATTCTGGGAGTTAGAACATTGGTCAGATAATTTACTTAGAAATAATGTTTATGTCATGCATACTGAGAAGAACTATTTTGAAAACTTGTTCAACACAGTTATGGATGTCACCGGCAAAACAAAGGAAAATCCTATGGCCAGACTTGACTTACCAGAATACTGTAACCACAGAGAATTACACTTACAGAAGGGGCCCAACGGTAATGTTCTTAAGCCCAAGGCTAGTTTTACATTCAAGTTAGACCAAAAGCGTCAAATATGTGAGTGGGTTCAAAGTTTGAAGATGCCCGATGGATATGCCTCAAATTTGGGAAAGAGAGTTGATATGGCTCAAGGAATCTTGCATAGAATGAAAAGCTATGATTGTTATGTTTTCATGGAACAATTACTTCCAATTGTTTTTATTGGTTTACCTGAAAACATATGAAAACCAATAACAGAGATCAATTTATTCTTCAAAGACTTATGTGTCACCACATTAAAAGAAGAAAATCAGGCACAAATAGAAAGTAATATTGTTGTTATCACCAACAAGCTGGAGAAGATTTTACCGCCAGCATTCTTTGATGTGATGGAATATCTTCCCATTCACCTTGTGCACGAAGATCGACTAGGCGGTCCAGTTCAAACTAAGCGGATGTATCCATTCGAATGGTAAGCATTTGCAACATATTTAAATTCATACATATCTTTTTTAAATATAGTAAACATCTAACCTTAAGATTGTACAGGGCAATTGGAAAATTGAAAAGGGGTCCCAAAAACAAACATAGGGTGGAAGGCTCTATAGTTGAGGCATATCTTGCAAGAGAAACTTCTCAATTTTGTTCATACCACTTTCGTGATGATGTTGTTTGTTCAAGAAACCGACTGAATCGTCATCTGGACGATGTGAATGAGCCTCATTTGCAACCGATATCAATTTTCAATCAATCTAGTTGTAAGCCTAAAATGACAATACCTCACCAGCTCACTTCCACGGAGCATAAATCAGCAACTTTGTATGTCTTGCTGAATTGTCCTGAAATTGAGCCTTTTCTGAAGTAAGGAGATTAAAATTTTAACATATCTTATTTGTTTACTCATTCCCTTAAAGAAACTAATTGTGTTTCGCATGTTGGATGTTCAGTTCATTTAAGACTCAATTCCACAAAAATCAAGTGTATGCATCATTTGCAACATGGTTTAAAAATGAGGTTCATAAGTGTATTAATATTTTTACAAAGTTTAAACATTTACACATTCTTCAACTAAAATATATATATGTATAATATTTTTAGGTACACTATTCACCGAATGCAGCCACATATAATCAACTCTTGAGAGATATTTCTTTGGATCCAGTTGAAGCTAATGCAATGTACCAATACAAAGTGAACGGATTTAAATTTTCCACCGAACAACACTCCAGAATAAGAAAAAACAAACAACAGTGGTATTTGGATTAAGGGGGATGATGATGTTAATTACTTTGGCATCATACACGAGATCTTAGAACTAGAGTATGCAGGTTTTCCAATAAAAAAAATTATCCTCTTTCGATATAAGTGGTTTGATCCAAGCACAAGAGGTACAAGAGTACATAAGGAGCATAACATCATTGAAGTGAAACACAATAGGCCGTATCCTATTTATGATCCATGTGTTCTGTCGCAAAATGCTAACCAAGTGTATTATGGTCCTTATCCATTGCGCAATGAGAAGTCTGATTGGTGAGCTGTAATTAAAAAAAAGCCTATATGCCGGGTGGAAGTTGAGAATGTGCTGGAGACTGCGTATCAAAATGAAATGCAGATTGATCACCAGCCAGTGAATGTTGAATTAGTGGACGATTTTAATCACCTGGAAAATATATTTGAAGAAGTTAATATTGTGGAAGAAGAGGCTGAGAGGGTAGATGATGAGGAAACCTTCGAAGAGGGTGAATGGTTTAGTAGAGAGTCTTCAGAAGAGAAGGATTAGTTGTGTAGGTTGTATTTATTATGTATTGATGTCTTTATGCTTTGTACTATATATTTACCTTTATGTTTCTTGTTTAATATTGATATGTAATATACTGTTTAAGATTGTTGTTTTCACTTTTCCATGATTTATATAGTAATAAAAATATTCTTGTCTATATCTTGTGTTATTGGAGCGATCTGAAATGTTAATTAGTAACTTCAAATTAGTTACTTGGAATGTTTTCTTAAATATTCATTTTGTAGGAACTAACTACTTGTTAACTTAACATAATTTAGATGTTAGGCAGAGGTGACAAGGGTAAGGGAAAAGTTGATACTACAAAATCAAAAAAGAAAATACAACCTCCCCCTTATAGTTGACCGACAGGTATTCATTTATCTGAGGGTCGGTTTGCTGATGCGACAGCACAACCCTCATATTCTAGGTCATCTAAGGATTCGATACCTACTCCTACGCATGTGGGGCTACTTCATGGGTCTACACTGACTCATTCTCCTCCTATGACCGTGCCACTGCCAGCATGGTACTATTGGATGACCGCTGGACCATCCAGACATCTACCATCATCGATACCCTCCTGCAGTAGTCATGTAGCTTCGCACAGTGATTCTGCTGGATCTATTGGGTTGTCGGATCTTCAGCTTGGAGGCACTCCATCTGGTGCTTTAGATCCGCCCATGCCAGTGTATCCACCATCACTTACTAGGCATCCAGGAGGCAGAGATGATTCTGGGAGGATTTATCTTGTTCTATTTGCGAGAGGGAAAGATTTCTAAATATAATAACGTTATTTATTTTTTCATTACGATATTATTATGCTCTATGAAATTACTATTTGATCTTGTGTTGTAGGTTTAGTCCGGATGCTAGAGTTGGAAAAAAGGTGTGAATATGCATTTCTCGGCACTTCAACGACTACTGGACCAGCTGACAAAAGGTTTTAGAAATTGACAAGGAAAGAATGTTTGAAGAATTTAAGGTAAGGATTTAACTTATCGACTACTTTTTAACACTTTGTTAGAACAAAAGATTGAATATTATATTTTTGTTCTAGAAATTTTACTGGTGGGATGATGCAAATACATTTCTTATAAAGAGGAACTTTTTCATAAGATGTAAAGCTAGATTTAACAGTCTCTTGGATTATGCTCGAACCAAATTGGTAAAACCTAAATGGATTCCTGAAGCTGCATGGCAACTGTATCTTCACCATTGGAGTAGCCAAGAATACCAATTGTTGAGGGAAAAAGGAAAGAAAGCCCGGGCATCATCCAAGGGTGGCTCCCTACATACTGCGGGTGCCAGAAGTACTCTTGTTGTGCTGGAAAAAATGGTATGTAACTTTTACAGTTTTAATTATTTGTTTCTATTTAAATTTTTTTATTATTTGAACATTGATAATTTTTTCATATGCAGGAAAAAGAAAAGGGTAGGGAAATACCAACTGATGAGCTATTCGAGGAGACTCATCTGAGAAAAAAAAAGAATCCAACTGATGAAGATATCTGGGTTGAAGCTCGGAAAAAAGTTGTCCACGTAAGAAATAAATTTTGAATTTATGAATCTTTTTCTCAAAGTAGATATTATTCAATTATAACTACTTTAATATTTTTTGACTTTTAGTATTAACTTTACTTTGAATATAGGACGAATATACGCGTCCTGTTGGTGAGTATCGTAGTAGTCAGCCTCCTGAAAGTCAGGGTGACCCAATACCCCAACATGTAGAGGAGGAGTTATGGGCAAAATTTGTGGGTCTTGCAAATAGAGGCCATTTCTACGGATACCACAAAAAAAGAAAAATTAGCGATAATATTAAGTGTTCGTCCGGTGCTGCATACTCTAGCTCTTCAGTTGATAGAGAAACCCTTGAAAGACTAGAAAATACAGTTTCTAAACTCACTGAAGATTTTACTGCACAGAGAGAGAGGTTTGTTGAATAGAGAGAGAGGCAGAAAAAGACGGCAGAGGCAACAGCATCACAAATCATGATGTTGCAGCAGCAGTTCAGCTCTTTCATTTAGACTGTGGGGGTTATTCCTCCGTGTCCTGGTGATGCAGTTCGGGCTGCAAAAGGTCTACGCCCCCTGGATGATTTCATCACGGATGAGGATATGAAAGACAAGGACGAATTCGATGATGATGACTTTTAGTTTTTTTTAATTTTTGTATGTGTTGTACTTTGAATTTAGACATTTTGTTGTTTGAAACTATTATTGTAGTTTTTTTATACTCACTTTTGTTGGACATTTTGTATGTGTTGTACACTTTTGAAAGTATTTACATTTGATTTTTTGTTGTTGTTTCTGCTGTATTTGAATTTTGTTACTGTTGTATTGTATTGTTGTTGTTGCATGCTGTATTTGGGTTTTGATCTTTATTTTTTAAAAAAAATTCCAGAAAACCAACCTCAAGCGGTCGGTTTTTGAAAAAACATTGCAGAAAATCGATCACTTGTGGTCGGTTTTTAATAAATTAATTAATTTATTTATTAGTAAACCAATTAATTAGTTAATTTAATAAAAAGCCAACCAGTTGTGGTCGTTTTTTTCTAACATTATTTTTTTCAATTTTATCGGTTTCTATTATATTAATTAATTAATTTATTAGTAAACCAACTACTTGTGGTCGGTTTAATATTAAAATTAATTATTTAATTTAATAAAAAACCGACCACTTGTTGTCGTTTATTTTTTCTAAAATTAATTTTTTCAATTTTAATACAATAATAATGAATTTTAAATATATATATATATATTTAAAAAAAAAACGACCACTTGTGGTCGGGTTTTAAAAAACTACCACTACTTTACCGATCACACACTTTGGTCGGTTTTGTGGTTGGTTTTTCCCTTTTTTTTAGTAGTGATAATTTTACATATTATCCTTTAAATATAATAGATTTAATGCTTTGAAAAATACATTAGATAATGAATCGTATTTAATACTAAGGATAAACTAGGTAAAAATAGATAAACTTTATTAATTTCATTAGATAATGAATCGTATTTAATACTAAGGATAAACTAGGTAAATATAGATAAACTTTATTAATTTTATAAACTAAACAAGTATTATAAAACATAATAAATTAAAAAAATAAACATGTAAAGATTGATGGAGAAAGTACATTTCCTCTCTTCTACGATGCCTTGATGGTCTCAAAATAACTATCATTGTACTTTGAAGGGGAAAAAAAAAAAAGCAAAATCATTTTGAATAATGTTTGTCAACGTGCATGGTTATACATCACGCCTGCATGTCTGTTCATCTTTTAAGAATCTTAATAAAATGCCATCGTGACCAACATGGGTTGTGGTGTACTGGATGGGGCTGCTCCACCCTTAATTAGAGGTCGAGAGTTTGACTCTGGGCATGGAGAAAACTCTGTTGGGAGCGCTACCCCCCGAATGGGGCCCTACCCGCGCGAATCCGGATTAATCGGACTCCAATGTGAATTTTGAACACCGGATGGAAAACCAAAAAAAAAACAAAAAAATAAAATAAAATGCCACCGTGAGAAGGTTGATATGTTTTCTCAATATTCTTATTTACTCCATTCATTCTATATTAATTATCTACTTTTATTATGAGATGGATTATAAAATTCATTAATAAGAAGGATAGTAGACACGTAGGCAAGTAATTTGAGATAACTATTTATAGTAAGATGATAATTAATATGTGGAGAGGGTACTCCCTCTGTTCCTGTTTACATGTCTTACTTACTATAAATAAATGTTCTTCATTACTCTCTCCATCTTATTTTACTTGTTCCAAATTTTTTAATTTAATTTCTCATTTTACTTGTCATTTTCACAAATTAAAAAGAGATAAAAAAAATTCATGTTTTACCCTTTGCATTAATTACTTTTTCTTCAAATTAAAATGTAAACATCATTTAATAGGGGCACTATGGTAAACAAGCAATGTTATTAATTATTTTTCTGGATTAATAGGTCAAGTTAATTTAGGACAAATAAAATGGAACGGAGGGAGTACTTATCATTTCACAAAATAAATACACATTTGACAGTATTCTTCCCATTTACGCCTTGGAGGTTACTCCCTCCATTCGCTTTAATTACTTTCGCTTTTTGACATGACACACTCATTAAAAAATAACAATTAGTATAGTGATTTAGCATATACCTCTATTAATTGATGTTTAATAATATATATTAATAAATAATTTGAAGAATAAGTTATTAATGTTAAGGATAAAACATAAAAAAAAAAAAAAAAAAAAAACATGATTTATTAAAAATAACAAGTAAAAATAAAAATCAAATTAAAAAATGATAAATTAATCAATACAGAGGGAGTTTTAATAGTCATGAAACTAAAAAATTGAACAACATAAAAATTGCAAGATATTAATCCATGTCATTAATTACTTGTATTACTCCCACCATGGTGCTTTAGATCAATTTGTAGTAATGGAATTTGAATATTTTGTAATGTTGTCATGTTTACTTCAAGAGTTGATAATGTAAGCATAACACGGATTATATAAACTTATTCAATCTTATATATAATCCTATGAATTACTCAGGAATGTTGAACTTAATGATTTCACATACACATAATAACAGTAATTCAATAAAGAATTACTTACCTGAATTCTCCATGGTTTTAGCGGAAGCACACCAAGAGCAGAACGTATTATTTCTCTCTCTTAACCTTACTTTTCAGAATAAATTATGATGGAGCTTATTCTTCTTTTGGCGGAGAGAGGACCCCTTTTATAATGGGAATAGTCAGTTATATTTTCACATTCCATCAACGTGATTGGTGGATACAATCATTATCCTACTAGGAGTCAGTAATTGTGGATACAATCCTACTAAGAGTCAGTAATTATCCTACTAGGTAACTTTCCATATAGATTAAGGATTTAACTTATTCAATTATTATTAAACCAATAAATAAATTAATTATGTGGGTCATAGAAATTTACATTCTCCCACTTGGCACACACAATGTTAATTTAATGGTTTAATAGGTACGTCAATCATGTGCACTATTAACGTTAAATCCAACATCATTTGTCATCGTTAAATAAATCAACTAAAATGCGTCATGGCGATTGTACGTCCCTTTACTTGACATAGTTCTTTCCATGTACTACAATATTAGTCTATTACCTAACATAACCTTTCAAATGCATAATGGGTCCAACGATAATACTTAGAATCCTTTATCTAAGTCAGAACCTGTCATCATTATTCACAATATTATGTATACAAGAGAAAACAGGTAACAACAGAAATATATATAATTTGAGCTCAAAGTGTCAATTTCATAAACATAATAAAGTCTTTACATAAAATCATTCCTTGCTATCAATAAGACTCATCCTTTCAACATGTTCAATAAATGTTTTGGGCGGTAATCCTTTCATCAAAGGATCAGCAATCATAAGCTTAGTGCTAATATGTTCAATTGACACTTTATGTTTCTGGACTTCTTCTTTAACCGAAAAGTATTTCAATTCCATATGCTTAGCACCTTTTGAATACTTATCGTTCTTAGAGAAGAAAACTGCGGCGATATTATCACAATAAATTTTCAGCGGCCTGGCTATATTTTCGACTAGTCCAAGTCCTGAAATAAAATTCCGCAGCCAATTATCCTGGATTGTGGCCTCAAAGCATGCCACAAACTCATCTTCCATAGTGGATGCAGCTATAACAAACTGTTTTGCCCTCTTCCATGATATTGTTCCTCCAGCTAATAGAAACAAATATCCAAATGTGGATTTTCTTGTATCCACACAACCAGCATAATCTAAATTTAAATATCCAATCACATCTAAATGATCATATCTTCTATAAGTGAGCATATAATCTTTCGTTCCTTGTAAGTATCACAATACTTTCTTTGCAGCCTTCCAGTGATCCATTCCAGGATTACTTTGATATCGACCCAGCATTCCGACAGCAAAACTGATGTCTGGTCTTATACATGTTTGGGCATACATAAGAATCCCAACTATTGATGCATAAGGAATATCTTTCATTTGCTTTCGTTCCAAGTCATTCTTTGGATATTGATTGAGACTAAACTTATCTCCTTTCTGAATTAGAACGGGACTTGATGAGTATTTTTCCATTCTAAATCTCTTTAATACTTTATTAATATAGGTTTTCTGAGACAATCCGAACAATCCTTGTGATCTATCTCGAAATATTTCTAGTCCAATAACATAGGATGCTTCACCCATATCTTTCATTTCAAAGTTGTTAGAGAGATATTTCTTGGTATCATGTAACAAACCAAGATCATTAGTAGCCAGCAAGATGTCATCAGCATACAAGACTAACATAATAAACTTACTACCACTGATCTTTAGATGTATACACCGATCAACAGTGTTTTCTTTAAATCCAAAGGTGACAATCGTTTCATTAAACTTAAGATACCATTGTCGAGAAGCTTGTTTAAGTCCATATATTGACTTCTTAAGTTTACACACCATGTGTTCCTTTCCTTTAATAGAAAACCCCTCAAGTTGATTCATATAAACTTCTTCCTCTAAATTTCCATTTAGAAAGGCCGTTTTCACATCCATTTGATGTAGCTCTAAGTTATAATGAGCTACCAAGGCCATTATAATTCTGAGTGAATCTTTTTTAGAGACAGGTGAAAATGTCTCTTTATAGTCAATGTCATCCTTTTGAGTAAAACCTTTGGTAACAAGTCTGGCCTTGTGACGTTCGATGTTGCCAGTTGAGTCGTGTTTGGTCTTAAAGACCCATTTACACCCAACTCTTTTGCAACCTTCGGGTAATTCAACAAGGTCCCAAACTTCATTCTGTTCCATAGATTTTAACTCATCTTTCATAGAATTTATCCATTTATCAAAATTGTTGCTTTCAATGGCTTGTGAAAATGAAACTGGATCATCATCAATTCCCAAGTCAGTTTCTGACTTATGTAGATATACCAAATAATCATTAGAAATAGTAGATCTTCTTTGTATTTGAGATCTTCTTGATGTTACTTCTTGTGATTCATCTACTACAAGTTCATCAATTATGGCTTCATTAGTAGGAGCATTAATTTATTACTCTTGTTGATCACTTTGTTGTGCAACAGCTTCAGGAACAACAAATTTAAAAGAAGTACAGGGTAGAGGAATTTTCACCCTAAATTCTTTAATTTCCACATTATGTGGTTCTTCACTCCCACTAACTTCACCATTCTCAATGAATCTAGCGTTTCCAGTTTCAACTATTCTCGTACTATGATTAGGACAGTAAAATCTATACCCCTTTGATTTTTTCTGGATAACCAATGAAGAAACCACTGATTGTTCTTGAATCCAGTTTCTTTTCTTGCGGATTGTATACTCTAACTTCTGTCGGGTAACCCCAAACATGCAGGTGCCTCAAACTAGGTTTTCTATCAGTCCACAGTTCAAAAGGTTTCTTTGGAACTGTTTTACTAGGAACCCTGTTTAGCAAGTAAATGGCATTCCTTAAAGCATACATCCCTAACAAAGGAGGTAAAGATGAATTACTTAACATACTCCTAACCATATTAGTTAATGTATGATTATGCCTTTCTGCCACACCATTTTGTTGTGGTGTGCCAGGTATTGTATATTGAGCACATATGCCACGCTTTTCGAGGAATTTAGCAAATGGACCTGGGTGTTGTCCACTTTCATTATATCTTCCATAATATTCACCACCTCTATCAGACCTGATTATTTTCACCTTTCTATCTAGTTGTCTTTCAACCTCAGTAATAAATACATCTAAGGCATTAATCGCTTGAGATTTTTCATGCAACAAATAGATATATCCATAACATGAAAAGTCATCAATAAAAGTGATAAAATATTTTTCTTTATTGAAAGATGTGATATCAAAGGGCCCACATATATCGGTGTGTATCATTTTAAGAAGCTGTGTGTTTCTTATGGCTCCTTTCTTTGTGTGTTTTGTTTGTTTTCCTTTAATACAATCTACACAAATATTAAGGTCAGTAAAATCTAAATCTGAAAGAATTTCATTCTTAACTAATATTTCCAGCCTTTCTTTAGATATATGACCTAAACGTTTATGCCACAAGTAAGAAGATTGTTCATTCACCAAACTTCATTTGGTTCCAACATTATGATGCAGAGTTAAGAGTGTTTGGGCAAACAGATTATCAAGATTTAGTTTGTATAAGTTATCACAAAGAGTACCAGTACCAATGAGATAATTATGTTTAAACAAACAAAAACATCCATTACCAAAATTAAAGAAATATCCAGTCTTATCCAACTTAGACAATGAAACTAAATTTCTCGAAAGAGAAGGAACATAATAAGTTTCAACTAAATCTAAGTGACGCCCAGTATCGAGAATCAGACGATAAGTTCCGACAGCTTCAATTGGAGCCTTTACTCTATTCCCCATGTAAGCAAATCATTCATTCTTCTTTATGGTTTGGATTGTAAGGAATCCCTGCATAGTATTAGAAATATGAACAGTACAACCAGAGTCAATCCTATAAGGAACTTCAGTTAAATTTGATTCGAGACATGTAAAAGCACAAGGCTTACCTTTCTTCTCAAATCATGCCTTACGTTTTAGGCAATCTTTCTGAAAGTGTCCAGATTTTCCACAGAAATGACACTTTCCATTCTTGTTTCCTTTCTTACGTACTTGAGATGAGGACTGATTAATATTAAGTTGCTTCTATTGTCCCTTTCCATGCTTCTTTCCTTTCTTTTCAGCTCCTTGATGATTTACATAATTAATAGAGTGGGTTCCTTGATTCTTCAGCCTCATTTCCTCTTGAACTAACATACCATGCAATTCATGCACGTTCTATTTGTCTTTCATGGTGTTGTAGTTCATTTGGAAAGTACCATACTCAGACGGCAATGAGTTGATGATGAACTGCACAAGGAAATTTTATTCCACTTCTATTCCCAATGACTTAAGTCTTGCTGCTATGTTTGTCATTTCAATGACATGCTCATGCATGGTACGTGAACCATCAAACTTCATGGTGGTCAAAGTACCCATTAGTGTCCCAGCAAGAGACTTATCAGCAGTTTGGGAAGACTCTTCCACAAGTTTCAGAAGTTCTTTCGCACTTTCAGTTATGGAAAGAGTAGTCTTAATGTTGCCCGCAATATTCATTCGCATGAACATTAGGCCTAATCTGTTGACCAATTCTAGTGCTTATAATAGGACTTTTCTTCATCACTGCTAGCTTCAGTAATAGCAGTTGGCTTTTCAGAGTAAAGTGCAACATCAAGATCTAAAACCCTAAGATGGAATTTGATCTGTTCGCACCAATTTAAAAAGTTAAGTCCATTAAAAGTCGTAACAGAGACAGAGTGCGAATGAAGGGCAAGTGATGAAATAGAACATGCTCATTTGTTAATACTTTGAGTTACGAGTTTAAACACATTATCAAATTCAGAAATAACTTACTTAAATGTATATTGATGTTCTCCTTTGGGCGAAACATCAAAATACAACTTTAAACATAATGATGCTTAAAATATATTTAACACAAAACGATAATATTTGATGCATCAATTAATAATATTTATCATCTTTGGATAAATAAATAAAACTAACGATACATCAAAATTATCTCTTTAATATTTATTGGTCATACGAACAAACAATCAACCTTTGGGTGATCCACAAATGTCTTATGACCGAAAATTTAATTTACCCATAATTATTAGATCAATTATAAGCATCAAGATTAATGGGTAATTAATTTAAACTTTAACCTTTATTTTGGAATTAATTTCATAAAGATTCGACCACTTTGCTGATTAACGAATCTTACATATATGATTCCAAGTTATATTAAGAAACAATAAATTTTATTATTGCATACTACAACGTTCTAACAACAAGGAGTTGTTTCTTTAATATTTAAAATAACAAAGATTAAACTCATGTTATTTTAAATAGAATCAATTATAATAATATCAATATTTCAAATTTCGCTATTCAATAATTGTGAAATTTCTAACAAACATAATTAAAATTCACAAGATCTGAAGAAACATTAATTTTAATGGAAAATCACTTGTTCCGAAAATCAGGCTTTGATACTACATGTAAGCATAAAACAGACTATATAAACTTATTCAATCTTATATATAATCATATGAATTACTCAAGAACGCTGAACTTAATGATTTTCACATACACATAATAACAGTAATTCAATAAAGAATTACTTACCTGAATTCTCCATGGTTTTAGCGAAAGCACACCAAGAGCAGAACGTATTGTTTCTCTCTCTTAACCTTACTTTTCAGAATAAATTATGATGGAGCTTATTCTTCTTTTGGCAAAGAGAGGACCTATTTTATAATAGAAATAGTCAGTTATGTTTTCACGTTCCATCAACGTGATTGGTGGATACAATCATTTTCCTACTAGGAGTCAGTAATTGTGGATACAATCCTACTAGGAGTCAGTAATTATCCTACTAGGTAACTTTTCATATAGATTAAGGATTTAACCTATTCAATTATTATTAAACCAATAAATAAATTAATTATGTGGACCATAGAAATTTACAGGTAAAGCATTCTTTTTACACAAAATACATAGGAAAATTGAGGTGGAAAATTTTAAAATTTTGGATCAATCATATTGAAATTTTGGCTCCGATAATATTCAAGCTAAAATCTTTTAAAAAGACTCGTCCTTTCACTTTGAGTACTCCATGACAAATTTGAGCTTGAAATTTGATTTTTTAATTAATGAACTCGTGCTTTCACATATTGCTTTAATTGGTAATATTTGTGATTCGTTCTTCAAATAAAAGAATATGAAAGATTGTTTCACTTTTGAAAGATTTTAAAGATTTTAATATATGCAATTATGCATTAATGTTAGATTTAGATTTTCAACAAATATATTTTATTGATTCAAGAGAAAACTAAATGAGGGTATAATGACAAAATTATCTAGTTTCTTAATAGATATGAAACTTGAAAAGGTGATATCTAATTCGGAAGGAGGGAGCATCTTTCTTTCATTTGAAAAGTCGTTCCGATATTTTAGTGTCATTGTAACTATTCCTTCCATTTTTAAATAAGTGATTTTGTTAGCTTAAAAAATAAGGATAAATCCTTTTGACCATAATTTGACCATAATAGTAATAAATCATATTCACACTATAAAATAGTTTTCTTTTGGATATTTTTGCCCCTTTCATTTTAAATTTAAAATTTTTATTTTATTACTCTTTCCCAATACATTGAAAACTATTTCAATACATGAGAATTGACAAATTAACATCATTTCATAAATATGATTGCATAGTATTTATTGCTTGAAGAGAATAGTGTAGGATAAAAATAAAAATATTAAATTAATTAATTATATTCTCATATATCCAAAATTAGTGTGACCAAAGTAGTATTATCTGAAATTTTAAATTTAACATTATATATTTATGTATCATATCTACTTAATTATGCATTTTATCCTATAAATAATTTTTATTTTTATTATTTAATTTTAAATTTTATATCTCTTTATTTTATATATATATATATATATATATATATATATATATATATATATATATATATATATATATATATATATATATTAAAACCTATCAATATTTTGAATAACTTTTAGTTTTTTATTTTTGTTGAAATATGATTCGTAGTTTAGTATTACATAAAATAAGCAATTATCGAAATTTCCAACACAAAAAGTTAATTATTTTTTATGAATTTAGTTGTACAATTTTAATTATGTTATAATTTTTCTCATGAAAATTCAAATGATTTTTTTTTTTCATTTCAAATGTTTTCTATCTATTTTTAGAAGTACAGGGGAAAGAAGTCACATAATATTTGAAAATTTCGCATAAAAATTTTCTTAGTTGATAAACAAAATTACCCTATATTAATCTTACACTTAAATTATATATACATGATAAGAAAAATACATAAAGAAAAGAATAAAAATTATTTACAAGTTTTAAAACTAAATTTTGCATAGTTAAATCATTTTTAATATAATATGAAAATATTTTAATAAAAACAATAAAAACTTAAAACACTTTAGACGTGATAGACATTGACAAGTTATAAAAATAATATAGTTCATAAATGTCGATTTTAATTAACAATAACCTAAGAGAGTCACACATTGATGTTGTAGTCTTGCGTCACTATGTTACGCCGATTTGATAACGTAGGAACCATTATTTATATTTTTATTAATACATATGATTTATAATTAATGAACTATATTAATTTTTATGTTTATATAAATTTAAACTACATATTTGAATTTTTTTTAAAAAAAATATAATTTAAAAATATTTCAATAGTGATAGTCAAAGCTCAAATTACTTTAGACATGATAAATATCGACACAAAATAAAAATCATATAGTTCAAAAAAAGTCGATATTGGTTAAACATCAATTCAAGAAAGTCACACGTTGATGTTATGGTCTTGCGATCCTACGTACTTTAATTATTATATTTGTTAACTGGTGAATTAAAAATATAATTATTAACTAGTGAATCATTAATTATATTTGTTATTAATATGAAGTTTAACTACGTAATTTTATTTTTATATTTAAAAAAATTGAAAAACATATTTAAATAGTTTTAAAATATAATTAAGAAATATTTCTATAACGATTGTCCGAATTCAAAATTCTTTAGACATGATAGATATTAGCACATTATAAAAATCATAGAGTTCATAATTGTTTACCCTAGGAAACATCAACCTAAAATAATCACTCAATATAGATATTAAGCTAACCATTGTCATAATTTGTTAGCACTCTAAATAAAAATTAACAATGTCCGCACTTAATTGTTTTCACATTTCTTAATAACCTGAAGTAGAAATATTGATTAATTATAATATTTTGTTTGAAATAATTTCCTGAGGTTACTTTTGCTAAATTAGCTTTTATCGTGTGAAAAATACTTTTTTTTCACTTACACTAGACATGTTGTAGGTGAAAATTAAAAAGAATTGAAAAATTGAATAACTGAAATCAAAGATAGGTAAAATTTATCTACTATTACATAACATTGATTCTATCACATAAAAAAACTTCAAACATAAACGTCATTTAACTTTAAAAATTAATATGTTTGTGACATAAAAATATTCTATCTTTAAAATTTAGAACACAAAACTTATTTGACAACAATTTTTGTGTACTATTAGAAAATAACAAAGTAAAGGACATATAAAGCTATAATATCGATTTTATGAAATTGATTTGAGACACATAATAAATACTAATCTCATAGCACTTGATTAGGATAAGCTTGGGTGAGACTTATTAAAATTTTGTTTAGATTTGATATAATTAGTTAATCAAAGTTAATATAATTACTTATTTTTAAAAATTACATTTAAAATTTATAAGCTATAAAATTGGATCCAATCGTCCACAACTCTAATGACACTTCAAATACTATATATGTAAGACAAGGCTATCAATTAATTTTAATCGTGGATATATATATATATATATATATATATATATATATATATATATATATATATGCTTAAGATACTGAAATAGCTCATTATTGGTGTCAAATTAATAATAATTCATACAAGCTAAATCTTCTAATCGATAATTAAGTCAAAAAATGAAATTTAATTTATTCATTTTGCTCTTTATAAAGAGATTTTCTTTCATCCAAAAATTGACTATAATTTCTTACATAGATTACATTTCAAAATACTGAACTTCTATCGACGTCATTACAATAAAGGTATTATTATCCAACAAACATAACGCAACACTTAGTGAAATTAATTTGTTTAAAATTAATATAATTAGTTGATCATAAGCAATTAAATTTAATTATCCATTTATTTAGATATAAACTATTGTATAGATACACTTTTATAATTATTATGTTCAGTTATTAATCCTTGTTCAACTAACAATAATTCCATTTTCAATAATTATTAGTTAATTCAATTTAATAATAGACCATAAAAGTATTATTCCAATAAATAATATTTGAGAGTCATAACAATTGTCAAAATACCTAATCAAGAGTCACGAAAATTATACAATTCATAAGTGTCGACCCTAATTATGAAAATCAAGCATAAACATGCTATATTATAAAAATCTTACACCTATACTTTCCGTAATATTATACCTATTTTTTAAACATACCTCTTTCATCAATTTCTATCCGAATCAAAAGGTGTCGCATGGATATTTAGCCTCTTCCATCATTCGATTTTTTATTACTATTTTAGTTTTTGTTTTTTAATTTTAATTTTTTTATTTTACATTATTTATGTTCCATTTTTTTTTTTTTATTTGTCAATCATTACTTCTTGTAATTTTATGTTATGCCACGTATTTTTATTATTATTAATTTGTTTATTTATTTTTTTCATCTAGCATAACTGATTAACTACACTATTATTTTAATTATTGAATTAAAATAGAATTTTACTGTTGAACAAGGTTATAGATTCATATTTTCTTTTCTTTTGAATTAAATTGCGTGGGTCATAAAAAAATATAAAAAAACATGAATCAATTATTTTTATAATATTATTTATAAATATATATATAATTATTTATTAATATATTTTTAAGAAATAATATATGTATCATGAATATCAATTTAGTATCATTTTATAAGGGGTAGTTTCTATCAAATACGAGTCTTACTTTAGACATGGTGGACATCAACACATTATAGAAATCATAAACTTGATATAGTTCATGTGTGTCAATCTAGTTAACAACAATCCTAAAAAGTCTTCAGCTAATGTTGTGGGGGTTTATGCTCTCATGTTACACCGATTTGATAACTTGCGAATTATCATTTATATATATTATTAATATGACCTCTAATTATTAATTATTTTTAAATTATTTTTATATTCATGGTGTCCGAGTCAATTTGCAATAAATTTAAACTATATATTTAAATAATTTGAATAATACAGTCAAAATTTCAAACACACTTTAGACATAATAGACGTCGACACATTATGGAATCCTAAAAATTATACAGTTCACATGTGTTGACCCTAGTTAACAACTCTAGATATCAAGACGCATTAATGTTGTAGCCTTAGACCCTTAGGTTATGCTGATTTGATAATTTGTGAATCATTACTGATAATTTTTATGAATATGTCCTTTAATTAAGCAATTTTATTAAATTTATATTTAAATAAATTTAAATTTTACTACAATTATTTTTAAATATAATTTCAAAATATTTTAATATCGACAGTCAAAATTCAAAACACTTTAAACATGAGAGACATCCACATATTATAAAAATCGTATAGTTCACATATTTTGATCCTAGTTAACAGCAACTCATGAGAGTCATGAATTAATGTTGTCGTCTTACATCCTTATGTTACGTCGATTTTATAATTTACAAATTATAATTTATATTTATTATTAATATGATCTCTAATTAAGTAATATTATATTTAAATAAAATTTAACTTATATATTTAGATAAATGTTAAATATAATTTAATATATTTCATTAACGGTAGTCAAAATTCAAATCATTATACACATAATAGATATTGACACATTATACAAATTGTGAAAATCACAAAATTCACATTTGTGGACCCTAGTTAACAACAACTAAAGATATCAAGACACATTATTATTGTAATTTTGTACCTCTATATTACGGTAATATGATAACTTGTGAATATTACTTATATCACTATTAATATATCCTCTAATTAAATAGTTTTAATTAATTATGATATTTTAATATATTTAAACTATATTTAAATAATTTATAAGTCTAATTTGAAAATATTTCAATAATGATAATCAAAATTCAAAATATTTTAGACATGATAAATATTGACAGATTATAAAAATCATATTTTTCATATTCGTTGAACCTAGTTAATGTTTTAAGAAAAACACTTTTGTGATAAACTTTAGAATGAAATGGTTTTTATATAATTAATAAATAAATAAATTTCTGTGATAAATTCAAATTTTTGTTAACCACTAATGCCTTTATCCAAAAATATTTTAAAAAAAATGTGATAAACTTTAGAGTTGAATGACTTTTATATAATAATAAATTTATTATTGTGATAAGTTCAAAATTAGTTAATCATAGATGAACTTTTTCTAAAAATATTTTAAAGGATTATGATCAATATATTAATAATCGTTGATGAACTTTTCTAAAAAATATTTTAAATAATTATGATAAATGTAGTAATAAAACTAGTTTTAAATTTTGATTTAAAAAAAAAAGAGACTAAATTGAAGATTGAGGGAGAATGATGAAAATGCAATGGATGAAGTTAGATGGGTCCCACATAGTAAAGTTAATTTAATTTTCTTTCACATTTAATGATAGTAATAACTTATCCTACATAAATTTTAGTTGTATTTACGGTTAAAAATTTACTTTTTTTATTTAAGTAAAAGGTTAATATGGTCTTTGTACATTTATGGCCATTTAGCCGCATCCAAAAATTGAAAGGTATTTCCTTACTAAGGAAAAAACTTTTTGGCCATAAAATTTGGCCATAATAGTAATAAATGTTATTCACATTATAAACTTATTTATTTTAAGACATTTTTACCCTTTTCATCCTAAATTTAAGTTTCTAACATTACTTTATTTATCATACCATTTTCCAATACATTATAAACTATCCCAATACATGGGAATGAATAATTTATGTATTTAATTATAATTATTTAATTTTATTAATTGGCAATTACACAATTAAAAAATTATCAAATGTAGTAATATGTTATTAAGAAAATAAAAATTAATTAGTACAAATTTATTTATTAATTGTTAGTTATATTTTTTCTTTTTTACATTTGTAGTTGTTTAATTTTTGTTCAACTTTTAATTATGTAGTATAGTTTATACTTTGCACATATTTCAAAAAATTTAATTAAATTGTTTTACTAATTTTTATCTAGTTCGATTTTATAATTTTTTTTAATGAATATGAAAATTATTGTATGGAAATAGAGTTTTAATGGTGAATTTCCGAAATAGTTAGCTAAGTTTTAAAATTTTTCTTCAAATATCACTTATGTTTTATTTAGGATCACTATATCACTCAACTATCACTTTTTCCCTTAAAAAATAGTAAACACCTCAAAAGTCTTCTACTCTATTGGTTGACATGAATGCCACTAATTTTTATTTTTATTTTAAAAAAGACTAGACCTCTTTAACTCATCAAACTCATTCAATCAAACTATAGTTTTTTTTTCTTTGAAAGAATGCATTAGTTTATTAAAAAAAAATTATACTTAGAAAAACTTTATCGGTACTAAAACTTGACATATATTTTTTCAAGGGTTATTTTTGTCATTGGCCACTCATAATTTTTGAATTTCCTACAAAAATAATTTTTATCTATTTAGAGATAATAATATGACTCAACTTTCACTATTATTCTAAAAAAAAAAAAAAACAAGTATCGTATATGTCTCTTTCTCTTCTAATTGGCGGACCATGTTATTAAATTATTTTTTTTAATAAGAAACTTATTTAAATCATCAAACTTATTTAGTCAAAATTATATTCTTATTCTTTTCTTTAAAATATATTAATTTATTAAGAAAAAATTTTCATGCTTAGAAATCTTTTCTCATTACTTAAACTTTCAATTTTTTTCTAAAGTTATTTTTTTGGATTATTATAAATATTATTGGAGTAGCTTATAAAAATTCCATTTTGTTTTTGCTAAGAAAATAATATCACTCAGTTATTAATATGTTTTCAAAAAATACTAAGTACCTCGAAAGTTTCCTCCTCTTCTAATTAGCATATCATGTCAGTAAACCATCATTTTTAAAAAAATAATAAACATATTAACTCCGCAAACTCATTTAACAAAAATAATATTTTTATCTTTTTAAAAATATATATTATTTTATTAAGAAGAAATTCTCATACTTAGTTATACTTTTTTTCTAGAGTTAATTTCCTAGATAATCATTCTGGTTTTTATATATAATTGCCTACAAAGATCAGTTATTTTCTAAATAAAATAATATCACTAACCTACATAAGTTATCTAGAGATTTTAATTTACATTTAAAATAATATGATAAAGATTAAGTATGGTAAAGAATTTCTAAACAATAATATTAAACTAATGCATTTTTTTTAAAAAAGGAATATAACTATAATTTTGAGTAAATGAATTTGATGAATTAAATGATTTATTATTTAAAAATGTGATTTTAATGACATGACATGTCAACTAAGAGAAAGAATATTTTTGAGGTGTTTAGAATTTTTTTAGGAAAAAAGTAATAGTTGAGTAATATTGTGATCCTAAATGAAATATAAGTGACATTGAAAGAAACTTTCAAATTCACTCAGAATTTCAATAATAACATGTTTTGGCATGTTTAAAAATTTTTTATTTTATATTTGTATATAGATAGATATACTAACAAAATACGTTGTGGTTAAACATAAAAAATTATTTTGCTAAATAATTTAACCACAATATTTTTTTTTCCTAACATTTGTAGCAATAAATGTGGCTGAAATTTATACACATTTTATATGATCCATGACTAAGAATTTATACTTATTGCTATGAAATCTATTATGTTGTAGACTATAGTTATAAAGAAAAATTTACTTTACAATATATATATATATATAGTAAGTGATTTTATCCTCGACAAACAATTTGTATCTATCTTCATATAATTAGCGAGAATTTATGAAAAAAAATATTAGATTAAGTATATTAATTAATAAAATAATTATATATAATAATTTATTTATTCAAATTATATTTGAAACTTATAAATAAGATTATGCAAATTTGAATTAAACCGAATAATAAACACCTCTAAAATTCTTAAAACACTTGATCATGATGAAGCTTGAATGAAGCATATTAAATTTTTGTTTAAATTCTTTATAATTAGTTAATTGAAGTTAGAAGAATCGTTAATATAGATATTTATTTTCTAAAAAAATTATATTTGAAACTTACAAGTTATAAAATTGAATTGCATCATTGACAAAACAAATTAAATTGGACTGATAAAGATATTATTTCGATGAAACAAGTCTAAAGTAAAATTTAGTAAAGTTAATTTGTTTAGATTTGTTATAATAAGTTGATTAAAAAATAGCAAAATTTAATCACTTATTTATTTAGATATAAATTATTGTACAAATATAATTTTTTGATAGCTATGTTCAACTATTAATCCTTGGTTCAACTAATTATAACTATATTTATAATAATTATTAATTAATAATTTAGTATTAGACTATAAAAACATTGTTCAGATAGATGAGGTTTGAATCCTCGAATAAAATAACTGTTGTCGTAACACTTGATCAAGGTAAAGTGTGTTGATTTATTGTTATCACAATATTTTATAAATTATATCTAAATTTTATATATATATATATATATATATATATTATATGTATATATATATATATAAATTTTATTTAAGCTTAATAACAATAAAAAAAATCATTAGAGATCATTTTAGTAACAAATAATAATTCATAATTTATCAAATCGACGTAATATATGGGTGAAAGACTTATATGATTAACACTTATATCTCATTATCTTTTGTTCGACAGATGTGAACTATATGCATAATTTTTATAAGTGTCAACGTTTATCAGGTTTAAGGTATGTTGAATGTCGTTATTACAATATCTTACAAATTATGCCTGAGA
Source organism: Capsicum baccatum var. pendulum (assembly GCA_030864225.1). Taxonomy (NCBI): domain Eukaryota; kingdom Viridiplantae; phylum Streptophyta; class Magnoliopsida; order Solanales; family Solanaceae; genus Capsicum; species Capsicum baccatum. The sequence continues at coordinate 45,421,390 of CM061561.1, forward strand.
ATTATTAAATTATATATATTTTAATTTTATTTAACCATATACTTAAAAAATAAAGAATTAGAGGTCAATTTAGTCACAAATATAAGTAATGATTCACAATTTATCAAACCGGCGTAACATAGGGGCGAAATGCTTGTACCATCAACATTTATGTCTCACTCTCTTTGGTTCGGCACATATGACTATATGAATGATTTTTATAATGTGTCAACATTTACCACTACTAAAGTGTGATGATTTGTAGTTACTGAAATATTTCAAAAACTATTTTTATAAATTATTCAAATATATAATTGTATTTTATTTTAACATAATAATTAAAAATAATTAAGCATTGTACCACTTAAATGGGCATTTGTGATTTATTTATCTCACTTATAAAGAATGATAAACAGACAACAGATCGACATGTTTGCTTATGTTGTTTGCTTAGATATTTTATTTTATATTTTTTTATTTAACTACTTTTTAATATATTATATATTTGAGAATTACGTAAAAGTATTATAAATCATAATAATTAACAACTTAAAATAATTAAAAAGACGTAAAAAATTTAATTGACTCTCTAAATTTTATTACTGACACATAAATTGAGACAAAAGAACAAGTACTATAAATCACAATAATTAATAAATTAAAATATTTTTGAAAATATTTTAATAACAAAATTATCCGTTGTAAATTTCAACTTATTTAAAATAAATAAATACATTTTATTACAACTTACTCCCTCTGTCCTGTCCCATGGTTGATATAGTGAATTTAATTTTCACTACATTTTGATCCTGTACAATAAATACATTTTATTAAACTTATTTAAAATAAACAAATACATTTTCTTATTTTATTGAATAGTCATTTATTGATTATCATTTTTCAATGTGGTAATTGACTTTTAAGTTTAGAAAATAATAAAGACTTTAATTTTCTTTAATTAAAAAAAGGAAAAAAATTAATTTATTTTGAAAGAGAAAGGTCATTAAAGTCTTTTTATAATTATGTCCAAATTTTTATGGCCATTTAGCACTAGGGATTACTAAATTATCGTCAATAAATACGGTGGGAGTATCTTTCTTTCATTCCAAAAGTTGTTCCTACATTTAGTGTCATTATAACTACTCTCTCCATTTCTAATAAGTGGTGGTGTTAGCTTTATAAACTATTCATTTTTAGAAAATAAAGAGATATTTTTAATAACTTACCCTTGACAAATACATTAAAAAAGATGTACTATCTCTTAATTTGTTTTGGAGTTATGCAAAACTCTCTTTATTTTAACAAAAAAAAAAATATCCTGAAAAATACACAAAAAGTCTAATACACACTAAAACTATTCAAGCAACCTAATACACACTTATAATTGTATATAAATTTAGTATAAGATTTGATATCTATATATTATTCATTTTATATTTTTGTTTTTTGTCATGTTGAAAAAAATGTTGACATATATATATATATTATATTTGCATTTTATATGTTTGTTGATTTCTAATATTTCTTACAAAAAATTCAAATAGACTTTTTTAAGAAAAATTTAACTTTATTTCTTTTGTACGAATTCAACATGTTTATTGCTTTTCTTTTTATGGTGGAATCATAATCATCTTGTTGAAAGAAAAGTAATTTAATCGTGTATTTTATGTATGAATTCGATAAGTTTATTGATTTTTTGGTTGTTTTTAATTTTTAAGAAATTATGTAAAAACTTTTCAATTGTATATTTTCTATATTATTTTTTATATGTTTCTTGATTTACGTTTTTAATTCAACTTAAATATTTATTATTGATATGATTATTTTTAGATTGAACTTGAAGAAAATATAATCTTTAACATATTATCTTCTTCTTTTTTTCTAACTCTTTAAGATATTACCTATACATATACGTAGGAGTAAAAAAAGGAGAAATAATCTCAATATTTCCTTAAACAGTGGAAAACGTGTTTAATTAAGGATGGTAATTTTATGTCCACATTTTACTCCTACACAGTTGTTTTGGAGATAACGGATGACAAAAAATATAAATGGTTTAAAATTTTTTAAAAATAGTTTTAATAATATTTTATGAAAACTGCTACAACTTGCAATTAAAAACACAATTCAATAATTACATAAAAATAGTGTTATATATTGCAATAAATAGTCTAATAAGTATATCTGGGATAATTTTCACTTTAGTTTTATGCTATTAAAAAAATAAATTAGATAGGAATTTAATCAATCTCATTTAGATTTTCGCCGAAATGAAATCAATTTGTCAATTATATTGCAATTGCGGCCCAATTGACTTCAATTATGTCCAAATTTAATGAATCGGTTGAATTGAATCAAAATTTAATACAAACTATAAATTGGTTTAGTTTTGAGTTTCTTGGTTTGATAAAATCAAGTAAATATTTTTCAAATAAATTATTTTTTAGAAAAAATTACATTTAAATCAAGCTTTTAATCGTTTGAATTAATTTTTAAGATAACCCTTGATTAAAATCTGATATTTCGTAAAATAATAATTTAAGTAACAAATTATATGATGTCATATATATGAATACAAAAATATATAATCGCTACTTAAAATAGTAAAATTACGTAGATAAATATTATGAAAAGTTTTTATACGGATAAAATAAATATTGTAATTTTATTTAAAATTGATGAAACTCAGTTACGGAGGAAAAGAATTAGGTGTCAACAACTGTTTTCTCCCTTTGGGAGGGCGGATGCAAGTAATCTTAGGCAAAGGGAGTTTAGCGTTCCTAATTTTTATCCGACCACATATTCCTTTTTCGAAAAAGGTTGATTTTTGCATGAGTTTCATGAAGTTATGGACAAATTCCGATATTGGGTTTCCTACATATCTTAGGTTGCATGAGAATTTAATCCATTTGTAGTTCGTAAAACTTTATTTTAAGCACGATTTTAAAGAATTCACAAGCTATCTCGATTTTTTGGATTTTGGAACCAAAAAGCTGGGGAATAAGAGGATCGGGGGAAGGTTGGAATGCAGACGAGTTTTCAACATAGAGTCCAACCTACATATCCCTGAGACACGGAGAATTAGACTACTTGTAGTTCGATTCAATCGGTAGAAAAGTAGTCTTTTTATTTTAGACGATCTTTGGCTCGGGATGAGTGACAAGTTATTTGAGCTTATGGAAAAGAGGTTTGTAATCCCTTAACCATGAATTTAGGATCCTTTACATCCATAGGAAAGAACTTACCTGGACATAATTTCCAAAACTCTGAGTGCGGTGTTACCCGAATTTGAAGGAAAGAGAAGGTTATTTATAGCATGAGTTTACAAATATACCAAAAGTAAAACTGAAACTAGAATATCCCAAAATACCCACACACCTTCTACTAGGGTGTGGTTTGACTGTGATAGCAATCATCCTTTAGCTTGTGTCCAAAGAGTTTGACATCCCTATGTAGACTACGTCATAGTTTGCTACTGAGGAAAAGTTTCACGTTGTGCTGTGTCCTTTTTGGAGTCATCCGCACCTATGGTTTTGGTTTGAGATTTTCATCCTCTCATATGCTCTCGATAATATCTCAAACAAAAATTATTGGTAATAAACATAATTCATAAAAGGGTATATAGTCTTTTACCTTACCTCTGTGTGAGTCATTTATTTGAAAAGTGAAGTCATCCTCTCATATACCTATTTGGAGGGCAATAATTTTTGCAATAACATTCACAACAACCCTCTTGGTTATTGAATAAAATAGCTCTTTTATCAAGTGAATATTTCTTCAAAGCGGGGTGGACCTTTTAGATATCGATGACACTTTTTATAGAATGGTCCTTGCAACCGCGTAATCTTATGCTGATGCGGCAACCCTTTTGTTCACCTATAATGCTTCTTATATGTGGAATTATAACCTCTTCGGCTATTTACAACGATCCTTTGTATGTGGCCTCGGGTAAGTCTTATGCACCTTTTGTATCGATACAACTTATAGATATCTCTTGAATTGTCAATCTTTGGGTAATCTTGCGCATAATTTGATGTTGGATATGAGATGACTTATAGATATCCTTTGAGTTGATAGCTTTTGGGTAATCCTGCACATTATCCGACCTTGGGTAAGAAATGACTTATAGATATCCCTCGAATCGCTAGCTCTCTGGTATTCCTGCACATCATCTGACGTTGGATGCAATATGATTTATAGATATCTTTCAAATTGATAGTCTTCAGATAATTCTGCACATAATCTATCTTGAATATGATGCGACTTAAAGAGCATCGTTAGACCTGCCAATTTGGGAATCACACATATTCTCTGATAAGGATTTAGTTGTGACTCATGGATAACCTTTGAACTGACGATCTTTGGGTAACCTTGCATACTATCCGATCAGAATGTTGTTGTATCTTATGGATGACCTATGTACTATCAACCCATGGGTAATCTCACACATTATCCTATCTCAAATAATGTGACTTAGAGATGACTCTTGAATTGTCAATTTTTGGAAAAACTCGTATGTCGTCTGCTTTCAGATAGCGACTTAAAGACATCTCTTTCGATCATATGCTTTTTTCAACTTAATATGTTAATTCATTTAGATGATGGTTTATAATGTGCTGAAATATCCTCGGAGCTAGTTTACATTGCCTTTTGCGTGGCAATGGATATGAAATATTGAGATATCCTCGATGCCAAATTATGTTGTCTTTGCGTGGTCGACAAATATAGATTCTCCAAAGCATCTTCCAAAGCTAGACCTTATCGTCTTGCATTGCTGAATGGTCTGATCACCCTTTTGGCAATGAAATGGAATAGCCCTCTCGACACGAAATGAAATGGCCCTCTCGACATAGCCCTCTCAGTAATGGCATGAAATAAAATGGGTCTCAGCATTGCCCTCTAGACAATGAAATGATGTGGAATTAAATGGCCTTCTCGGTGATGAGATAAAATGAAATAGAATGGCCCTCTCAACAATAAAATGACATGGAACGAAATAGCCCTCTTGGTGATGGGATGAAATGAAATGGAATAGCCCTCCCTACATGAACCTCTCAACAATGAAATGAAATAGCACTCTCGGCAATGACAAAAAATGGAATGGAATGGCCCTCTCAGCAATGACATAAAATGAAATGGAATGGCCCTCTCGACATGGCCCTCATGAAAATGAAATGACCCTCTTGATAATGAAATGGTATGGGGGAAATGGTCCTCACGATGGGTTGAAAAAAGTTTCACCTGAGTCTATTTTTTTATGTGTTGGCTTTCTGCATATACCTGTACTTAAGGTAGACGGTTAGTAGACACAGAGTCGCTTCTCTAACGACTATTTTTAGAAAAATTCTAAATAATATATTCATAGAGAGGATAGAATGTCTTTGTTTGGCATTCATGGTCTCTTAAAATGAGATAGACAATTCAAAAGGTCCTTGGTAAATAGGTATTGAACCCATCTTTGGGTTTACCCAAAAATACCGTTCTTGACCATTATATTCTTCGGTGTGGTTCCCAATTCACTTGGGAAATTTTCTTTTGAAAAAGATCCTTATTTTGTGCATTGACTCCTGCATCCATAGAAAAATTATTAGTTTTGGGTGAAACTACTCCGTGTTGACCTCCTTCAACTTTTGATTCGTTCCTTGCTATCTTTCGAGTGATCCATCATATTTGGACTTCCACCCTGACTACCCGTTTCAATAGATGCTTATGCAAATACTAATTAAAAAGATGTGTATAGATTTTCAAAAATAGTCTTGACTTTGAAAACTTAGTTTCAAAAACTTATATAAAAGCTTTTAGAAAATCTCTGTCAGTCATGTCATGTACTAGCTCACCAAACATCTTTCTCTTGAAGCTCGACTATGTTTGGAACTCAATGAAGGATTTTCGAATACTTACTGTTGCTATTGTAAAGTTTTACAAAAATTTTTGTCGTAGCTGGAGAATTAATCTATCTAGGATCCATCGCAACTGGTAATTTCTAAAGTTGGCTTTGACCTATTAGTGATGGGGAATTTGGAATTCATATCTAGTAAGCTAGCAAAATATTTGAGGACCTCCTCAAAATTTCTGCCCCAATTTAATACCGTTTGAGATGATCTTGGCTTGAGGGGATCTGAAGTTCTTGTTGATCTTCATTCTCTTTGTTGGACGATGATCTTCTTACTCTAAATTTTTTGAATTTCTTCTCAAAAATTCTTTCCTAATTTCCATTTTCTGGGGTGATATGACTGAGCCTTTTGGGTGCCTACGTATCCCATTGGAGCAAGAATTGGGTCAAACGTAGTTCAGGACTACACTAGGGACATATAGAAAAATCTAATGGGTTGACGGAAGCCAACATAGGTCACCTACGTATCTCATTCTTAAGAATTCAAGTCATCATGTAGTTCATACATAAAAAAAAGATCAATTCTCCTAATGGGTTGACCGAAGCCTACATAGGCCGCTTATGTATCTCTTTCTTGGAAATTCAGGTCAAATGTAGTTCGCATATAAAAAAGGATAAATTCTTCTAAAGGGTTGATCGAAGCCGACATAGGCCACCTACGTATTCCTTTATTTGGAATAAAGGTCAAATGTAGTTTGTACATAAAAGTGAAGGGATTCTAGGTGATTACATATCATAAAAACAAATACCTTCACAAAACTGCAATTACAAACAAATAAAGAAAACAAGAAATGAAAAACATCCTTTAGACATAGCATCTTTTTACCATATTAAAATTGATTGGTTTGATCCACTCTTGACCATCCATCTCAGATAGGATCAGAGCTCCTCCAGATAGTACCTTTTGAACTATATATGGGCCTTGCTAATTCGGTGCGAACTTGCCTTTGTACTCTTCTTGATGAGGTATTTGAGAATCAATTGCCCAATTTCAAATGTTTGAACTCTTACTTTCTTGTTGAAGGCACGGATCATACTATGTTGGTACACTGGCCATGGCAACAACAACCATTCTCTTTTCATCAATCAACATGAGTTGTTCATAGCGAGCACGAACCCATTTTTTTGCTTAATTCAGCTTCTTAAATAATCATTAAGGACGGTATTTCAACTTCAACAGGTATCATGACTTCATTTCCATAAACCAGTAGATAAGGAGTTGCCCATGAGGTTCGAACTATTATGTGGTACCCTAGCAAAGCGTAAGGCAATATCTCATGCCATGATCTATCATCTTTGACCATTTTATCAAGATCTTATTGATGTTTTATTTGTTGCTTCCACAAACCCATTCATTTGTGGGCGGTATGCAGTTGAATTGTAATGAACAATCTTGAATTGTTCACAAATCTCATTCATCAAGTGACTGTTCAAGTTAGCCCCATTATCAGTAATAATTAATTTCGGCATACCAAATTAGCAAATCAAGTTATTTATGACAAAATCTGCAACTACCTTCTTGGTCACGACTCTATATGAGGCGGTTTCTACCCGTTTGGTGATGTAATTAATAGCAACCAAAATGAATCTATGTCCATTTGATGCTGGTCGATCTATTGGTCCAATAACATTCATACCCCAAGCTACTAAATGACAAGATGGGCTCATTGCATGAAGCTCATGTGGAAGCATCTGACTCAAACCTTTATGTATCTGGCATTTTGGACAATTCTGCACATACGTGCTACAATAATATTCCATAGTCATTCAGAAGTAACCAATTCTCAAAATCTTTCTATCAAGGGCAAACCCATTTATATGGGGCCCATAGTCTTTGGCATGTACTTCTTCTATTAATTTCGAGGCTTCTACGCATCAATACATCTTAGAAATCCTAAGTCTGGAGTCCTCTTAAAAGTGTTCCACATTTAGAAAATAATTTTTTGCCAAAAGTCGAATTGTTTTTTTCTGATTGTTACTGGCCACTTTAGGATAAGTTCCAGAGTCTAAATACCTCTTTATGTTAAAGTACCATGGCTTTCCATCATCTTCTTCTTCGACATGTGCACAATGTACAGGTTGTTCCTTCAAGCTTATTTCTAAAGGATTGATGTAATTATGATCTAGGTTTTGAATCACAGAGAATATAGTAGCCAAGGCATCAAAAACTTATTTTGTATCTTTGGGATATGTCTGAAGTCTATTTCCTTGAATCTTCCATATAAATCTTATAACAGTTCTACGTAAAGGGTGATCATGGAGTTCTTCACGACTCATTCTCCCCGCACTTGGTGAATTAGAAAATCTGAGTCTCCAATGACTAGCAATTCTCGAATGCCCATGTCGAGTTCTAATTTGAGGCCTAGGATGCAAACTTTATATTCAGCCATTTTATTGATGTACGAAAATCATAATTTAGCGGTTATCGAATAATGTTGACCTGTTTCTGGCACCAAAACTGCTCCAATTCTTGAATCCTTGAAGTAGACCTCTCCATCAAAGAGAATTCTCCATCCGAGGTTTACTTCTGTAATGTCTTCTCCCATGAATAAAACCTTTTCATCTGGGAAGTAAGTTTCAAGTTGTCTGTATTCATTATAAACTGGATTCTCAGAGAAATGGTCTGCCAAGGCTTGCACCTTGATTGTTTTTTGAGTCACATACATGATGTCAAACTCACTCAATAACATTTGCCACTTGGATAACTTTTTTGTGGGCATGGATTTCTGAAATATATACTTCAATTGATCCATTCTAGAAATTAGATAAGTTGTATACAAGGATAGATAATGTCTCAGCTTTTGAGCAACCCAGGTTAAGGAACAACACATCCATTCTACTAGAATGTAGCGAGCCTCGTATGGTGTAAACTTTTTGCTCAAGTAGAAGATTACTTTATCTTTCTTATCTATCTCATTGTGTTGCTCAAGGACACATCCAAAAGCATTTTCTGAGACTGACAAATAAAGCAACAAAGGACTTCCTTCCCGCAGGGGAACCAAAACTGGTGGAGTGAATATATAATCCTTGATTCTATCAAAAACCTTCTGACATTCTTCTATTCACTCATTTAATGCATCTTTCTTCAGCATCTTGAGAATTGACTCGCATATGACCGTCGATTAGGCAATAAACCTACTAATGTAATTCAAACAAACCAGGAAACTCATAACTTCTTTCTTGGTCCTTAGTGGCGGTAAATCTTGAATAGTCTTGATTTTGGATGGGTCAAGCTCGATGCCTTTTTTTTACTATGAACCCGAATAATTTTTTGGCTGGTACATCGAAATCACACTTAGTAGGGTTCAACTTTAAGTTGTACTTTCTTAGTCGGTTGAAGAACTTTTCTAGGTGTGTCAGATGATATGAAATCCTGAGAGATTTGATGATTAAATCATCCTTACACACCTTAATTTCCTTATGAATTGTAATCATGAAAAACCGTCGTCATAGCCCTCATGTATGTCACACCAGTATTATTGAGACCAAACGGCATTACCCTCTAGTGATAAACACCCCAGAGAGTAATAAAAGTCATCTTTTTTGCATCTTCCTCATCTATTAATATCTGATGATACCCGACAAAACAATTCACGAAGGATTGTATTTCATGCTTTACATAAATATCAATGAGGATGTGGATATTGGCTAGTGGAAAATTATCTTTAGTACTGACTCTATTCAGATCTTTATAGTCCACACAAATTCTAATCTTGCATCTTTTTTTAGCACTGGAACAATAGTGGCCAGCCATGTAGGATATTTTGTAACCTCTACAACCTTGGACTGAATATGCTTCATCACTTCTTACTTAATCTTTAAACTTAATTTCAGCTTAAATTTTCATATTTTTTGCTTTACTATATCAAACACGGGGTTGATTGGTAACTTATGTGACATAATGTTAGTGCTTAACCCAGCATATCGTCATAGGACCAAGAAAATATATCAATGAATTCTAGTAGCAAGTGGATGAGTTCTCTTTTCTGTGCCTCTGCAAGCGAACACTAACTCTTGTCTCCTTAACTCTATTGTGGTCCCCTAGGTTGACTACTTCAGTTTCTTCCAGACCGGGATTCTCCCGATATTCAAATTCTTCCATATCTCCTGTTAACTGTTATTCATCATAGTCTTCCCATTCATCATTATTCAACCCCCTCTGTTCATTTAACTTGTAATATGACATGACATTGGCAGGTTTCAGATTATTATTACTAAAATATACAAACAAACTAAGTCGGATAATAACAAGATAATTCAAAATAGTAAAATAAGCATAATCATACTTCAAATTAACTTCTTAGATAAAGAGGGGCCTTTTTCATTGAAATTTTGGAAATATATGCAAAATATGGATCATGACTACGAGCCCATGCCTTTTAAAAATAGTAAAAATAATAATAGGAAATTTTGAGACATAAAAGGGTGGATCATGGGGCCTCCTCTGGATCATCACCGATTTTTAAAAATACTAGTAATTTCCCTTTCATCTACCACAGCAGGTGATATGTAATGAGGGGAGGGGAGGGGAGGTCCAATTTTACAAAGTCTCTCCAGGTGAGACCTTCCTCACCCCACTAGCCTCTATTTTTTAGTATAGCATTACATCTTTTGAAATGATTTCCTATCCCATCCCCCAGACCATCATCTATCAATACCTCGCACACAGGAAATGACTAGTACAAGAGTGGAAATGGTTTGGCAGTCCCATCTTAGACTTTTTTATTCTCATCTTCCATTGTTGGCTTGTACCATAATCCATATGTAAATGCTTTTTTAGGTAACATAATCGTCTCAGTTATTCCTTATGAATTCTTTCCCAATCCTTAGCAAGTCTTGAACCCACTTCTTAATATCGCAGTCCCAATCATTTTATAGATAGAGGGCATTGGCATTCAGGGAGTTGGATCTTTCTCCACGGCATTCACAATTTCTACCGTATAAAACCTGCCACCCCTTGGAATATCTTTAATCACAGATACATAACCGCTGGGGTGACTCAAATGGCTTCCTTCTCTTTGTATGACCATCTTGTGGTATTCTCAAATAAATTTTAACAATTGATGAAGATTCGATGAAACTGCTTTTGCGCCATGAATCCACGACCTCCCGAGAAGTAGGTTGTATCTGGTCTTGATATCCATAAAATGAAATTTTGTCTTGAATTCAACAGGTCCCATCTGGATGTACAATTAATCTTCGCATATAGTGTCTCTTTGCCCTCCATCAAAAGCTTGCACATTAACATGGCTTTGGCAAAGATTTCCCAAGTCATAGCCTAGTTGAGTCAATGTAGAAAGAGGATAAATGTTTATACCAGAACTATCATCTATCAGTAACTAATTGATCACATAGTCACGACAATTAACAGTAATGTGCAAGGCTTTGTTCTGCATTACGCCTTTAAAAGGCAACTCTTCCTCACTAAATGATAGGTAGTGACTTTCCATAATATTCCATATCAATGCAGCTGAATTTTCAACACTCGTGCCTACCAGAACATATGTTTTATCTAGGACTTTTAACAACGCTTGTCTGTGGTATTGTGAACTCATTAATAGCGCCCACACAGAAATTTAGGATGGAATTTTTTCAATGATTGATAATTAAATATTCTGCTGCATATGTTTCTAAAATTCTTTGGCCTCCCCTTCGGTGACTGGCCTTTTCTGTGAATCCTTACTGTTGGCCAAATTTTTTAGACTATAGCACCATCCAGACCGTGTCATTCCATGGGTGGCGACAGTATCTATAATAAATTCCTTTCTTGGTGGGGGTGGAGCATATGTCAGAGTCGGGGTTGTCATCTTTATAAAAGGAATTTCATTGACACTTAAAGCAGCCATGGATTTCTCTATCTTCTCGACTCCTTACGTTCTTCGGGACTTTTTGAATTAACCTTAGTAATAATCTTGATAGATATCCATTCGTCCTCTATTTTGGTCATGTTCACTACGGCTCCCCTATGATTATTAAGCAGATTACTGTTGACATTTGGCATCGGTGATTGAAGAGTAATGACCTTTTGATCAATAAAATCTCAGATCTTATATTTCAAGTTAATGCAATCTTTGATATTGTACTCGACCACTCCTGAATGATAAGCACAATTTTGATCAACATGATAAAATCAGGAATTGGGATTGGTAGGTTTAGGCTGGATAGGTTGTAGACAACCGACTACTCTTAATCTTCTGAAGAGCTGGGTATGACTTTTAGTTAATAGCGGGGATTTTAGAGGATCTTTCTTTTTAGGGTTTGTACGAGGGAGGTTTAAGTGTTTCGGTTAGTGTAAGGGGGTATTGATGATAGTTTGGAGGTGCTTGGACATACGTTTATGATTTGGAAGAGTGGTTTGGACATTAGGCTGATAATTTGGCTGTAAATCTTGATTTTGAGGGGGGATATTTGGATGTGGACCATGGTATTGAGGTTGGAAATTAGAAAATTGAGCTTGGTAATAATGTTAGGCGTAGAAGACTAATTGAAAATTTCAGAGTTAGGGAGAAGAAAGGGTATTCCTGGGTTTGAACTTTCTCCTTAATTTAGCATCAGTGGAGATTGCGGTCACATGTTCTCTTTTTTCTTCAGGAACCTAGAAGACTCAGATGATGTTGGTGTCTTGATAATCTTTTGGGTTCGAATGCCCTCTTCTAGTGACTCCCTGATCTTTACTAAATCTGCAAATATTACACAGACCGCTAATACCATTCTAGTATAAAAGTATCCTTCTTGAGCGCGAGAAAACACTAACACTATTTCTTCCTCAGTCATTGGAGGTTGTATATTAGCGGTTTTCTCCAGCTATAGGCATAGTCCCAAAAACTACTCGTCACCCTTCTGCTTAATCCTATCTAGTAAATGTCGATCAGGGACCAATTAAACATTATATATAAACATGTCGAGAAAATCTTTAGCTAGTGCCCTCCAACCAGACCATTTTTTCAACTCCCAAGATATAAACCAATCTAGAGCTCTGACTGAATAGGTGCACCAGCAACGCCTTGTTCCTTCCTATTCTGACCATTTGACCATAATATCTTCTTAGGTGAGCCATAGGATATCCAATGCCACTGAATATTTTAAATTTAGGGATCTTATATCCTTCTGGTAGATCTACCCTAGGGTGAACACACAAATCATCATAAACAAAACCATTATTTCCCCTTGTCCCATAATATTATTTAATCCTCATAATATCCTCATTCATGGCCAGCAACTTCTTTTCATGCTCGATTCTCCATTCTTTTTCGTTCTTCTCATAATGGTCTACGTCGAGATTATAAAAGAGGTTATATATGTCAGGGATGTAATGATATGAAAAAGGTTGGAGGTACGGGTTGATTATGAGAAGACTTTGGGATGCTAGCATGATTTTGAGTATGAGAGGAAGTCGGGTGGTATGTAGGGAGGACATTTTTGAAATTGTGGATACTTTGTGGAATTTAAGAGTGATTTTGTGGAATTAGGGACGGATATTATAGAGTTGGGGACAAATTTTATGGAGTTGGGGATGGATTTTGTAGATGGTAAGCATTTGGTTTGTTATCTTAGTTGGTGTTTTGGACAGGTAAAATATGAACTGATGGATTATTGATGGTAGTATCTATGGGAAATTGGGTAGCGGGGGAAGATGGTATGTTACTTGGATAATTCCTGAGAGTAGGGGTATTAACGGGAGGAATTTAGAGCAGAGACATATGCCCTCTTGGATAGGAGTGTTGTCGATGATGGTTAGATTAGTCAAATCTCTAGTATGGTTCATCCCCTCTTAGAGCATTTCCATCTTTCTCGCAAGCTAAACAATTATCTTGCTTTTTTGTACTATCATATTGTCCCTAATGGTCAATACATTATCCTCGTTGTTTCCAGTCATATTTGAATTATGGCTAGAGAATGGGACTTTACGAGCTTTTGACAGGGTGAAGAAAGGATGTTTAGCCAACTTATTTCAATACTGAGTAGTTTTCTATTATCTATAAAGTAAAATGACTCAAAGGTTGACGTGTTAGATCCCATACATGACAAATAACACAAGATATTCGACAAGAAGTAAACACATAAATTTGTTTTCATCATAGGCAATTTAAACAAGTGCATATAAACACATAAGACAGTTATATCACACAACAACATTATAATAAGTTCATATCCCAATTAGGTGACCCTTTTTGATCCAAGGGTTGACCTAGCAAATTTGAAGGAAATATATGTCTTTTAAAATCAATCCATGACGCCCAAAATCTCCATAGATATATAAAAAGGGCATAAAGTCTACAAAGTTGCACAAAAGGGATACAATCTTTAGGAAAAGGAAAAATGAGATGAGGAAAAGAACAAGGTCCCGCGCAGGGGATAAAAATAGAAAAAACTAACATCCAGATGATCCTCCATTGTCCTTTGCCCTCTTAACTTCGTCCACCTCTTGTCATGTGAGATATCTGGTGGTGATCAAGAAACTCCCGCAAAATTATACTTTATTCTCAAAGGCTATTTTCCCTATGCTATCAATCTGGGAAACCACAATAGTCCAAATCAATCAAGCATCGTTTAGAATCATCCACCTTTTGCGTAGCTCGCTTAGTTCTTCTCTCAATTGGTGTATGGTTGAGGTATCCTCCATGTACTTTTGCTGGTGTGTAATATCACTTGTTTGGAACTAATCCTAAAGCCTGTGGAGTCAAATCTGATGTTCTAATTCTACACCATTATTGTTTCGACAAGGCTCTTCTTCAGCCATTCTTTGTAAGTATCACTAACCTCGAGTTCATACCTGATACAAAAAAATATTTCTCTAGTCTTTCTTTTCTTCCACTCTTGTACCATGAAGTCCTTAAGTGAAGTCCTGCCTTCTTCACACTTGGTGATGAATCTACCCATAGGCTCTGTCCGCGATGTTTCTTGCTTGATTTCAAATTGTCAAAGGATTTTGTTAGGAATATAAGGATGAGTCCCCTTAAGGCCTGGAAGTACGAAAAAAGGTCATTCATTTTCTTGAATAGTATGCTTCCCCGGATGGAGATATTTAATAGACTACTGGACATCGTCAACCGGCAGCAGCAGCGCCCTCCTCAGCCTACGAATCTCCCGCAGAATCCTTACTCTGAAGGCGGTCAACTCCAAATGCAGGTCATGAACTTACTTCTATAGTTTCCGCATGGTGTCTCGTAAAATAGCGACATCCCACACTAGATTAGCCATATCTAAAAAACGCATAAGTTAACAAACACACACGTAAAAATAAAAGTAAAGAAAATAAATAATTCGAATGTAATACAATCTATATTTACACAAAAGTCAAGAAAAAAATTACCAGAGACAGGAAAAAGCTATCAAGTCCTTGAAGAGAAAGTAGTTGAAGGTGTAACAAGAGCAAGGAATAAATAGTGTGTAGCATAATGAACGATTGAGTAAGAAGGGACATATTTATAGAGGATTGAACTTGAATGAGTTAAGCAAAAAGGCACAACTGTTCACCTTCATTTATTAATGACATTCTTGATTACTGAAAAAATTATGACTTAATTAAATTAAGCAATATAGTGATAAGTCATGACTTTTCAGTTTATTATTACTAATAATTAGTTCTTTGCAGTAACCATTTTTACACTAAGTTGCGACAACAGATTATACATCTGTTGCATCAGATAACTCATTTGTGACAATAGATATATCATCTGCTGCAACAATAGATAATCTGTTGCATCAGATAATATATCTGTTGCAACATATAATCTATATATATTTTTATAAAAAAAATTATCATCATGACATCCAAATTTTTTGACTTTTTAATTATATAAATCAATAAAGCAGATTTAAAGGCACAACTGTTCACCTCCCTTTATTAATGATATTCTTGATTACTGTAAAAAGTTATGACTTAATTAAATTAAGCAATATTGTAATAAGTCATGACTTTTCAGCTTATTATTATTAATAATTAGTTCTTTCCAGGAACCGTTTTTACATTGAGTTGCAACAACAGATTATATATCTGTTGCATCAGATAACTCATCTGTGCCAACAGATATATCATCTGTTGCAATAATAGATAATCTGTTGCATCAGATAATATATCTGTTGCAACATATAATCTATATAGTTTTTTCCAGGAACCGTTTTTATACTGAGTTGCGACAACAGATTATATATTTGTTGCATCAGATAACTCATCTATGACAACAGATATATCATCCGTTGCAACAATAGATAACCTGTTGCATTAGATAATATATCTGTTGCAACATATAATCTATATATCTTTTTATAAAAAAAAATTATCATCATGACATCCAAATTTTTTGACTTTTTAATTATATAAATTAATAAACCAGATTTAAAGGCACAACTATTCACCTCCATTTATTAATGACATTCTTGATTACTGTAAAAAGTTATGACTTAATTAAATTAAGCAATATTGTAATAAGTCATGACTTTTCAGCTTATTATTATTAAAATTAGTTCTTTCCAGGAACCTTTTTTAAACTAAGTTGCGACAATAAATTATATATCTGTTGCGTCAGATAACTCATCTGTGACAACAGATATATCATCCGGTGCAACAATAGATAACTTGTTGTATCAAATAATATATCTGTTGCAACATATAATTTATATATCTTTTTTTTTAAATTATCATCATGACATCTAAATTTTTTTACTTTTTAATTATATAAATTAATAAAGGAGATTTAAAGGTGCAACTGTTCACCTCCATTTATTAATGACATTCTTGATTACTGTAAAAAATTATGACTTAATTAAATTTAGTAATATTGTGATAAGTCATGACTTTTCAGCTTATTATTAACAATAAGTTCTTTCCAGGAATCGTTTTTACACTGAGTTGCGACAACAAACTATATATCTGTTGCATCAGATAACTCATCTGTGACAACAGATATATCATCCGTTGCAATAATAGATAACCTATTGCAGCAGATAATCTATTTGTTGCAACATATAATCTATCTTTTTTTCAAAAAAAAAAATTATCGTCATATCATTAATCCAAATTTGTTGACCTTTTTATTATATAAATTAATAAAACAGATTTAAAAACAAGAATATTTTTGGTGAGTTCGAGTTTTTCATGGTTTAAATTATGTTTATAATTTATTTACTTATTATTTTTTGTGAAAAGAAATGACTTAATTAAATCAAGCTGGTGAGTTTTTTATTATTGTGACAAGTCATGACTTTTCAACTTATTAAATTTAAAAATTGAAGACACCTGGTATTCAATAACCGTCTTTAATAAAATAATAACCACATTTTTTATTGAGTTATCGCAACAGAATGTATATTTGTTGTATCAGATAACCCATCTGTTTCAACAGATATACCATCTATTGCAACAAATCGATCATCTATTTAAGGAGCTTTTTTGATTTCTCCTAACTGATTCGTCAATCGCAACAGATAAGGAATTTGATGCATCAGCAACGTTGTTTGTTTTTGTTTGTTTAATGTGTTTAGACAAAAAGTCACAGTCATGACTATTCATTCACCTTTTTCTTGACAATCATATCATCATATAACTTAATTAATCCAATGTTGTGACTTTTTTTAAATTAAATAATCTTTCTGTTACTGTTATAATATCATTTAGTTCCTTATTATTTATTAACGAACCATTTTCAGGAGAATCATCATGACTTTTCACCATCATCTGTTGCCACAAGTGCTCAATCTCTACCTCCAACCGTCGACATGTTGAGAATAGGGAGTAAATAGAATGATAATTAAATATTAAATAAGAATTAAAAATTCAAAGTCGACCAAACCAAACCAAACATATACATAGATTTTTTGAATCCCTTATAGCTAGATCGGATATAAAAAGGAAAATACATAAGCTAAAAGAAAGAAAAACCATAACCTCATTATTATTACTACTACTATTATTATTATTATTACTATTATTATTGTCAACCGGACAATTTTCATCCGGCAGCAGCAGGGCCCTCTTCAGCCTTGCTCAGAAGTCAGTCAAATCCCTCTGGAGTTCATCGAACTACCTTTGAAGTTTCTGCAAGGACTCGATATGAATCTTCTTGTACGAATCTCGATCAACCATATTTGTATTGTAAGTGTAGTGGAATGAACGAGTGAGAGGAGGCCGGAGGGACCTATTTATAAAATGATTGAATTGGATGGGGTGACTTGACTTAGTCAAACAAAAAGCCACGACTGCTCATATCCCTTAATTAAATAAAACTGGTGACTTTTCGAATATGTAAATTAAAAAAACAGATCTAAATACAACATTTTATCTTTTTTATTGTATTTCAAAAAGAAAAGAAATTGTTTTAAAATAAATCTAACAGATTGGTAAGCTGTTGCAAAATATATTCTACCTGTTAGATAACTTACAACATATTGACAATCTGTTGCAACAGATGGATATATCAGTTTGCTTTCCATCAGCTGTGGTGTTTGTTACAACTTGCTAGTCATCTGTTTATTCAATTTCATCGAGAGCATTAGATTTTGGGAAACAGACATAGGTTGACAAACTTAAAATAATATTAGCCCATGTATGGGCTTATGGATTTTTTATGTCTAAGCGGATAAAATAATGACATTCAATGGCCATTGGGCCATATTGGCCCTTTTCAGCCATTTTTCATTCGCCCCTCTTTTCAGCCACTATAATGGTATAATTTATATACACATTATAACAATAATTGTATAGTTTATATACACATCCTATATAATATTTAGCTACAATAATTATTTAGATATAATTTTTATACAATATTTATGCAGTTTATATACATCCTATACATATATATACTCTATACGACAATGATATAAATTCTACACAAATCATATATAAAAAAATATATTTTATACAATACTTATATGATTTCTCGATATCAGCTTTCGCTGTGTCAAGTATTTCTGTTGATCGAATGGAGTGAATGAAACTGAAATCCTGTTTGATCGAATGACACTACTATTAGATATCATTTCCTTTACATCAGTAGTTAATGCATTAACAGTATTAATCACTTATTTTGCCTTGCACTCTTCATATTTGCATGCACAAGATAAGAAAGGAGGGACAAGATCTCCAAACCGTAGCCCGAGTTAGTGAATAGATTAAACGATCTTAATATCTCAGCCTTTCTACTGATCATTCTTCTCCCATATACAGGACAACATATCCGTCATGCAAAAGTCTACACCGTCGCCAGAAATGCTTGCCACAGCAAAAGTCTGTAGAAGGCATGACAAATAAACATGAGCAACAAGCGATATTAAATCTTAACAGGGTATCAGAACCATATTCATGGTCCCCCAGCCTTATCAGTTCAGACCTACCAAACTTAACTGTAAAATTATGGATATCTTATTTGAATGATCTAATGACTAATCGGTACTCTATGTGTGTTTCCACAAAAACATTATCAGTAATACATACCTCCCACATATGAAGTGGTTCCATCTGCATGCAGCTTATTCCTCCGAACCCATCCTTACTACAGCCTCTTGTGATGGTCTGGCAAAAGTTGATCAACTTTCAGTTCCATATATCTACAAAGAATAAGAAAAATATTAATGTCACAGAAAGAACATTATCCATCTATTGCAACAGATGTAAAGCCTGTTGCATCAGATGTGGAGCTTGTTGTATCATATGTGGAGTCTGTTGCATCAGATGTGGAGTCTAATGCAACAGATGTGGAGTCTGAAGCAACAAATGTGGAGTCTGTTGGAATGCATCAAACCAGCCTTGCTAGTGGTTTGATTTGTTCCAACAGCTGCTCCGTCTATTGCAACATCAACAAGAGCATAAACTACAAAGAAAGAACAAATAAAAAACATCAACAATAAAGAAAACAACAACATTTGTTCCAACAACATCATCTACAATAAAGAAGCAAACATCCTATGTTCCAACACCATCAACAACCAGGGGTGGACCCATATGGAGTCCTCCGGGTGCGCGAGCACAGACTGAACTTGTATCAAAATTTATATATGTATATGGAAATTAAGAAAAAATATATATAATCTAATCAGTGAGCACCCATAGTAAGAGTTGTTTGGTTGGCCTAGTAGTTGTTTATGAGTGCTTAAGGCTATTTATTTCTTTTGATCTTGAGTTCAATTCTCACTCAGCACATATTTTTTTAATTTTGGTAACCAACTCTTCTCTCCTTGTTCACTTTAAACTTTCTTTTATTTTTTTCTCCCTTACTACTTGTGTTGATTGTTCATACTCCACTGTTTTTAAGCTAAGAAGCACCCAGCGTCTAAAAAACTTGGATCTGCAACTGTCAACAATACTACACCACAAGTTCCAACAACCCCACCAACAACATCAATAACAACATCAACAACAAAGAAACAAATAAAATACATAAAAAAATATGATACTGCCAATAAGGATTTTAAACTTCTCCCAACAGATGATTTTTTTTTGCATCTTGCAATAAAAATTCTCGGTTCGTTTATTCAACAATTAAAAGTTCCTGTAAATTTTTTAAATAAATATGATATCGGTAAATGGTAATTAAATAAAAAAAGATGTAAATAACTTGCAAAGAAGAAGACGAGAATGAAAGAACAATAGTGAACCATACCTTAATGTCAAAAGGGGATCAAAACAGTAATTTCAGTCGAGGAATCTGACATATGAATCGGTTTAGATCCGAAAGGATCTTTATGAGAAAGAGGAGAGAAAAAAAAGGTTGTGATAACCCTAAAGACGATAAAAAGAAAAAAATGAGAGATGAATAAAATAAATTTAGGGTTGAAGAAGAGATGAGATAATTCTAATTTCTAGATATACTACCCTTAATATTAAATGACTAAACAGAGTGTATTTATTCAAGTTTATATTTTCAAAGCATAATTAATAAGGCTAATTTGGTAAAATAAACCCCTAATTAATATTTTCTTAATGGGTGTGCCAAGTCAGTAGGGGCCAACTAATATGAAATGGAAGAAGTATAAATATTAGGGGTTTTAATATTCATTAATTAATATTCATTAATAATTTAAGGGGCACGAGGAAGAAAATATGTGACATTGAAAAGACAAGACAAGGCTACTCAATGAGATTTTTGAGTTATCCAAGAAACATTTTTTACCGCCTTTAGTAGTACTACTTTATCTACTCGGATAGAAGCTTGCTTTTAAATTAAAAGAAAAAAAAGATTTTCAAACAGATATGTCGTTTGTTGCAACAGATATGAATATCTATTTGAAAAATCCCAACAGCTTAGTCATCTGTGACAACAGATGCAAATGTCCATTTGATAACTAAATCAGATATGTCATCTGTTACAACAGATATCAATATCTGTTTGAAAATTTCCAACAGTTCAGTCATCTATCATAATAGATGCAAATGTCTATTTGATAATTAATCAGATATGTCATCTGTTGTAATAGATATGACTATCTGTTTGAAAATTTCCAACAACTCAGTCATATGTCACAACAAATGCAAATGCCTATTTGATAATTAAATCAGATATGTCATCTGCTACAACATATATGATTATTTGTTTGAAATTTTCCAACAGCTCAATCGTTTGTTGCAACAGATTTTATTGCAATTGATTTAGGTGGAACTAGGGATGAATAAATGAGCTCACAGGGTCAACAACAACTTCAATTGAGTCATTGCATTTGTATAGTATTGGTATTGCGTTCATCACAACCTGAGTCGTCGATCGATCACTCTAAGTTGAAATGAGTTCTCATCAACTTAATGTTAAGATTAATATAGTACTTACATTGATCTAGGTGGAACTATGAATGAATGAATGAACTCACAGGTTCAAAAACAACTTCAATTGAGTTGTAGCATTTGCATGGTGTTGGTATTTTGTTCATCCCGATCTGAGTCGTCGATCAATCACCCTAAGTTGAACTGAGTTCTCATCAACTTAATGTTAAGATTAATAATAGTACCTATATTCATCTAGGTGGAACTGGGGATGAATGAATGAGCTCACAGGGTCAACAACAACTTCAATTGAGCTGTTGCATATGCATGGTGTTGGTATTATATTCATGCCGACCCGAGTCATCGATCGATCACTCTGAGTTGAAATAAGTTCTCATCAACTTAATGTTAAGATTAATAATAGTACCTACATTGTTCTAGGTGGAACTAAAGATGAATGAATGAGCTCACAGGGCCAATAACAACTTCAATTGAGTTGTTGCATTTGCATGGTGTTGGTATTGTGTTCATCCTAACTCGAGTCGTCGATCAATCAGTCTGAGTTGAAATGAGTTCTCATCAACTTAATGTTAATATTAACAATAGTACCTACATTGATCTAGGTAGAACTAGGGATGAATGAATGAGCTCACATGGTCAACAACAACTTCAATTGAGCCGTTGTATTTGCATAGGATTGGTATTGCGTTCATCCCGACTCGAGTCGTCGATCGATCACTCTGAGTTAAAATAAGTTCTCATCAGCTTAATATTTTAAAAACTATATCTTTTGAAATTCTAAAAATTAATTAAGATCAATTCAGACAAAATAAATAATTTCAAAACTTGTCATTCTTTTTCAAAATTACAAATCAACCCATACAAATCATCCATTTGCGGGAAAAACTTTTCCTCATTTCAAATCTCAAGCTCTTGCTCCTCTCTCTCTCTCTCTCAATACAGACAAAAACTACTCAACATATTGCTCAACCCTTCAAAACAGATCGATTTTCTTCCCATTTTAAACCATAAAGTTGTTATTTTCAATTTCATTCTTGCTTGTATCCATCGTTTTCTCTATCTTTGCAGGTAACAGAGTTCGAGAAGAGTTCTATATTTGTTCTTTATTCTAAAAATAAGGGTTTTTTAGTTAATGATAAAAAAGAAGACTTTTAGTTGTACTATCTTCGAGAATAGGTTAACAATTTTGTGTTTTGATGCTAAAAAGTAGGAAGCACCCAAGAAAACCCTAGTTTTTGTTTCAGTGTTTTGTTGACTGTCGTGGTATTATTGGATGGTATTTTTGGTGTTGTTGGTGGTGTCGGTATTTGTATTTTTGGTGGTGGTGTCGATGGTCTTAGTGTTGGTATTGGTGGCATTGGTGGTGGTCTTGGTGGCATTGGTTGTGGTGGTGGTGGTCCATCTTTTGCAATGGGTGGAAGATCTGCTGTGAGATATTAAATAGGTCTTCAAACAAATTCCCCATCCGTTCCAACTGATGGGTTATCCATTGGAGTATTTTTTTTATAGTGTGGCTCAGAATAATTATTGAAATTTGTCTTACCTTTTTTAAAAAGATTATGCAGACATCAAATGCAATGTATTTTTAATTTTTCTATTGCTAGTTAAAATATGTCTCCCAAAAGAAAGAAAACTGAAAGTGGAGAAAGTGGATCAACTTCTTATCACCAAACAAAAAAGTCTAGAGTACAGATAGATTTAGAGGAACTTCCAGAACAATCTCAGTCAGGGCAAAATGAAGCCGAGGAAAGTGATCGAAATCCCAGCATGATTCTGTCAAAACCATTACTATTGACAAGTTTCGAGTTGAGATGCCGATGAAGATCCCTAACAAAATATTTGGTGATCTTGCTCTTAAATGTCAGTTAGGGAAACCTTTTGACGAATTTAGGAGTATTATGAAGAATGAAAACATAGATGGACTTTTTAAGAAGAGTTGTTTTGCATACGTTCTTGAGATGTCTGAGGAATGCACTCTCCGTTTCTCAATGAGCATGGTATATGTCCTTCACAAGCACAAGATCAAGTATGCAGGGAGGGAGGGCAGAAAAAAATGGATGAAGTTTGGATCAACTACTATGGCATGCCGGCTTGAGATGTGATCGCTCAGAAGAACCTCTCATCAAGGAAACACCCCACAAAGGTTCCAATAAATGCAAGGCTTAAAAATATGGGTTGTTAGACCTAGCTACAAAGGGGAGGATTTGATGGCGGATCTCGAGAATAAAAACATATCAAAGCACTGCAGGGAGAAATTGTGCTTAGTTTGGTTTGTCCATTCCATTTTATTGGCAAGAGATGTCAGGAAAGTCAAAGAATATGATTTGTTGGTGCTTGCTGATGATTTTGGAAAATTCAACGATCATCCCTGGGGATATGAAAGCTACTACTTGACTATAGAATATTTACTAACAAAGTTATCCGCAAAGACGACTACATTATACGGCTTTCCCTGGGCTTACATGGTAAAATTTATCACTATTTTATTCATCCATTAGTTTATAATGAATAGACTTATTATGACTCTTTTTGCTTGCTTCTTGTTTACATTTTTTAGGCTTGGGCATGTGAAGTCATTCCTCCCCTCTAAAAGCAGTTCAGGGTTTACCCGGATGAGGTTTCTCATCCAAGGATCCTTAGGTGGTTGACGGCTGCAAAGGGCGGCAAAAAAATATTAAGGAGCAAGAGGCTGATCTCTTTAACCCTCCGGATGATGTAGTACAACTTTTTTCAACTAAAATAATTTTCCTTAAAGAAAGATATTGAAACAGATGTTCTATCTGTTGCGACAGATGGGCCGTCTATTGCAACAGATTACCCGTCAACTGCAACTAGTGTAACAGATGGGTAATCTGTTATGACAGACGATCCATATTTCGCAACAAATTAACAATCTATTGCTCTAGTTCTCTGAACCTGACTCAACAGATTACCCATCTGATGCAAATTATGCAATAGATGTGTAATCTGATGCAACATATTGTCAATCTATTATGACATACATATCAGCTGTTACGGTAACTAGATTGTTTGTTGCATAAGTTGGCATCCATGTAACCCAACTGACTATAAATTATTATTATAAGATATAAATGCCTCCTGTCTTTTTTTATAGGTTGTGCATACTTGGATTGTGCCTACCATTGATTAGCTGGGGATGACTTGTTTCCTTACTCTGGTCTTGTTGATACAAAAGAAGACCCAATAGTAGAGCTAATAACGAAGAAATTGGCTAGAGCAACATCCATAAGAAGAGCAGTTAGGCAAGGTCAGCCTAATGTTGAAGCTCTTCACGAACAACCTCAAACTACAACAGATCTATGTGCTTCTTCTGGGGGTCTTGCTGGTGGAGTTGTTTGTGATGGTAGCAGCCATCCTGATGCTGCTACCAGTTGTAATTATGAGCATATTAGTGTTCAACAAAAAATAAATACTTTTGAAAACACTCCTTGCACAGGTCCTCCCTCTCACCCCTACACTGGTCCCACCTACCCTTACAGTGGTCCCTCTTACCCCTCCTCACCTTCATGTTCTCATTGCATATGCAAAGTGTGCAAGGACAGAAAGGATAAACTCCTTGAAAAGCTAAATAATATTGTTGAAGCTGTCGAGAAGTTAAAATCCAGGAGGGGTGTGATAGCATCCAATGAGGTGAGGGAGCCATACACTCCTATAGTAGCGATTAGGAGGAAGATAAGAAAAAATTAGACAAATTCTCTCCATTCTGAAATTAGTAAAATTGCAACTCCTCCCGCTCCAAGAGTTGTTGAAGTTCAGGGGCCACCGAAGAAGGTGGATATATTCGTGGAGCTTGGCAAGGAGAAGGAGGAGGAGCAGCAAGAAATCATGAATGGCAAGATAAAGGTTCGAAAATAATACACCATGCATTTATTTTCCATTGAAGATTTCACGAATATGACAAATATGCGCATGTGGTACGAGGACAATCTAAGTATACTTTTGCTAACTTAACTTTCCAATCTACTCCATGAAAAACAATCTACGCAGAAGATGCGTAATCTGTTGCAACAGCTTGGTATTCTGTTGAAATATAATGCACACCTATTGCATAAGTTGTGTTGACTGGGTAATCTGTGAACTAATTTAGAGAACCCTCTGTTGAAACATAATGCACACCTTTTTTTTGAAGTTAAGTTTTGTAGGAGTAAATTTTTTTCTAGCTTCGCATGAAATTATTTTGCTAGGCAGCATGAGATTATAACAAGAGTATGTGCTACAATTGTGACTATTGAGACGTTTGGGCTCTAGTTGTGACTCATTATGTGATATTGTGTGATTCAATTCCTTCAATTGTTGGGTCGAGAGTCTATATTACTTCCAATCAAGTCGACCATGTGCCTTGTGTGTGTGAGATAATAGTATATTCTATGTTTGTGGCTGATGCTAGAACTTGCCTGGTATGTATGCAAAGCGAAAATAAGGAGTGTAAGTTTAGGATATGATTTAGGCATTTCTTTGGCAACCTATACATGTTTACCTTCAGTTTTACCTACCCATGGACATCATCCTAGTTAAACCCTTTTGAGCCTTTAGCCTATTTCTTTGACAACCTTGTATGTAAGCCTAATCCATTTTTTTTCAAGACCGTAATTTGATCCAAATTCCTAAGTGCTTTAAAGTGAAAAAGTCATGTGACAACATAAGAGGAAATTGGGTGAGTATGATACTTTAAATTGTAATGGTGCTTGAATGTGTTATGAAAAAGAAAGTGCTATCATAAGAGGTATGTTGTGAAAAGAAAAAGGAAAAGAAAGCTGAAAAGTGAGTTGTGCTTAAAATTGAAAAACAAAAGATGAGAACAAGGGTGGAAGAATAAAATAAAGAAAGGTTGAAAGAAAAAAGTGTCAATGATACAATGTGATGTATTAAAGTGCTTAGGAACTTAGTCACTATTTCTGGCCAAAATAGCTGATCCTACCCGTCCCTTAGCCTACATTACAACCATCAAAAGACCTACTTGATCCTAATCTTAACATTCCGACATTTAGTAGAGTACTACATTAAAGGCAAGCCTATGGTCATTAGTTGCTACATATGAATTTTTTGTGAAAGCGAGAGCAAGGACACTTTGATACCCATGTTTGAAAAATATGCTATACTTGTGAGTGATTATGGGTAATATATGGTGAGACACACATGGTTGATGAGTTTTGGATAGTTGTGTATGATTCTATGCACTTCAACGTTTGCATGCGAGTTGATCACCATCACGAGTCTATACTTGAGGTTAACTTGTTTCTATTTATAATCGGAAAGCTACTCTTGGTTGATAATCGTTGTGCTTGTCTTGATAAATGTTTTGTGTTGCTGCTGTAAAAACCTTAATTCGATGCTTAGAAGGACATGATATTTTCTTCGAGGACGAACAAAGCTGCAAGTGTGGGGTGTTGATGATAGGCGAATTTACACGCCTATATCAATATATTTTGCCCATATTTTAGCCTAGTTTTGAGAACAAATTATATATTTCATGCACTTTTAGTCCTTTTTCCTGTAAATGAGCTAACAAACATGATTAGGAAAGTTTCAGGTATAAATGATGCAAAATACAGCATTTTATGGCTTACTTGACGCAAAAGAAAGCTCACAAACGAAGTAGAAGGGAGCTGGACGCCTAAGGACCAAATCTGCTGCATGGAAAATCTGTCCCGGGCTAAAACAGCATTTCTGAAGACTTTGGGAACTTACAGACACAAAGCTGGATTTTTACAAAGATACATTAACCTAATACAATTAGGTTATGTATTTCACTATTCTATTTGGATTATGATATTGTAACCTTACCCTAGTACATTTGGGTCAAGGATTTCATTAGTATAGTAGGATTTGGCTATTTATTTCATTAGTTTAGTAGGAGTAGGATAGAAGTATTATAAATACCCTATCATGCTAGAGATTTTTAATTAACTCCTCCCTTAGTGGAGAGATTCATTCTTCACTTAATCCAACAATTAATTTTCTTCCATCACTCTCATCTTCCACCACAAACACTTCTAATCTACTCTTCTATTCTTAAATTCCACAACAAGAGAATCGTTACTTGCTAGGGAATCACCAAAACCACACGCCTATCACCTACTTCTAACGCCATCAACCATGCAAATCGTGATATCCTTCGCATTCATGGGTAACTAAACCTCTTAGTTGGGGTTATGGAAGCCGAATGAGTTACTATCTATTGCTGTGAGTTTGTGAGTTCAAGACACGTATATTGCTTATATCATTGTTCTCTTCATCTTAATCTACATTCTTTGCGGTTGCAAACGCAAGAATACGCCAGTCTAACATTTAACTTGTTCGCGAGAAAGGTTATTTGTCTAGAAAAGAGATAATGTCAAGGTAGTAGGACACCCTTTCCTATTAAATAGCTAGTGCCATAACTGGACTAACCTCTTGGAGAATTCGTACCGTTAGACACACTTTAAGCTCGCGAGAGTTAAAGTGAAATAGTCCTTGTTTAGGTCGCGAGACGCTTGGATTTACCATCGACTACAATTCTCTGTAAGCAATTGCATGTCAAGACTCTACACACTCATAGTCGATAGAGACGTATACCTCAGAAGGTGGACATAACCCCAACGCTTCAATTCTCATTGTTCCACAACCTACGAAATACTCTCTTTTTACTTTGCTATTTTCAGCTTTTATTTCATTACTTTGGTTACATATTACAATTCCCCCCTTCTTACGAGACTTGCACCAAAAGTCTATTAATTTTGCTTACTTGTTGACCAAGCTATTCCCTGTGGGATCGACACCCAACCCAGGTTGGGTTCTATATTTGCTAACGACCGCTTTACACTCCTACGAGAGCTGTAGATTGAGCGTTATCATTTATGACTGCAACTTACCTTTCTTTAGCGAAGACAAGTTTTTAGCCCACATGTAGCCACTCTTGAAGTTATTACCCAAGTTGTTGAAGCAGAGTAAGATGATGGATTATTTACTGGCTAAAGTCTTGACAAAGGAATCATGGGATTTTGAAGGTCGAAATAAGAACATAAAGTTCCAGAGAAATAGAGCCGATGCAGCGTGTGGGCCGTTCTCGCTTGCATACATTGAGTGTTTACTGATCGGTACAGAAATGACCAGTATGTACAATGCTGATGTGGGAAAGATTCAATGGTTCTAGGCTTATGGGATACTAACTAAATGGTTGGATCTTGTGTATAAAGAAGAATATGTACAAAGACAGAAACGAAAACGATAACTATTTTTTATTTCAAGCCACCTCACTTTACATGTAGTGACAAATTTTTATAATGCAATAGATTTTATATCTGTTGTAACAGATATAATACCTGTTGTGATAGATTGATTATCTATTGGAATAGGTTGGTCATCTATTGCATTATGCAGATATTTCCCACTCTGTCTATCACAATAGATATACAATCTGTTGCAACATATAATCTATCTGTTGCAACTAATTGGTAATCTGTTGTAATAAATCAAGAAAGAAAGTAGGAAAACTTATTATAAAATTTCCAGCAGATGACCTAACTAAATGGTTGGAGCCCGTGTATAAATAAGAATATGTACAAAGACGGAGACAAAAACAATAACAATTGTATATTTCAAGCCACTTTACTCTACATGTAGTGGCAATAATTTCTCTGTCTGGCAAAAGTTAAATTTTTATAATGCAACAGATTTTATATTTATTATAACGGATTGTATCTATTGGAAATGATATAGTACCTGTTGTGACAGATTATCTGTTGGAATAGGTTGACCATTTGTTCTATTATGCAATGTTTCGTCTGTCTGTCACAACAGATATACAATCTGTTGTAACATATTATCTATCTATTACAACTGATCGGTAATCTGTTGGAGCAAATAAAAAAAGTAGAAAGACCTGTTATATAATTTCCAGCAGATGATTTACGTGTTGCATCTCATGTCTAAATTAGTTTGATAAGATATGTCATCTATTGTAGAAGATGTATTATCTATTGCGATATTTGAATCTAGTACTCCATTTCAATTAACATGTTCAAAACTAAGGTTTAAATTATATTCATAGACAACATAAAATAAATTAAAGCCTTCGAAAATTACATGAAATAACTCAACAAATAAATGAAATGTAAAAATAATCATTATGGGTACAAATGATCTACTCTATACATAAATCAACAAGTTAAACCAAGGAGGATAGGTTATTACATTGACGGACTCAAGCTATAAAGATCTAATCAATATGGACAAGTTGTTCTTCATCCGATGTTACGAAATTCGACTTTGGTCGTCGTGGATCTTTAACATCGCTTGCGTACGGCTTCTAAGCTTTCACTTCACCATATTTCCATAAAAGAGTAGCATATCTTTTGTCGAGTAATTTGGCATCAAGTTCATCATTTGTTACTTATAATATATCGCTCAAATACTCGGCATAAGCGGCAACAAAAGGATCGCAATTCCTGCATTTTAAAAAAATAGATAATCCATATCTTGCAGTTCATGCAAGCGTTGTGAAATTTGTGGAATAAAACTAAATCATGACACTTATACTTAAAGGCTACCAATGGTTTGTTGAGCAATTCCTTCAATATATTGTACATCAAATGGATTAGCCATTTTATCTCGGTATGGTTCAATCTTCGACCAATTAGTACGAACCTTTTGGTCCAAAAAGTCACTCATATCAAGATAAGTAGGCAATATTTTGGCCAGCTTTTGTATCTCAGACGATGGCCCGGAAGGTCTCGTTCGCGACATCGAGTCATAAACTCGGATACGCCTTTTTTTAGAACGATGACAGCCAATACCCAATGGAATTCATTACCAGATTGATTGGGATGTACACTTCATCGACCAAATACCGAGGTAAGCCAGTCGGAATGCTAAAACCTTTGATGATATTGATTAAGCATTCCTAATTTGGGGAAACTTCCGACAGTTGTTGACAATAACTATCGTAGGCATTATTGATGTAAACTTTGTACAAACAATTGCCTTTCATGTATCTATATTGTTCTTGTATTTGCAACTTGGCCTTCTTTTAGAGGTAGTAAAAAAATGACATCGATGTGTTGCACATATTATCAAACATTTTGGATTACGTGATGAAAAAATTAATACGCAAATGCAATTAAATAAAGTATTAATTAATAGTAATAAGTATGGCATTTAAACCTCATCATTCCAACAAGTTTGGGGCTGTGACATCAAATAGAACCAATTCTTTGATCCGAGATGTGCAACAACAAAGTAGAACATGTCAAAACCAAGAATCGATTCATTCACTTTGTAGCGTTTGTCATTTTGTTTTCTACATGATTTATATGTGTTAATGTCACGTTCTTACAACAAGAATAGTATAAATCAATATCTTCAAAAATTAATTTATATACCTGCCGGCATAATGCTTTAGCAGCCCATCGACAATTCATTCTGAATAGTCGTTGATCAACTGTGTTAGTTTTATTAGAGCCTCGTTTGAGATGTTGAACCCTTCAAATGGGTAATTCTTCCGTTCTCCCAAACTGACAGGCTCCACTTTTTCTTCTTTTTTGGAAGCAGTTGATGGATTATCAACTGTGATATTATGCTCTTCAGTAGTAGATTCTACTGTGACATCCACTTGGAAAGCCAGAATTATCAATGCTAATTCCAGATATACAACAGATTGTCCATCTGTTGCAACAGATGAGCCTTATGTTATAACAGATGAATCATCTGTTGGGATGAATTCGAACAGGTAAATAAAGCAGTATTATAATTTCAAATACATGACCCATCTGTTGCAATATAAGACTCATCTATTGCAATAGATAAAACATTTGATGCAACAGGTTAGACAACAGATGCAATAGATGTATATATCTATTTGATAATTTTTAGTAGATGTATCATCTGTTGGAACAGGTGATGTACATTCACCTTCTTCGGCTTATGTTGCTCTCTTATGGCCCTTGCACACTGAACATCGATTCAAGACAAAGACAGAGGTGTTGTAATTTTGCTTTTTTTTATGCTTGATGATTCCTTGGAAGTATCTTACCTTCTCCTCTTAGCCGCCTTGATCTCTAGTGGAGTGTATGGATATGAAATCCTCTTTGATGGAATGACAGCCTTATTAGATGTCATTTCCTTTATAGAAGCAGTTAGTGCATTAATAGCATTAATCACTCCATTGTATTTTGCCTTGCAGTCTTGACATTTGCATGCAGAACATTCACTACATGTGGTAAAATCTGAAGAAAAATCTGAACAGCCAGTATAATCATAATCATAATGGCTTGTTATTTCAAAAATGGTAAGAGGAGCATCATTATCCCCAATAGCAGCACCACTACCACTACCACTACGACTATCATCGTCAATAGCAACAAGCCCACACTCCAAAATTATTTTTCTTGTGATGGATGTTGCTCCAAAAAATTCTATTTTTATTCCATCAACGACCTTAGGGTCCCGTAAAGTTTGAACAGACCGTAACATAACAAAAAATGACATCTTCAACTCTCGATTTGTCAAAACAAGCCACGAATGGACAATCTAAAATAAATCAGTACATATATTAGAATGATGATGAAACCATTTAAAATAATTATTAATTAAAATAAAAACTTGATTAGAATTGGACTTACTGCTTCCTTGGGGGGTTGAAAAGATCAAGAAACTTTGCATTTCTATCGGTTTTGGCCGACAACCATCTAAGAATTCTTGGACAGGAAACTTCTTCCTGGTAGTTTACTTGTTGTCTCAAATAAGAAATGACTTCAAATGCCTAAGCCTATAAATAACGCTAATAAATCAAAAGCATTAGTAAATAAAAAAAAATGATGAATCATATCATGATAAAAGAAATATTTACCATGAAGGCCTATGGAAATCCATATAAGTTGACTCTCTTTGGCGTTAACGGAGTCAACAAATATTGAAAAGTCATTTTGAAGCTTTCATAACCCCAAGGATAGCTGTTAAATGCCTCAAGATCCTTGTAACACCCCAATTTTCTGAACCGGAATGCTACACGGTGCTCATGACCTCGAAGGACCACAAGCTGACCCATGACTGATATTTGTACCTGTATACAGCATAATATATCATAAAATGCAAAAACATGAACATGAAAGGCCATAAGGTTCGAACCGAATAAACGTCTGATAACAAAATATATGAAAAAGGTATAACAATACCAAAACAAGTCCTAAATACTAAAAATAATGAGATCTGAATATCTAATTTGACATCTAGTCTGAAAGCCTCTAGCTGAACTGAATAAGGAGTTGAAGGAACATGTCTCCAAATAACTCCATCTAGTAACTGAATAGTAAATATAGTAATAATCACATCGTCCTCGAATGAGAAGGACTCACTGCAAACTCTGAACACTGGAATGCTACTGCTGATCTGGAACTTGTGCCTCTGAACCTATGGTGTAACATAAGAGAAAGCACCATAGTGCAAATGCGTCAGTACATCTGAATGTACTGAGTATACGAGTGAGGTAGGCAAATGCAAAGGGCTATATGTATGAACAATGCTGACTAATATGAACGTGAGAATACATAAATCCATAACTGTAACTGAACTCGTGGAGATACTGACTACTGAGTCTAAATACTGACAACATGAGTGTACTGATACTAAGTTATTGAATAGATGAATGACTATTTCTGACAGTTTAAATTATGAAGAACTGGTCTGGTTGACTGTGTCTGACAGTCCTGAAATTGAATACTGATATCATGAATTCTGATAACTAATATGACTGATACATGAGTTCAGAAAACTGATATAACTGATATAATTATGATGATCGTCCTAACCGATGTAACTGATACTGAGCGACTGTATCTGACAATCTAAGTTCTGATGAAACTATCTGAGTTCTATTTAATATGGAATAACTGAATTTGAGATCAGTCCTATCTAGCGGGTGATCTTTAAATCTGATGATTCTGATACTGTTTAACTATAGTTGAGATCAGTCCTGTCTAATGGGTGATCTTGAAGTCTATTTATAATGATAAGGATTGATTGTCTCTAACAGTACTAAATTTGTACTACTGAACTGAGTTGACAGTATCTGACAGTCCTGAATCTATAACTAAAACTGTGGGATATATTCATCTAATCGACATGCCCCAAGCTAAGCTGACTGGGGTCCAATCTCTGCCCTGACTGGAAGGGTGTCAATACCGCGCCACAGGTAAAAACAATATGTGAGCAACCCTCATATAACAGGTAACTCTAGTGAGAATGGTGGGAACCCTCATATAACAGGTTAAGCCACCTCATCTACCATCATATAATAGGCTGCGATGTCTCAACCTATGCTGGCTACATAGTTCTGGAACTTAGGGATTGCTTCTAAGGATCTCAATCCTAATCTAGTGGGTGAGTCCCCATCCCTAGGTTCGCTCAGTGCTGAATCCTACTCTCATCTGAAAGACACTGAACTAAATAACTGGGCTGAATTGAATACCTGAATTGAACTGATTAGCTGAACTGATACTGATTAACTAGATTGATACTAGTGGTATTGTTCAGCAGAGCTAAACCAAGTTTACTAGATTCCGATGATTGATGGAAAGTACTGAGTTCTGAGGACTAGTTGAGAGTACTGAAGTTACTGAGATTGACTTTGAATACTGAGGTTACAGATATTACTGAATACTGAGATTACTGAACTACTGAGATTACTGAGGTTACTGAGCACTGATATTACTGAGAATACTAAACTACTGAGATTATTGAGTTTTTCCTAAGTCACATGACTGACTGAATTCTATAGATCATGGCTTGACTGAGAGTATCGTGAAAACATGACATGGCTCTAAGCACACATCTATAAATTTTCAGGTACAAGTACCCCCAGGACTCGATGGAAGGAAACTGACACACATGACTGACTTGATCATAAGAGTAGAGTCCATAATCCACAATATCATAAATAAGGGATTTCATACTAAGCATGGTTCTCAACAATTTATTTCATGGAAGGAAATTTCATACAACATGTATATACTTGCATAGCTTTCAATATCATGCTCATTACATATTACAACCACAATCCATAATATCATAACTTGGGGAATTTCATGAAGTACATGGGTATTCTACATCTTGTACATGAGTGGGTTTTGCAAGTAAGCATAGCATAATTCCATAAGACTAGTTCATGAGTAATCCAATAGTGTTCACAAGACACATTATCAACATGGATGACATTGAATCATGGAGGCCTATCATGAATCCTTACCTTAGTCACAATTTAGCTATAATGCATGATTTCTAGTATCTTAGGTATTTTATCAAACACCTTACAAGCATAACTTAGGCATAGGTGTAAATCATGCAATTACTCATCATAAATAATCAAACTTACATGTTTTCAACCTATATGATGTCATAGATTCATAATAACACATAAAGATTCTATCTTGGCATCATTCAACACATAAACATGATCAACAATCCATTCATAACATAAAAACCATAATATATAGTTTTAGAAAAGGGTTCTTGAACTTCATGGATGAAAGGAGTCCATGAATGAACACACGCATACCTTAGAAAGGAAACCTTGATGATTTGCTGGAGAGTTCTTGGATTGGGAAACTTAATTCTTGATTATCTTGGAAAAAGGCTTGAATCTTTCTTTTGAGAGATGAGTTTGATAGAAACCCTAATCTTGTGGTTGAGAGCGTAAGAGAGGGTTTTTGAGATGCTTAACTGAAGAAAATTAGGAAAAATTATGCCTCTTTAGGATTATAAGTCATGGTAAATAAAGAGAAAAGACCAAAATACCCTTATGAAATAAATTCCTAGTTGCTGAAATCATAGCTGATGACATTTGTGACAAGGCGTCAAAATGTGGTAAGCTACCACGAATGTCGTCACACAGAAGTTGGTTTTTGCCTAAGGCTGACGACCTTCGTGGTAAGGCATCACAAATGTGGTAAGGTACTATGAATAACTCTTTGCTCTGATATCGGATTTAGGCGAAATTGGTATTTGGAAAGCTAATTCAATTATCTATCTGTTGATAGGTCATGAGCTCAAAAATTCCAAGTATAATGAGAGATATTCTCATTTGAAGTTGACTATACCATATCTTTCTCAACAATTCAATCGGTAAGGAATGTTTTGATTCGTCTGATAGCTGGAATTTATTTGAAGCCTTAATATACATATAACTTAATCATAAAACTATAAAAGAACCATGATGTACTATGCATGAGCTTAGTACATGGCTCTAATATTGGTTTGGATTTTTTTGGGGGTATTACAATCCTCGGAGAGCTTTATTAAACCAACACTTATGTTGTTGTTAACGTCTCTCGCCCAAAGAATATTATGTACAAACCAAACTAAGCACAATGATTTCTTGTACTTTTTTGAAAGTCCTTTATATTTCAATGCTTCTATCAAATTTTTATTTTTGAAGCTTGGACCAACAATCGACACCAGGTCATCACGATCACTCGACTTGTCTTTGCCTTTTTTGGGTGTGTAGGGTGCTTTTTTTGGGTCAGAGTACGTATAACTTGAGTAGGAGAAGGAGGATAACATTTTAGTCCGGTAACTATGGCAAACTCCTTCCAACCAAAACAAACAGGCATGCCACAGTAATTTATCCATACCTCATCCATCTTGTCTTTGTTTTCATACATAAACCTACGCTTGAGAAGATCGTATACCATTTTCATCTGGAAATAAGCATTGTTGTCCACTGGCAAATCAAGATATTGCCCAAAGCAGCTTTTCCTGAAATAAGCATCCAATGTTTGTTCTCGAAGTATTTTCTGAAGGTGTCAAAAATTTTTCCCATAGTTGACTTAACCACGAAATTACCCATTAAGTCTATGGCACCATCGCACTGCATTCTCACAGGATAATGATCAATGCTGAAGGTTTGATAAACTCTTCGAAGGAAGAGCTATTAGCATTTGCATCATCCCTTTTGAGATATTTCTTCTCCCCATGTTCATTATCTTCTGCTCCTAATTGAGATAACGCTTGTAAAGCAAGCTCATAGAGTGGTGGAAGTAGCTGAGCTGCTGTACTTGTTCCTTTACTTGGACTTGATTTGGTTTCTTTTCTTTTGGGATTTATATAATCTTAAATTAACAGGAACATAAAATAGATTATAATTGATAAATGCATTATTAAAAAAGGATAACAATAAATCTAATATGCACAATGTTAAAATAACAGTTTCAACAGACCACACATCTATTGCACTAGGTATGTTATCTTTTTCAACATATAACCGACCTGTTGCAACGGATGAGTAAACCATTGGAAACAATAAAAACAAATCACTAATTTGTTGCACTAGGTAGTTGTAATACCCCAAGAATTTCAACTAATAGTAGAACCCTATTTCAAGCTCGTTAGAAATAAAGTTAGTGATTTGGAAGCTACATTATCTAGCTTGATGAGTATTAGGGCCTCAAAAGTGTCCTAGCTATTAGACAAATCGAAACATTCCTTGTCGATTGAATTCTTGAGATGGATATTGGTATGGTCAACATCAAACGAGCATATCTCTCATTATACTATAAATTTTTAAGCTCATGACCCACCAAAATATAGATAATTGAATTATCTTTCTAACGATATCAATTTCACCAAAATTCGTTATCGGAGCAAAGAGTTATTCCCATTTTACTTCAGCGTATCAGCCTGGAAATTTCGTGACGACATTTGGTGATGACTTGTCACAAGCCTGATGGCTTGTCACAAAATACTGTCACCATAAGCAGAAAGTCACAAAATCCAACATTTTGTGACGACATTTTGTGACGACTTGTCACAAGTTTGACGGCTTGTCACAAAATGTCGTCAACCTTAAGCCAAAAATCATAAAATCCACCCTTTTGTGATGATATTTCGTGACGACTTATCACGAATGTCGTCAGCTATTTTTTTTCAGCAATTTAATGATCTTTTTGCAAGGGTATTTTGGTCTTTTTCCTGCACTTTCTACAACTCATAACCCTCAGAGAACGTATTTTCTTCTATTTCTCTTTAGTTAAACATCTCAAAATTTTCTGCACACCTTCAACCATAAGGTTAGGGTTTCAACATAAAAACCCAATTATCTAGAGATTCAACCATGAGAATTCAATAATTCTTGTATATTTGAATTCCCCGTTAAGAGGACTACGAGGGACACCCAATAGTTCGTGAATAACCTTCCGAAATTTTTGAAGTCATCCAAAAGCTCCAAGTTTAAGGTATGTGGTTTTTGAACAAGAACACCCTTTTATTCTTGTGCCTAAAAGTTACATATTTTCGTAAAGTATTTCATAAATTCATGGAGAATTCCTATCATGTTATTATATTGTGAGTTTTATGAAACTATGTCTTACCCAAGCTTTGAGTTGCAATATTATTATGCATATTAATGTTTTAAATTGTCAATTTATGGTTTAAGTTGCATAATTCAACATCTATATCATGTTTTGAGAATTTCAAGTCCTATTGTTGTGAATTGAACCTTATGGTTAAAGAATGAGTTTGAGAATGAGATGTTAGTCATTTTTAAAGAATATCAAGAAGTGAGTTTTGATTGTAAGTTAAGATAGAAATCCACATTCTTGAGTTTGAAGTAAAGGGGATGCATTTTGGCTCCCATTACATATATATATATATATATATATATGTATGTATGTATGTATATGTGTGTGTGTGTGTGTTGAATTATTTTAAGATGGATTTTCTAAAGTTCTGAGCTAAGTAAGGGAGTAGTATTTAGCACCGAGTTGGGCTTGATTCTGAGGTCTTATGCCCCAGAACTACGTGCCCCCGTAGGTTCTTGATATACCTCAAGTGGGTTAAGATAATGATCACTAAAGTTAAGGTTTTATCCGATGGCAAAGATAGAACATCTCTCCCCAATGTGGGTAAGACGTTGGACTCCATGTAGCTCACATGGTTTATGTCGGTTAAGAGAAACTCCCTAAGTTCTGAAAGTTCTCTAAGTCCTTAAGTCTTCCAAGTTTCAAAGAGTTTTAGTCATAAAGTCAAAAAGTTTTGAAAGTATAAGTGTTTTTGAAAGCTATGGTCTTAATAATTTCAGGTGTCATAATAATTTGAGGTTTTAAGTAAAAGCATGATGATTTATGAGTCTTGTGGCATATATTTATTTCAAGCTATGTGAGTAAGTTTTACACCATGCAGGTTTTCTATAAAAGCTTATGATATTGAGTATTTTAATTGCACACTCCCCCATATGCTCAGTACATTCCCAAAGTACTAACCCACATATTTTGTCTGAGTGCCATATTTCTCGTAATGTAGGTTCAGGTGCTCAGTCTCAGCCTCACCAGTGATCCTTTCGAGCACTCCTATCTACATATCAGTCGTGGTGAGTCCTCATGTTTCGGGGACCGGTTATTCTCAGACTTTCAGTTTTATTTAGTAGTTGTTTAATTCTTGTCAGTTGAGTATGAGTCAGTTGGGGACCTATCCCAATGGCTCTCTAGTTTGGAGTAGTAGAGGTTTGTCAGACTAGTCATCAGATTATCAGCACTTCGAGATTTTCTTTGAGTTTTAGTTGTTCAGACCAAGTATTTCATTCATATTTCTCACTTTATGATGTCACAGTGTTGAGTTCATGCTTTTTATCTTTAAGTAAGCTAATATATGAAGTAGAAGGCTCAAAGGGTTAGCTTAGGGATACTTGTTGCCTTAAGTACCGTGTGACGTTGTCTCTCTCAGCTATTAATTTGTGCTCTCTTATTTTAGAATATACCTCCCCACCGAGTTCGAAGAAATAACAACGATCAGAAACCTTAGCCCACTGATCCTCTAAATAAAAATGTGTCCCACGCCGAATTTAGGGTAGCCTTCCAGGCACTGGCCCAAGATGTCACGGTCCAGGCCAATCAGGCCGCAGCTCCTCAGCAGCATGAAGGTGACTTACCTACTGCCAGAATTCGTAACTTTATATAGATGAGTTCACCAGAGTTTTATGGGTCAAAGGCAGGGGAAGACCCGCAGTTATATTTTAAGGAGATAAGAAAGATCACACAGGTAATGCATGTGTCTGAAGGAGAGTGTGTGGAGTTAACATCTTACAGGTTGAAGGACATTGCATATGACTGGGTAGTTTTTGGAAGGAAAGGTAGAGGGGAGGATGATGCTCCCATTACCTGGCAGATGTTCCAAGATGCATTCTTAGATAGATTCTTTCCTTTGGAGTTAAGAGAGACAAAGATTGAAGAGTTGATGAACTTGAGATAGGGCTCCATGACTGTTAAGGAGTACCGCTTAAAGTTCAATCAGCTAGCAAAATATTCGCCTGACTTGATCTCCGATGCCCAAACTGGTATGAGAAAGTTTATGACAGGTGTGTCGGGATTTGTACTGAAAGAATACCGCACTGCTATGTTGAACAAGGAGATGGATTTGTCTAGGCTGATGATCTATGCATAGCAAATAGAGGAGGATAAGATAAGGGAAAGAGATAGAGCGAGAGGTAACAAGAGAGACAGGTCTGAACAACATGAGTATGGTCAGGCTAGATCCCAGGGAGGGAACCGCCCTCAGTTCCAGAGTTGTTCCTCTATGCCAACACCCTCATCTACTAGTGCCCCAGTTCCTAGAGGTAGCCAGAGCAGGGAAACAGGTCTTCTATGTCCAGGCCTCAGCAGAGTGTGAGTAGTAAGCCCAGCTTCCCTCCTTATGCCAAGTATGGTAGGACTCATTCGGATGAGTGTTTGGCTGAACAGCGTGGTTGTTTCGGGTATGGTAAGATAGCCCACAGGCTTAGAGAGTGCCCATATGCCAGGAAGGGAAGCAGAGATACCCGGCCCCAGACCCAGGCCACTAGTGCATCAGCTTCTGCAGCCCGTCCAGCTCCTCCTCAGGGCGCTTCTTCTAGTATTGCTGGCGGTCAGCACCAAAATAGGTTTTATGCCCTACCTTCCTATCATGAGCATGAGGACTCTCCCGATGTTGTTACTGGTATGCTCCGTGTATTTTATTTTGATGTATATGTGTTATTGGACCCCGGGTCAAGTTTTTCTTATATGACCCCACTTATTGCAGTGAAGTTTGAGAAGAGTCCCAAAAGTATTTCTGAGCCTATTCTAGTTTTTACCCCAGTAGGGGAGTCTGTTATTGCTAAGCAAGTATACAATAATTTTCCTGTTACAGTCCTTCATAGAGTCACACTTGGAGATTTGATAGAGTTAGAGATGGTTGATTTTGATGTTATCCTGGGTATGGATTGGCTTCACTTCTGCTATGCATCTAGAGATTATCGTACTCGAGTTTCCTAATGAACCAGTTTTTGAGTGGTCAAGGAGTTTAGTACCTCCCAAGAGTCATTTTATTTCTTATCTCAAAGCCAGGAAGCTTATATCTAAGGGTTATTTTTATCACTTGGTTAGAGTTAAGCACACTAAGTCTGAAACCCCAAGTATCTATTTAGTCAATACTGTCAATGAGTTTCCTGATGTCTTTCTGGAAGCTCTCCCAGGGGTACCTCCCGATAGAGAGATAGAATTTAGGATTGATCTTCTTCCTAACACTCAGCCTATTTCCATTATCTTCTTCCTAACACTCGGCCTATTTTTATTTCTCCCTACCGTATGGCACCTGCAGAGCTTAAAGAATTGAAAGAACAACTCAAAGATCTCTTAGACAAAGGTTTTATAAGGCCAGTGTATCTTCTTGGGGCACACCTGTCCTTTTCGTGCGAAAGAAAGATGGTTCTTTGCATAAGTGCATTGACTATCGTCATCTTAATAAGATTATAGTCTAGAACAAGTACCCTCTTCCAAGAATAGATGATTTCTTTGATTAGTTGTAAGGTGCGAGTTATTTCTCCAAGATAGACCTTAGATTCGGCTATCACCAACTTAACGTAAGGGGGTGTGATATCTCGAAGACAGCCTTCCGAACCCACTATGGTCATTTTGAGTTTCTTGTCATGTCTTTCGAGCTAACTAATGCCCCAGCAACTTTCATAGACCTCATGAATTGAGTGTTTAAGCCATATCTTGATATGTTCGTCATTGTGTTTATCGACGACATCCTTGTGTATTCCCGAAGTGAGGGTGATCACGCAGACCATCTTAGAATCGTCTTGCAAACTCTTAGCGATCATAAGTTATTCGCCAAATTCAGTAAGTGTGAGTTTTGGCTAAGGTCCATAGCATTTCTAGGTCATATTATTTTAGCTGAAGTTATTAGAGTTGATCCCCAAAAGAGAGAGGTTGTAAGAAATTAGCCTAGGCCTATCTCTCCGTCTAATATTAGAAGTTTCTTGGGTCTAGCTGTCTATTACCACCATTTGGTTGAAGGGTTCTCTTCCATTGCGTCTCCCATGACTTGGTTAACCTAAAAGAAAGTTAAGTTCCTCTGGTCGGATTCCTGTGAGAAGAGTTTTCAGGAGTTGAAGACTCAACTCACTTCCGCCCCTGTGTTGACTTTTCCTGATGGTGTAGATGGTTTTGTGGTATACTGTGATGCTTC
This sequence comes from Capsicum baccatum var. pendulum, assembly GCA_030864225.1. Classification (NCBI taxonomy): domain Eukaryota; kingdom Viridiplantae; phylum Streptophyta; class Magnoliopsida; order Solanales; family Solanaceae; genus Capsicum; species Capsicum baccatum. Next base: position 45,463,449 of record CM061561.1, read on the forward strand.
GAGAGTTAGTTTGGGTTATGTGTTGATGCAGAGAGGTAAAGTTATAGCCTATGCGTCTAGACAGTTGAAACCTTATGAGAAGAATTACCCAACCCATGACTTAGAGTTGGCTGTTATAGTGTTTGCTCTAAAAATCTGGAGACATTATTTGTATGGTATGCATGTTGATATTTTTACTGATCACAAAAGCCTGCAGTATGTGTTGACTCAGAAGGAGTTGAATCTTAGGTAGAGGAGGTGGTAAGAATTGTTAAAAGACTATGATATGAGCATTTTGTATCATCCGGGCAAGGCCATTGTTATGGCAGATGCCCTTAGCAGGATGTCTATGGGTAGTATTTCGCATATGGAGGAAGGTAAGAAAGATTTGGCTCGTGATGTGCATCATCTGGCTAGACTGGGTGTTAAGTTGCTTGATTCCACTGAGGGAAATATTTTGGTGCAGAGTAGATCCGAATCCTCTTTGGTTTCAAAAGTAAAGGCGAAGCAAGACTTAGATGCTAGCTTGGTCAGATTAAAGGAGTCAGTTAATGACCAAAAGGTAGAGGTTTTCTCTCAAGGGGGAGATGGGGTGTTGAGGTTGCAAGGTAGATATGTGTTCCTGATGTTGGTGATCTGAGGCAGAGAATTATGGCTGAAACGTATGGTACGTGGTATTCTATTAATTCCGGCACTACCAAGATGTACCGCAACTTGCGGGTAATCTATTGGTGGTGTGGTATGAAGAAGGATATAGCTGATTTTGTGGCAAAGTGTGCAACATATCAACAGGTTAAGGTTGAGCACCAAAGACCTGGTGGTGTGATGCAAGAGTTTAGTATCCCAACTTGGAAGTGGGAATAGATAAAGATGGATTTTGTGGATGGCTTACCTCTTTCCCGACGCCATCATGATTCCATCTGGGTTGTTGTCAACAGGCTGACTAAGTCAGCGCATTTCTTGCCTGTGCACTCATCTTTTACAGCTGAAGACTATGCTAGATTGTATATTCAGGAGTTGGTCAGGTTGCATAGAGTTCCCTTGTTTATCATTTCAAATAGGAGTACTCAGTTCACTTCTCAGTTCTGAAGAGCGTTTTAGAAGGGTCTTGGTACCCAATTTCATATGAGTTCCACTTTTCATCCGAAAATAGATGGTCAGGCTGAGAGGACTATCCAAACTTTGGAAGACATGTTGAGGGCGTGTACCCTTGATTTCAAAGGTAGTTGGGATGAGCATTTTCCGTTGATAGAGTTTGCTTACAACAATAGTTACCATGCTAGTATCAAAATGACACCATTCAAGGAATTATATGGTGGGAGATGTAGATCACCCATAGGTTGGTTCGAAGTGAGTGAAGCTACTTTGGTTGGACCTGATGCAGTATTTGAGAAAATGGAGAAGGTGAAGTTGATTAGATAAAGGTTAAAGACAGCTCAGAGTCGTCAAAAATCATATGCAGATGTGAGACGAAAAGACCTTGAGTTCGAAGTTAATGATTTGGTGTATCTAAAAATTTCGCCCATGAAAGGGGTGAAAAGATTTGGCAAAAAAGGGAAACTTAGTCCCCATTACAATGGCCTTACAGAATTCTCAGCCGTGTTGGGAACGTAGCCTATGAAGTTGAGCTGCCTGCAGAGTTGTTAGTTGTTCATCCTATTTTCCATATTTCCATGCTTAGGAAGCATATTGGTGATTCTATCGTTGTTGATTCTTCAGATAGCTTAGATGTTCAGAATAACCTTTCGTTTGATGAGGTTCCAGTTGAGATCCTAGATTACCAAGTCCGTAGACTAAGGAACAAAGAGGTTCCATTAGTCAAGGATTTATGGAGGAACCAATCAGTTGAGGGTGCTACTTCGAAAGCCGAAGCAGATATGCGATCCAAGTACCCACACCTCTTCTTCACAAGTTCAGAGCAAGCCGAAGGTATTACTTTTTCTTAATTCAGCCCCTATCTAACCAAAGATTCAGCTATATAGCTATTTTGTTGCAAATTTTTGCACTCTCAAAAATACTTGAAAGTTTAGAATGACATAGATTCAATTCAGAGAACTATTCCAACTGTGCATCCTCAATTTCTTTGCATTCCCAGTTTAACTAGTGACATTCGAGGATGAACGTTTCCAAAGGAGAGATATTATAATACCCCAAGAATTTCAACTAGTAGTAGAACACTATTTCAAGATCTTTAGAAATAAAGTTAGTGATTTGTTAGCTACATGATCTAGCTTGATGAGTATTAGGGCCTCAAAAGTGTCCTAGCAATTAGACGAATCAAAACATTCCTTGCCGATTGAATTCTTGAGATGGATATTGGTAGGGTCAACTTCAAACAAGAATATCTCTCATTATACTATGAATTTTTGAGCTCATGACCCACCAAAATATATATAATTGAATTATCTTTCCAACGATACTAATTTTGCCAAAATTCGTTATCGGAGCAAAGAGTTATGCCCATTTTACTCCAGCGTATCAGCCTGGAAATTTCGTGACAACATTTTGTGACGACTTGTCACGAGCCTGACGGCTTGTCACAAAATGCCGTCACCATAAGCAGAAAGTCACAAAATCCAACATTTTGTGATGATATTTTGTGACGACTTGTCACAAGTTTGACCGCTTGTCACAAAATGTCGTCAACCTTAAGCCAAAAATCATAAAATCCACCCTTTTGTGATGACATTTCGTGACGACTTGTCACGAATATCGTCATCTATTTTTTTTCCACCAATTTAATGACCTTTTTGCAAGGGTATTTTGGTCTTTTTCCTGCACTTTCTACAACTCATAACCCTCAGGGAACGTATTTTATTCTTTTCTCTTTAGTTAAACATCTTAAAATTCTCTGCACACCTTCAACCACAAGGTTAGGGTTTCAACATAAAAACCCAATTATCTAGAGATTCAACCGTGAGAATTCAATAATTCTTGCATATTTGAATTCCCCATTAAGAGGGCTACGAGGGACACCCAATAGTTCGTGAATAACCTTCCGAAATTTTTGAAGTCATCCAAAAGCTCCAAGTTTAAGGTATGTGGTTTTGAACAAGAACACCCTTTTGTTCTTGTGCCCAAAAGTTACATATTTTCGTAAAGTATTTCGTAAATTCATGGAGAATTTCTATCATGTTATTATATTGTGAGTTTTATGAAACTATGTCTTACCCAAGCTTTGAGTTGTAATATTATTATGCATATTAATGTTTTAAATTGTCAATTTATAGTTTAAGTTGCATAATTCAACATCTATATCATGTTTAGAGAATTTCAAGTCCTATTGTTGTGAATTGAACCTTATGGTTAAAGCATGAGTTTGAGAATGAGATGTTAGCGATTTTTAAAGAATATCAAGAAGTGAGATTTGAGTGTAAGTTAAGATAGAAATCCACATTCTTGAGTTTGAAGTAAAGGGGATGCATTTTGGTTCCCATTATATATATGTGTGTGTCTGTGTGTGTGTATGTGTGTGTGTGTGTTGAATTGTTTTAAGGTGGATTTTCTAAAGTTCTGAGCTAAGTAAGGGAGTGTAGTATTTAGCACCGAGTTGGGCTTGATTCTGAGGTCTCATGCCCTAGAACTACGTACCCCCGTAGGTTCTTGATATACCCCAAGTGGGTTAAGATAGTGATCACTAAAGTTAAGGTTTTATCCGATGGCAAGGATAGAACAGCTCTCCCCAACGTGGGTAAAACGTTGGACTCCATGTAGCTCACATGGTTTATGTCGGTTAAGAGAAACTCCCTAAGTTCCTAAAGTCCTCTAAGTCCTAAAGTCTTCCAAGTTTCAAAGAGTTTTAGTCATAAAGTTACAAAGTTTTGAAAGTATAAGTGTTTTTGAAAGTTATGGTCCTAATAATTTCAGGTGTCATGATAATTTGAGGTTTTAAGTAAAACCATGATGATTTATGAGTCTTGTGGCATATATTTATTTCAAGCTATATAAGTATGTTTTACACCATGCAGGTTTTCTATAAAAGCTTATGATATTGAGTATTTTAATTGCACACTCCCCCATATGCTCAGTACATTCTCAAAGTACTGACCCACATATTTTTTCTGTATGTCATATATTCTCATAATGTAGGTTCAGGTGCTCAGTCTCAGTCTCAGCCTCACCAGTGATCCTTTTGAGCACTCTTATCTACATATCAGTCGTGGTGAGTCCTCATGTTTCGGGGACCGGTTATTCTCAAACTTCCAATTTTATTTATTAATTGTTTAATTCTTGTCAGTTGAGTATGAGTCAGTTGGGGATCTGTCCCAATGGCTCTCTAGTTTGGAGTAGTAGAAGTTTGTCAGACTAGTCATCAGATTATCAGCACTTTGAGATTTTCTTTGAGTTGTAGTTGTTCAGACCAAGTATTTCATTCATATTTCTCACTTTATGATATCACAGTGTTGAGTTCATGCTTTTTATCTTTAAGTAAGCTAATATATGAAGTAGAAGGCTCAAAGGGTTAGCTTGGGGCTACTTGTAGCCTTAAGCACCGTGTGACGCTCCGAGACCCGATTGTGGGACGTTACAGTAGTTTATCTGTTGCAACATATAACTAACCTGTTGCAAGGATAAATAATCTGTTGGAAACAGTAGTAACAGATCACATATCTGTTGCACCAGGTAGTTTATATATTGCAATATATAACCAACCTGTTGCAACGGATGAGTAATCTGTTGGAAACAGTAATAACATATCACAAATCTATTGCACCATGTAGTTTATCTGTTGCAACATATAACCAACCTATTGCAACGAATGAGTAATCCATTGGAAACCTAAAAAATAGATCACATATCCGTTGCACCAGGTATGTTATCTGTTGCAACATATAACCGACCTGTTGCAACGGATGAGTAAACCGTTGGAGATGATAAAAATAGATCACTGAACTGTTGAAATATATCACTCATCTGTTGCAAAATGAGTTATCTATTGGATCAATATTATTTAGATTTCTTCCAAATAGAAGAGTCGTCTGTCGCAACAGATGAATGATATGTTAGTTTGTTCATCTGTTGCATCAGATTTTCATAGTTGCATTAGATTTTAATCTGTTGCATTAGATATCTTCATCTACTGCATCAAATGTTTTCATCTGTTGCATCAGATGTCTTAATTTGTTGCATCATATGTTTCATCTATTGCAACACCATTTTTACCAAGACAAACAACAAATCAACCCAGCAACACCAACACATCATACACACACACACACTAAGAATATCAACTGTGACAAAAATCACCAACAAACCTGACTCAACAGTACGACAACAAGAAGAAGAAATGCCAGAAATTAGGGTTTTATTCAATCCACATTTCAATACTAGAAGAGTAGTGGACTCAAGTTCCTCTGTTTTTTCATAATTTTTTACCTTCAAAAAGAAAAATAGGACAACGAAAAACTCGAAGTTATTGTCGCCAGGGAAGTCTTCACGTCAATTGACGGTCAAAAATTGAAAGGAAACTCGACCGACTATTTTTCGCAGGAGGTTGAAGTTGTCGGGGATTGAAGGAAGAATTTTGCAGAACTGTTGGTTGGAAGAGAGTTGAGAGAAGTTGTCGAGAGAGAGAAAGGAAAGAGACTAGTTGATTTGGATTGAAGAGGGGTGTGGGTTGATTTGTATTTTTGAAAAGATTAGAAAGTTTTAAACATATTAATCAAGTCCATAATTAACTTAATCAAGTTTTCTAATGATATTTGACCCTTTAAGTTGGTCAATGTCTCAAACCTTCATTGAAGACTTAAAAGACACCTTTCCTTCAATTTTCTCAAGAAACTTCACATTTTTTATTCCAAAGAAAAACATGAATTTTACTCCCTTTGAATCAAATTTTTAAGAAAATGAATTAATTACCCCACACTAGATGAATAGCTAAAATAAGAAACTTGAGAATTTACTTTAAAATAAATAAGTAAAATATTTCTTTTTATTTAAGATTCCAAAAGGGGCCTTGCGAAGTCAGTTTTGCAAAGTTGCCATCTTATATTTGAAATTGATGAAAAGTAAGGTTGATTTACCATATCTAAATTATTAAAGTCGGTTTCTGACTCTAACGACGATAAATTTGTCTACTGCAAAATTTATTTTTTATCAATCCCATATTACTAATTAGTAAGAAACTAACTTGAATTTAAAGGAAAACGGTTTTCTAATAACTAGGCCATTAAACTCTAAGATATATTTTTACCTATAAATTTTTAACCTTTAACACCTAAACCTAGCGATAATGCTAAAACTGACATCTAAGAGGCAAAAAAGAATGAATAAATTTGTTGTTTATTTAAAAGAGTTAAACCATTTCCAAACAAGCGTAAGTTCCAAATGAAAATGTGCCATAATTTTAAAGATATAACATGTGTAAATATACAAAGGAAAACAAAAGTTTAGGAAGGGAAAGAGGCACTAGACTGCTAGACGAAAACATGTGATGCATCTATTGTCGCTTCTCTGATTTGGACAGAATGGAGTAAAGCCGTGAAACTCCAAACGCGCTCCCGAGTTTCCATGAGGCAAAAAAAGATAAGGATTAGTGACTGATTAACTAATCAAAATAACAAGATAAGATTACATTAACAAAATATTCTAATAAAGAAAAGTTCATAGAAACTAAATTTTGCAGCTAACAACAATAAATCAGTAGAAGTGCAAGGACATAAGAGTGGCGTATGAGCACCATATCACACAAAGAAAGCTTCTATCCTACTAAATATCACGTCTACATTATGGGCTAACTTTATCTAGTAATCCAACCACTAAGGCAACCACTGGGAATTTACCTAATATACCTTTTTAACATTTCTCTAAAAAAGGGGGTAACACTAGGCTAATACTAAGCCACTGATTAAAACACACAGAAACCAAACTCTTTCATCACTTTCAAGTATCCAATAGCTGTAATCCTAATATATTCATCTTGTATGAAGCTTATTAATTAAATCTAACATCGCAAGCATCAAAACATGAAAGCATGAGTTATAAATCTTAACACAAAGTAAGCAGGGACTTTGAGAAAATAGAAAGTGCAAACAAACAGGAAAATGAAAAAGTGCAAACAAACAGGAAAATGAAACCAAATTGCTGATTTAAGAAGTGAATAATATGTGACCAAGGCAACAAATTTCTTTATGCTAAACTTAGATCAGATACAACCACCAAGGTTATAGTTTCTCTACAAATTTGATAGCAGCACAAGATATATCAACCCCCCACAGTGCAGGAAATACTGCAAAAAGCAAAAACAAAGGGAAAAAATAGTAAACTTCCCGGATGTTCCATATACTTAGACACGAGGCAGCCATATATATTGAGATAGCCAATGGTTAGGACATAAACTTACTCCAAACTTGTTCTCTAATTTTAAAAAAAATGACCAGCAACACTAAGACAAGGCAAACTTAAGTATATATATATTCACATATATATATGTATTCCCGTGAAAAGAAAAGGATTAGTACAACAAAATTTTATACCTTAATAATATATGTGAACAATAAAGGCAATGTAAAAATCATTTTTGAGTCTTTACAGAAATGAATTTGATGTCTACCAAAGCAAGTACTTGAAGAAAGTAAGATAAATAGAATTTCAAATAAAAAATTAAGCACGGTAACCTACTATCCAGGAAGTTTCATGTTGATTCCCTAAGTAAACTAATTGTTTAGTAAAAAAAAGACCAAAATTCATACAGAAGGTCTTCTAAAACATCACGCTAGTTTGATCGTTCCAAATAACTTACGAGCAGGACATATACATATCTATATCTCCTCGAGGGATCGAAGTAGGCAGAATGCTAAGCCATGCCAAGAGAAAAGCCGTGTTGAACCTCATTAGAGTTATCCTGCTGAGACTATCCGCACAACTAATTAAAGAATATGAAAGGGATAGAGATTACACGGGATCAAAATGAGAAGGAAAATACTTTAACGACATAAAAATATTACTAAAAAAAATAAAAATAGGGGGCAGCCTTTAACAAAACATGAAAAAAAAAAAAAAAAACAGGTTTGTGAGTTGATATTTACACTGCCATTCTTCCTTATGTAAAAAAAAGCATCAAACCTTCATACTTTACCTCTCTTGGTTGCAGTATTGCTATTTCAGCAGAGAATATGAATGGAAGCCAAAATTTAAACAAAAGTCAAATGGCTTAACATTCCTTTAACAAATTTCCAAGTTGGAACTTGTTTTCTAGGAGAAAGGGTGATACCATACTGTTTTTTAGAATGAACACTTAGCATAGGACTGAAAATCACCCATTAGATTAAAAATGCATGATGGATTGAGCTACATGAAACATGAATCCAGATAAGAGTGAATGGTTTTTGACTTTTAAATAATAATAATATTTTATAGATAAAACTGACAAATTTGTTCAAAATCACACCGACAGATAATCTGCGAGTATAAATGAAGAGCAATTTAGAACCTATTTTTAGCCAACCTTCTCGTTCTATATTATCAGATAGTGATTTAAGTCATATTCTCGAATAACCACATACATCTCATATTCGCATGTAAGCAGCCAGTATGATATAAAACGAGATAGGTTAAGTGAGAACAAAGCAAGATGGGACGATCCATATACTCCTTCTAGAGCTCACTCCACAAAAATAACAAGAAAAACACAAAGGTACACATTGGACAGAAGAATTTTGAGGAATATACCATCCTATATAGATGTCTACAGCTTATCCAGACAAATAAAATTTCCCACAACTTGATTAATGTTTTTCTGCTACTATAGATATAAAAGTATAAATATACATTAAAGAATAGATAAGGCAAGGGAAAAAGTACCTGACAACAGGCTAGTACATCATAGAATGTCTTCAACAATGACACTTCAAGAATATTAGCTACACAAAGGTAAAACATAAATGCAGAACTACTACTACAGAATGTTACGCAAGAATGCCATTGTTGTTGCTTTACTTTACAGGAAAACAAATAAAAGAAAACAAAGAAACCAAAGGAGGGACAACGAAGTTTGTGACGAGAAAGGGGGCTTCAATTATCAAACTGAGTATCGGTCGAGAGAAGCGTTATTTAACCAATAAATTCCTGTACTCCCAACACATATTGTCATTAAGGAAACAAACAGGAACTAATATAAAATTAGGAAAAAACAAATTTTAATAACTAGCAGCCCCTTTATATCATGATCAAATGAGACATTTTTTTACTGTAACATACCAACAGCTAGCAAACAAATAGGGGTCCAAATGGTTGAGAATCAAAACAATGAAGAAACATGAAGCTATAACTCCGTGTTAGCCACTTTTGCATTTTTAATCTTATCTAGAGACACAAACTCACATATCATCACTTATCCTTTATCGTAAATCAACAAAGGGATGACTGATAATTCCAACCAAGCAGTCGTATATATCATGAACAGATAGGTACTAATCTCTTATGCGATCATATCTTGAATGAAAAGGGGAAGAGAATCATTTAGTGACCGATGTTTAGATGGATATTTTTCTTACTAGTTTATGGAAAGTTGGCAGCCCATTTGACAATAAAATTAGTCGATAAGTAAATTTAGGCCAAAACCAATCATACTTCATCTCGCAAACTCAAAGCAACTTCAGGCAGCCACATATTTAGCACAATTGACATAAAGGTAGCATAGTAAAACATATAAAAAGTTCACTTCACAAGCCTGCCTTCACTTGTTTTTATGAGAAAAGGAGAGTATCAAAATAAACCAAGTTCAAAGAGCCACGAACTTGTCAGAAGTTAAGGCCTCTTGGAACGAGACCAAACTAAAAAGAATAAAATACCAAAGCGCACCTAACATAACACACATTAAGAAACTAATAGGCAACAACAAACGCCAAACTCAAATTTAATTATTATATTAGAGAGTTAGAACTAATAGATCAAGGGAGAAAATTTGGCCGATTTGCCCATCTTGTTTAAGGAAAAAAGATAAGACTGGTTAAATCATGATCCTGCATTAATCCGGATGCCTATTTGTTAAGAGAACAAAATATAGTTAAATCAAGTTACCATTCCTATAAGGATCTTCTAGAAACAAACGAGCGTAATCAAATAGTTAATACCTGATTTATTCATACTTGAAATTACAGAACATAGGACTAACGCTTCCTTTCATCAAATAAACCAACCGATACTCCAAGCTATGGACTTAAAAGAGAGAATAATAAAAAAGGAGGAAGAGAAATAGTACTTAGCACACGTAATTGTATGGACTTCCTAATATTCTAATCGAAAGGATTTCAACAAATCAAAACTGACCAGATCCAAACGATTGTTACCTCGAAGCTACTCAAACAAACAGTGAAAAAAAGAGCTTGAATATTACTTTAAAACTCATAAATAAACTTTAATCAATGCTTCGGCTAAGACTAAAAATACAGAACAAACTTTATTTTCTTTTGCCAAATTCAGAATCGAGACTTTATCCTTGCACAAAACAGAAAAAAAACTTATTTTTAATCATTTGAAAATGCTAAATGTGTGCATTATGCTAGTTTGAAACATCAAAAACAGCAACCATACAAGCCCATCAACACTTGAAGCTTTTTAATATCATATCAAAAAAATTAAACAAAAATTCTCAAAACAACAGCAAATGCACATATTTCAGTCAAGACCAGCCATGTAATGAGTTGCCTAACTTGTTACATCTAACAAAGAATCGAAACAGCAACACAAATTTATTTAACAAATACTGATTTTGATAAAGAACGGTGTAGAAAGGGTGAAACTCATACCTTTTTAGGGGCAGTAAACTAGGGCATTCTCGTCGGAGATTCGAGCTCAAACTTCGAGTGCATACGATGAAAAGCAACGAGAGTAAGCAAAGTATAACCTGAATCTCTTCAATTCGATCCAAAATAAAGAGGAAATAGGGAACTTAATCTTTTTCCTCCTCCTTTTATGAATGGATAGAAGGTTGTATTTATAGGCAAAATGTAGCTCCAACAATTTTTTCAAGAAGCTAAAGTTCAAAATTTAAAAATGAAGAGAGAGGGAGAGAAAAGAGCAAAAGTCTTCATATCTCTGAGCTTTGAAGTGATGGAGAAGACCATTGTAGATGTTAAGTCTACAAAAGCCCAAAATTCTGAAGGATTTTTCGCAATTGAAGTGATGGGAGCTCTGATTATGTTGAATTTCACGTGAAGAGAAGAGATTTAGGGATGTGTTGCACTGCTGATGTCATTGTTATTTTTTCCATCGGATAAAAGGCGTAATCACAAGGTGGGCCGGGTTAGGGGGTTAGTTTGGGCTAGTTTTATTTGGGCTGGGAATTATTTTAAGAGTAACTTATATAAATTCTTGATAGTTTAAGCAATATCACATAAAGTCCCATTTATTTTGCTAATAACATCTTATCCCAGAATTTTGAAATGGTGATACATATGTTAAGTAGTGATACATATCTAAAAGTGATACATATGTAACAAATCAGGTAATTATTTTAGGAAGCAATGGATTTTTTCTGATTTTAACAATGTAAATTTCGCCTAAACTATTATAAGCGTTAAAAACGCAATTCCATTTGTCAACAGTTCAACATTGAAGCAAACCAAATTAGAAGCTCAAAGTTTTTCAATTTTGGAACAAAAAAATCGATATTCAATATATATTTTTTTTATTTTCTTCAATGGATCTCGTCACTGTGTTGTTGCGTTATTCTGGGGAATGAATTTCTGAAATAAGGTATGATAACTATCGGGTTGACGGTATTGTAATTCATGGAAAAATGGCATACCGCGATTTAATGGACTCTATATCAACTCAATTGAAAATTGATGTATCTCATAAAAGAATCCATGCCAAATATGTTGTTCAAGGCAATTCATCAGCGTTGAAGATTCATAATGATATGGCTGTGAAACTTTTACTTCATATTTTGAAAGTTGAATCTATATTCGGGAAGTATCCACTGTGTATTACAATGAGTGATATTGTAATTGAAAGTGATGATGTTGACGCGGATGATATGACGATTGAGTATTATAATTTTGTTGAGCCATTTGAACTTGCAGTTGTTGTAGTTGGTAACGTTGAATCTCTGCCAATTGTTAATGTGGGTTGTGAAGAACTGATAAGTCTTTGCTATAATAGTGTTGTAAAGGTGAACCAAAAGTATAAAAACAAAGCTATACTTGTCTCGATAATGCGTAACTATGCAATCAAGCACAGGTTCAATTTCATATCTAAGAGATCTGGCAAGCCGAGGTTCATTTTTTATTTTTTAATGTCAATTATTGATTTAATTTGCAATTTGATACATCTGGAAGCTGTAGTGATACATTTGTATATTAGTTTATGTAACTTGTGTTGCAAATAACAAGTGTTGCAAATAACAAGTGATTCATATAACTAGTGATTCTTATAAGTGATACAAATAACTAATTATTATTGTAAGTTGATATTTATATATATGGTGATTTATATTGGTGATTAATATAACTGGTTATTCATGTAATTGGATAGTCATATAACTGGCGATTCATATTGATGATTCATATAAACATATTGAAAATATAGGATATTCATATGACTGGTGATTCATATAACTGATTTTTAATGTTGGTGATTAATGTAACTGGTGATTTATATAACTGATTTTTTATGTTGGTGATTAATGTAACTGGTGTTTCAAATAACAAGTCATTCATATAACTGGTAATTCATATAAGTGTTGATTCATATAGTCTGCCCCCTCGAGAAGAGTGTGATCATCAAGTGATACATCTAGCCAAACTACTACGTTGGATGTATGTCTTTGATTTAAAAAGAAGCAAACTTTGCAAAAGAACTAAAGTTTTGGAGACGATTAAGATAATTTTAAATTGTTTGATTCTCATACTAAGAAATTTGAGCAGAGGGTCTATTGGAAATAGTCTCTCTACTTGTAGGGGTAAGATCTGTTGTGTACATACTACTTTCTCCAGACCTTACACTACATATGTTTTTGTTGTTGTAATTCTAATACTAACACATTAGTCCTTCTGGCTCCAGGGTCTTCATCTGCTATCTTGAGCCGAAAGTTTATCAAGTTCTGCATCTTGGGCACAGATAACCTATCGAGGACTCTGCTAATGTACTTGTCAAATTCACCATTAGCGGCATTTGTTTACTTCCCCACCATTTTGTGCAATTCACGTAAATTTAATAAAATAAAAATTAACTGAAACATGTGGTATGCTTCATTTAACTCGAGACAAGAGACCCGTCCACTCAACTCCAGTGACTTCAATGACCTGGTGATGAATGGAGCAACATTTGCTACACCATTCAAGGCAAATGATCCGATTCTTGACCAAATTGACCGTGAACTTCTATACCACGAGCACAATAAACCAGTACCTGGTGGATGGTGTTTAGGTGACAACGTAACTGACAAATGTACTCTCTGGGGAGATGCAGAAGTTCTACGACCAGATCCAGGATCAAAGAGATTAGAAAAAAGTTTTGTCCAGATTTTCACTAATGGTACATTTCGTTCTAGTCAATGTATCTACGAATAGAGCTCTCTCAAAGATATGAACATACTGAAGATACAAATACTCAAAAATGTCTTTTTCTTGCCAGAGACTCGGAAAGAATCACACGAGCAAAAATATACAGAAGACTAAGTGCCTCATGTAGTTTTTTTGTTAGCAATTTTGATAGAGAGTTGAGTGTTGTATATTGAGTTTGGTGATGTTGTATATTGACTGGCTATTATTGAGGCAATGAAAATCATTTCCCATAAATTTCTTCAAGTCATAGAATCTTTGCATTGTCATAGAACATCTATTTCTCCTTGCACACTCTTCAAATGATTACTTATCATTTTATTGCATAACCATTCTTTAGAATATAGAACTTTGTGTTTTTGTTCAACCATGAGATCTAAAATGGGGCGATATGATTAGTGGAGAGTCGTATAGTCGATCCCAACTTGCGTAGGATTGAGCCATAGTTGTATACTACTACAAAAACATACCCAGTATATTCCTACATAGTATAGTATGGTAGTATAACAGAGGTTGAATGTAAACAATCATTCGTTAATACAGGGGTAAACAAAAATCTTGATTCTTTCACATACTGGTACAAAACTTGGTATAACAATCATGGAAAAACATCAACTCTCAGTAAAATTTTCTGATGGAGGCCATAGAATTTTTCACATCTCGTGTTTCCTAAGGACCACTAATATAGTTTCTTCTCTACTTATCCTACAGTAGTAGTACAAGAATGTCATTGTTTTATACCAAACATTAATATGTTACTGATCTATGGTACATCAGGAGTTTCGTGACCTCTAGCACTGGCGTTTTCTCAGAGTATCTATCCGATCTTAAACGGCAGCTTAGAACTTCTTGATTTTGTCTTCTCTTCTGTGAAACTTGGTTAAAAACTCCAAAAAAAATAGCAACAACAAATACTAAGAATAGGAAACCCCCCAAGTAACCAACCTGTTGTAGAACCAAGATGAAGAAGATGCTTAGAATTCAAAATACAATTGTTTAGGCAAAATAAGCAAAACAATGATGGCTTACCAGTTTCTCAGAAATGTAATTGACAAGAAATGCACCTTCAAGTATTACGAGGGATGTAGAAACCAAGTGTCCGGCAATGGAACCACTTTCCACGCCCCATAGAGACTGCGAAATAGTTAGTATGGCAGTGATTAAATGGAAGTTGGCAGATTTCAAAAAATATAGTTAGCATTGAATTTCATAGAAACTGTACCTGAGCTGCACCAAGCGCTATTGTAGTAAGCATTGATCGATCTCCCCATTCCTAGGAAGCAAAGAATGCATTAAGATTCCTAACTTGAATATTATAACATGCCTCATATTCTTTATCAACTGGATAGTCGTTAAATGCATAAATTTTTCTAGACTTTAGTGTTGTGAATGCAAAATCACCGAGGCTAATCAAAAAAAGATTGACCAACTCACCCTTTTTTCCCAGTTTTTAGTCAAAAAAGGATTGACCAACTCACCCTTTTTCACATATGAATCACATATTTATAAATTACAACATCAGAAAAATGAGTACATAAAGTGCTATCATATATGTATAAACAAAAACAGTTATCCACAGAGAACAAAAGTAACAAGCATATGAATCACCATAACACAATATATGTATCGCCAATTAAAATATCATTTTAGTGTAACACCCATATGAATCACTTATATGAATCGCCAAAAAAATATGAATCACCAAGTAACCAGTTAATCTGTTAATCTGCAATTAAATGAATCACCTGTTAAAAGAACCATTTATATGAATCACCAAAAAAATATGAATCACAAAATAACCAGCTAATTTGTTAATATGCAGTTATATGAATCACCAGTTAAAAGAATTAGTTATATTAATCAATATCTATGAATCACCTGCATAATATATGATCACCAATTAAATATTATTTTATTATTTCACCCATATAAATCACCAAAAAAATACGCATCACCTAGTAACCAGTTAATTTGTTAATCTGCAATTATATGAATCACCCATATGAATTACCATTTAAAAGAACCAGTTATATGAATCACCATTTATGAATTAGTTGCAAAAATAAAACCTGCCCCAACAGAAATTTTGGGATTTGTTCAATTTCATCCCGATCTTCCATTTGCATACCGGAAACTTGATTTTTGCAGCAAAAGTTTCTCTTAAAATCTTTAATTTTTCAGGATCGTTCTTCTGCTTTGATCGATTTTCACTAAAACCTAATTTGATGTAATTAAAATTGCCGGGATTAAAACCCACGATTTGATTACTTTCATGAACAACTTTTTGTGTTTCAATTTGTGAAATCCCCAAACTAAATGAGGATGAATCTTCATTAGCCATTGAAGATAAAATAAATTAGCACAAAAGGATTTTAAAGCATAAACCAAAAGCTAACCTCTTTGAAGAAGTTGTAGTAGTGAAAGAGTGAGTTGAGACAAAGAAAATATTCTAAGTCTTCAACTATATTCACTATACAAAAGAGAGTTATTATATTATTGAAAGAAAGAGTTGAGACAAAGAAAATATTTTAAGTCTTTAACTATCTTCACTGTACAAAGAGAGTAAATATATGTTGAAGGAAGGTGTTCTTATGGTGGAGCTTTGAACTCGTCAACTAATCCGGAGTTGCTTGAGTTGTACATCGTTGATGGGTTGTTGTATCCTGGAGGGACAAGTCAAGAGATATACTGCTGGATCGGTGTAGATTATGTCGCAGTGGGCTTGAATCTCTTTAAAGAGAGCGAGATATCCGCGCCTTAGTCAAGAAGAAGATTATTTTATTTTCTTCACTTTTGTTCATTTTATTTTCAACTGTAATCATTTATTGTAATTATGGTATATTACACCAACCCCTTTTTAATTATTCTCAAACAATTTTTAAAAGTATAGATTGTCATTACTCAAACGGAAAATAGTAATAAAAAGTAAATCATAGATATGAGTAACTTTCTAGAAGTTATCACTTTACAAAATGTAAATGCAGAAAAAAAGTAGAAAAAATTTCGACAACTGAACATTGAATAATTAACTTATTTTTAATATTGAAAAGAAATTTAACATTCAATTATTATAGACTAGCGAGAGGAGATGGTAGTAAAATCATGACTAAACAGTAATTTAATACTCCATTTCTTTCAATTTATGTGGCAATTTTCTTTTTTGGAGAGACAAACAATTTAAATTTAATCCTGAATTTGGATATCAAATCTTCAAGTTTTTTAAAATAAATTTTATATATTTAAAATTACCTGAAAAATAATATAAGTCGCAACAATTGTTAATTCAAAATTTTTAAAATATACATAAAAAAAAATTAGATTAAAAATAAACTTATTTAAATTTTAAAATTCAAAAAATGTAATATAAATTGAAACCGGAGGAGTACTACTAACTCTATTAAAACTTCATTTAACAAAATAAAATCAAAAATAAGAAAATATTACAGAAAGTAGCATACTTAAGACTATAATTACAATAAATAACAACACTTTTATAAAATTACAGTTTATAGCAAGAGTAACATTATTTTACTCATTAACTAGACAAGTGCATGTTTTACTTTCACTACTTTACATTTTTCTATTTTCACTCCATTATTTCAACTCCCCCAAATATAGCCATATCTTTTACCCCTTTTTTTTCATCTTATTTTTTTTAACATTTTATTTTATTATTTTATTTTATTTTCACTTTATCTTCTCTCTTCTATTTCTCTTTTTTTTTTTGCTTTTTCCTCTTTTTTTTCATATTTGAAGATAATTATCTCCTTGATCTTCAAGATTTTAAAATAAAATACCATTACTATCTTTCATTCTCTTATATCTCTACCTTTTTTTTCTTGTTAGTTTTTTTTCATATTATTTTTTTATTTTTATTTCTTTTTTTTCCTTTCCACTTTATTTTTTCTCTTTTTTTCCCTTTATCGTTTTTTTCCTTTCTCATATCTTTTTTTTATTTTTTCTATTTTCTTTTTCTTCTATATTTTTCTATTTTATTTGATTTCTTTTTTTCCTTTCAATTTGACACTTCTATTTCTCTTTCTTCCTTTTTTTTACTTTTTCACTTCTCTTTTTTTTTCTTTTTATATTTTTATTTTTTTCATTTTTTTACTCTTTTATCTCTAACTTTTATTTTGAAAAGACAAGTATGTATATCACATACTCAAAACATACAAAATATATTACAGATTTGGATATGTATTTACAGTACAAAACATACATATGTATTTACGAAATACATATCATATTCATATTAAACAGTAACAAACATAACTATACTATATATCTTCATATATATTTGCAAAATACAAAGGTGACTCATATAAAATAAGAATATACATATGAATCAGGTATGTATTCTGTAAATACATATGCAGAGCTATATATATTTTATATGGTGTTAAATTTGTCTTTGAACTGTACATACTATGTCATTTTAGAGGGTAACATATGTACTTATTTATTTTCTTTTACTGTTTAAGATATGTATCATGTATTTTTTTATTACCTATATGTATATGTATAAATTGTCATTTTTGTTTTAGAGATTTTGTGTTTTATATGTTTATATATACATGTGAGTCAGATATGTATTTCTCTAAATACATATGCAGATATATATATGTATGTATTTTACCGTAAATACATATGCAAATCTGTATGTCTATTTATTTTGTATATTTTTTGAATATGTATATACATATATATATATATATATATATATATATATATATATATATATATATATTTGTCTTTTAAAAATAAAAGATAGAGATAGAAGAGAAAAAAAAATGAAAAAAATAAAAACAAAAAATAAAAATTCAAAAAAAAAGAAGTGAAAAGGGAAAAACAGAAAGAAGAAAGAAAATAGAAACTAAAAATGGAAGTATAAAAATAAAAGAAAAAAAAATTAAAAAAAGAAGAAGAAAATGACAAAAAAAATGAGAAAAGGGAAAAAAAGAAAATTAAAAAGGAAAAAAAAAGAAGAAAAAAAACGAAAAAGGAAAAAAAAGAAGAGAAGTGGAAGAGAGAAAATAAAGTGGAAAGAAAACAATGGAAAAGAAAAAGAAAGTAAAATAAAAAAATAAAAAAATGAAAAAACTAACAAGAAAAAATAGTTAGAGATATAAAAGAACGATATTTTGAAATTTGAAGATCATGGAAATAATAATCTTCATATTTGAGTTTGATTTGAAAAATAAATCTATTAATTTAAGGGATAATACTCACGAAAATACCTGAACTTTGACCGAATTTCCAGTTGAGCATACTGAACTTTGCGGGAATCCTATTACCCCTTAGACTTTTTTTTCTGTATTTTAATGGCATATATCAGCTCACTTGAACCATTGCGTGCAATTCACGCGCATTGATCGCGTGAAAATATTTAAAAATTGTTAAAAAAAAAAAATTGTCAAACAGCCCCTCAATTTTCTAATTTTTATAAATTGAATGTTTTTAATTTTTTTTTTTTTATATCTTCTTCCTTTTCTCTCTTCTTTCTTTCTTCTCTTCAATCTTCAATGGTGCTCCATTAGTGTTCCATTGTTGACTTGGAATTGAATTGAATACAATTTCATCACACACACCAAATAAGTTATCTTCAACACACCCAATTCAATTACATCAATTTGACCCAATTTCAATACACACATCAAATGAGTCTTCTTCAATTCTATCAAAATAGCAAAATTAAACCATCATCGTCATCATCAACCAACCCAATATTGGCGCCAGAAGGAAATTCGTCGGTATAATCTTGATAGTAATTGAAATTTTGAATTCTCAAGAAATCTATGAAGATGATTTTCTCCCATTATATTTTTATTTTTAGTTTTATTTTTAAAATGATGCATTTTGAAGTTTCTTGTAATTGACAATAGGAAGTTTCTGAGTTTTTGACTGTTCTGGGATGTTGGATGTCAATGTTTTGATTGTAATGGTGTTGTTTTGGGATGTTGGATGTCAATGTTTTAGCCTATTAATGGCTTTGTGCTGCTGCTGAAATTTTGAATTCTTATTTTGTATTTGTTACATTTTGGATATTTTGTCATAAATCTAAGTTGTTTTGCTTTATCTTTAAAAAAAAATTCTACACTTTTCTTGTTGTTGAAAATTTTGATCTTGTTTTTTAGTCATTCTTGTTTGAGTTATTGATGGAGATGGGCAGATGACATATATGTGATCAAAATATTGATAATTTTTTGTGGATTTTGATGAATAAAAATGGAGAAGAAAATAAGAATGAAGAATGGAAAAGAAATTAAATAAAAATTAATTTTAAATAAAAATACACGTGTCAATATGTCATTGGCGCGTGTAATTCACTTTCTACTTCGAAACTGGATATAGCGTTTGGGGGGAGGATTAATTCCACTTTAAAAAAGTTCAGGGGGGTAATAGAACCCCCGCAAAGTTCAATATGCTCAACTGAAAATTCGATTAAAGTTCAGGTGTTTTCGTGAGTATTCTCCCTTAATTTAAATAAGAGTAATTTATGAGAATTTAATTAGATGAGATAATTATTCCTTATTTAACTCAACTAATTTGAGTAAAACAAGGACGATAAATTTTATTGTATATGTATTTATATAGCAACAATTTACTTAAATATAAAATATAATTTATTATTTTTCATAATTATAAAATTACTATTATAAAAATTATAATTAAGACTTTATAGTTTCTATTTCTGAAATGTTCCCAAATAATAACCTACTATGTTAGATGGACAAACCCACACTGTGAAGCCAACAGTATCAAGTTCAAGCGTTTGACGTTGGAGCCACGACAATGTAAAAGTCAGCCAACTAATTCATCGACGTAGTAGTTAGGTGGCTCATACTATACTGGTTGTGGCCAATAAGGGCCCTATGTCTAAGGGCGGCCAATTAAACACTTTTGACGTAAAGTTATGTTATGCATATCGATCAAATACATACATATATATATATATAATATACTAGTTATTAATAGTCCATGTAAGATACGGACTCAATAAATATTTTTTAAAAATTTATTTTAATTATTGTGATTTATAGTATTTTTTAAAAATATATAACAAATTATTTTTTTAGATATTTTAAGTTGTTAAATATTGTAATTTATAATATTTTTTATACAATTGTCAAATAATATATATTATTCTCGCTGTCCAAACTTTTGTGGCATTGATAGTCAATTATATTTTTTAAATGATTATTGTGATATATAGTATTTTTTTCTTCTATTCCAATTTAAGTGTCATAATGCTTAGATGACCATCATAATTAATTATGGGTGATATAGTAAAGTAACAATTGAAGCAGATATATCTTAATGACTCACAACAACTAATTAGAAGTGATATAACAAAATTACTATAAAAATATTTGTGAAATTTTTTTGAAGTGGACCTCGTATAAGACGTCAAGTTAATTGAAAATATTAAGAGTTAACTTATCATTTTATATCTATTTTACCTTTTTTTTTATCAAATATTACTAGTTGACACAATGCTTAAATGGACATAATAATTAATTGGGAGTGACATAGTAAAATAATGATTGAAACAGGGAAGCAGCATGTCTAATTAGAAGTGATATAACAAAATTACTATTTAGAAATACTTACGGAAAAAAAATTAAATGGGTTTTATATAAAACGTCAAGTAAATTTAATATTAAATATTATTAATTTTTAATACTTCAATGACTTTATAATAATTTTTTAATATTTAAAAGATTTCTAATAATTAACTATGGTGATACAGTTAAATTATGGGCGAAGCAACTGAAGCAGACATGTCATAAATGCCTATTCTATTTTATTATTAAATAATATTAATTTTCTAATATATAAATAAAGTTATAATAATTAATTAGAAATTCTATAATAAAATCACGGAGGAAGCAGCTTATGAAGCTGGCATGTTGACGGAGACCTGCCTGCTTCTCTGCCCATTCCCTTTTATAAGATAATATATATATATATATATATATATATATATATATATATATATATATATATATATACGCTAAGGGATTTTTTGATAGTGTGTATAAGAATAGTGCAGAATTTAATGTATTAATAATACTTACATTAGCAATGTAGCTATTTTTTAGAAAAGATAGCTCAGTGGATCCTTATACTTGTCTGAGTTTGTAAAGTGAACGTCTCTACTTAGACTTTTGTCATCTGAACCCCTGAACTCATTAAAACACAATATTTTAAATTCTATTTCGGTGTGTGTAACACAATTGATGTCACGCCATCTTTTGAAGCAGGCAAGAGAAGCAGGTATGTTGACGGTGACCTACCTGTTTCTCTGCCCATTTCCTCTTATAAGATATAATATATATATATATATATATATATATATATATATATATATATATATATGCTAAGGGGTTGCTTGATAGTGTGTATAAGAATAGTGCAGAATATAATGTATTAATAATACTTGCATTAGTAACGTAGATATTATTGAGACAATATAGTTCGGTGAATTCTTGTACTTGTCTGAATTTGTAAAGTGAATGTCTCTACTTAAACTTTTATCATCTGAACCCCTGAACTCATTAAAACACAATATTTCAAATCCTATTTTGGTTTGTGTAACATAATTGTTGCCACGTCAGCTTCCACATCATTTTTAAATGTTGAATTAAATTCAGTCATTTTTAAAATGCCACATAAGAAATTAAGTATTCAATAAATTTAAATTGAGAAAGTAAATTAAAAAAAAATAAACGGTGGATCAATAATGAAAATTTAAATTAAAAATGAAAATTTTCTCAATACTTCCTGGAACTGTGACAATTTTCAGCAGATTTGTCGTTGGAATCGACAACAGGGGGTCGGTTTTAGCGGTTTGAGGTTGTTAATGAAGTTTTGGGTCAAATTTTTAGTGGGATGGAGCAGACGACGTGATTTTTCTATCGATTTTCGGCGAAAACTCGCGAAAAATAGTGAGCTTTCTTGCGTTTACCCTCTCTCGCGCGTCTCTCTCCAGTCACTCTTTTTTTCTTTGCTTTCTCTCTCAATCCTTTCCCTCTTAGAATCCCTTTCTCGACTTCTCTCTATTCTCCCTCCATTCTTTTTGCGTCTTCTCCGATTTCTCCTCTTTTTCGCTCAATTTGTGTGTATGAATCTGTGAATCCGGTGTGTGTGAATTGTTGTATGTGTATATCATTTTATGTGTGTGTATGACGTGGTTGTGTGTGTTCTGTTTGGTGTGTGAGTGTGTGTATTTATTCTTATTCAATGGGACAATTGAGGAGTATATCTGGTTGGTTGTCCTCTTCCCTGTGTGATTCTAATCTGTGTGTATATATTATGGGAAAATGGAGAAAAATAGGAGTCCTTCCTTGGGAACGGTGGCAATGGTGCGGAGGAGGAGGATTTGGAGAGGTTTAATGGTGGCGGTGATGGTGTTGTGGGGGGTGGGGGAGGGGGGTTGCAATGGTTTTTTTTCCTTTTTAAATTTTTTGTAATTGTTTAATGTAAAACGACCGAAAAATGACCCTTACTCGCTCCATGCGCGTGTAGTCACGCACTTTCTCCAACTCATCTAATTTTGTGCTACATAATGTTGGTCAACAGTCAGAGGGGTTTGAAATATTGTGTTTTAATGAATTCATGGGTTCAGATGACAAAAGTCTAAGTAGAGACGTTCACTTTACAAACTCGGATAAGTACGAGGATCCATCGAACTATTTTACTTATATTTATATTGACGTTATTTTTTATATATTATTTAATTTGATATATTAAAAATAACATGTAAAATATAATTGTTATGAAATTATTTTATTTACAATAATGTTCTTCCTTTTAACTTTGTACACTTTCTTTTCAGTAAATTTCTTTTACCTTCTGTTGATTCTCGTCCATTTCTCCTCTTTATTTTTCACTTTGCATCATAGATTATTTGTTCAAAAGAAAAATCAATTTATTTTTTAATATAATTACTTGTCAACTGTTCACACCTTATAATAATTTTTAAAGAAATCAATTGCTATTCTTCAATGCAAATGACCTCATTATTGATATGTGGAGAACATACTGCTATCGTTAATACGAGTCATGATTTGTAGAACTCACCCAAACAACGATTTTCTATAACCCAACACATGAATATATGTCAACATTAAATCGCAGGGTAAGCTCAATAAAAAGTTCCAGAGTTCAATATATTGAACAATTAGTAATTTAAGTTCTCCCTCTAGTCCATATTATATTTCAATACTACTATAATATTTTCTCCGATAGATTTTACTTGTCATATTTTAACTTGGTATATTTATTAAAAAATAATTAATAACATAATTATTTTATCATAATATTCCTATTAAATAATGTTTGCACTATGTATTAAAATTAATTTGAAGAAAAGACAATTAATACTAAAGATAAAATAAGAAAAAAAATTATCTTGATATGTCAAAAATGATAATTAAAAAATTAATGAGAAGTAAAACTGAACAGGAGAGTATCTACTTGCCCAAATAGTTGTAGTTTTACTTTGATACATAAGCTTCAAATGGAGTTTTCATTGCGAAGTACAGAAGAAGAGAGAGGAAATGCAGAAAAAAAAAAAAAAGGCAAAATACTACGGAAAATTGATTTAGGGAAATGTTCTGAGTTTTTTAGGGTAAATTTGTTATTTACTAAATTAATATATATATATATATATATATATATATATATATATATATTACAACTCTTATATTACTAATATATAAAAGTTGATGAAATGAATAATGCATCTTTTACTATACAATAAAGTGTATATTAGTTATACATAAGCAAAAAATTATATCAAAAAAATATTAATAATATACAAAAGTAATGCATACATTATTTAATTAACACATTTTATCAAACTACTCCTAAAACTTGAAAGTTTTGTTGATTATTTTTATTGAATTTCTAACTTTGTGCATGTTAAAACTTTAATATATATCTCTAAAAAAATTATTTTAACATATATTATATAGCAATTATTGTATATAATCATAGGCAAATTCAAGATTCAAGGAATGCGGGTGGACTATTATCTTTACATAAGCCACGAGAATCTTTCAATGACGAATGAGGGATAGTGTTGTGTCAGACTGACTGGTCAATAGAGGCTTAAGTAATGATGAAAATACAAATACATAGACTAAATATGAATTTTAGGGTAGGGGTGTCAAGTGGGCTTTAGGGTTCCGGGTCCCGGACCGGTTACTTTGTTAAAATGGGCCCGGCTAACCCAGCCCGAACCAAGTCCGGTCCAAGCCCGCCGGTTAACCGGCCCGGCCCAGCCCGAAAAAATAAAAAAAAAATTGGCTTTTGGGCCAAACTAGCCATTGGCCCAACGATTATATAGCCGTTTTTGGGTCCAAACGGCTAGTTTGGGCCCATTTATTAAAAAAAAAAAAAACTTTAAAAAACATTTTTTAATCCCAAAAAGAATCTATAAATACCCTACAACTTCAAATCATTTTTCACACAATTTTTCACTCTCTCAAATCTCATTCTCTCTCAAATCTCAATTCTCAATTCTCAAATATTCAATATATTTAATTTCTTAAAGTGTTCACTTTAATTTTTTAATTTTTCGTTTACAAAGTACGAGCAGAAGTTTCTAAAGTCGCAATCTTCGGATACTTCCAAAATTTGGTATTGTCGTTTCATCTCTTATGTTTAATTTTTATTTATTGTATTAATTGTTTAATATTTAATTTTATTATATTTGTGTATTTTGAATATTTTTAGTTTAATTTAATTTATATTATGAATAAATTAAGAAACCTCGCTACTAAAGGTGTTAAAAGTTTTTGTTTCGGAAGCGGTAGTGGTAGTAAAAAGCGAATTACTAGTGGTAGAGGTAGTTCAAGTAGTAGATATACCCGTGTACCTTCGCCTCCGGTACCACTTGGTACACCTTTTGATGAAGAAATAGGTGTAGGTGCTCACGATATGGATTATGTAGAAGTTCAGAAAAATTACAGTATAGAAGAAGAAAATGAAGTAGATGCGGTTAATTTAGACGAAGATAATGAAAATATTGCTGAGACACCCGCAGTAGGAGATGCTAACGTTAGATCTGAATCAGTTAATCTCCCTTTCCGTCCTCCCAGTGCCCCAAACCTCGTAAAAGAACTAGTATTGCATGGTATTGGACGTATATCAGATATTGAGGTGCAATGCAATATTTGTCAACAAATATATAAGCATAGAAGTGGAGGCAAGCAAGGGGGTATGGGTACGTTAATGAGACATGTAGCTGAAGATCACAAAAGAGAGTTAAATATTGCAAAAAGTGGTGGGGATGTTGGTGGGTCAACGCAAACTAGAATGGACCCAGAAACCGGCCACGTAGCGAAGAAGTATAATAAATTGAAGGACAGGGAAGAAATAGCTAAAATAGTAGCTGTGGGTTGTTTACCTTTTAGTTTTCCTTCTTCTGATGCCTTTATTCGTTATATAGAAGCAATTTATAATCCTATGTTTAACGGTATTCCTAGAACTACTTGTTGGTCTGATATTTTTAGACTCCATTCACAATATTGTTTTTATTTATCAACATTGTTAAAAAATATTCATGTAGATTGTCCCTAACTTCTGATCTTGGTCGTGCTGTAAATAAAAATGATTATTTAACCGTTACTTGTCATTGGATGGATAGTAATTTCGTGATGCAAAAACGTATTCTTACTTTTTTATATGATGAAGATCGTAAACATACTGGACAATTTATTGCTGATTCTATTGTTAAAATTGTCGGATATTATGGTATCAAAAATAAAGTTTTATGTATTGCTTTTGATAATGCTTCTAACAACAAGACTGCTATAACAAAAATAAAATCTACGCTATCTCCGCCCTTGCCTGAAATTTTTCATATTAAGTGTGCATGTCATATATATAATTTAATTGTAAAAGATGGTCTTGAGTTTTTTGAGCTTTATATTGAAAAAATTCGTCTTGCCGTTGGTTTTATTCAAGGAAATAATCGTAGATCGAGAATTAGAGAATTTAAAGTTAAATGTCAAGAAAATGGACTTACACCGATTTTGATGCCTGAGGAAATTGATACTAGATGGAATTCTACGTATGAATTTTTAAAAACTTGTTATAAATATAGAATTCCTATTACACTAGCTTTTAACCAACATTGCGGTTCATTTGCTGATTCTGTTGATTGCATGCTACATAATTCTGATTGGGTTGTAATTAATGATCTTGTTAAGTTTTTTAAAAAAATTTATGTAGCTACGATTGGATTTTTCGGTGCTTATTATCCTACTGTTTGTAATATTTTGGCATATATAGCCGATATTTCTGGTTTGCTCAAAGAATATAAAAATAAAGAAGGTTATAAAAAAGTTGTTGGCGCCATCTTTACGAAATTTAAAACATATTTTTTTCCGATTCCCCCTCTTTACTTGGTTAGTGCTATGCTAAATCCGTGCATGAAATATAATAATATGTGTCTCTTTAGTACTCTTATTTATACTAACTTAGAAATAAATACTAACCATGATTCTGAACAAGTACAACCTGATTTGTGGATGGCTACGGCTGATGCAAAGGATTACATAGAAAAATTATATAATTACTATGCTGATTTATTTGATTTAGCCGTACCTACAAATATCACTCCAACTGTCGCTCCTCATCCTCCCGAGGAGCCATCATCTTCTAAAAGGCCGGCACATAGTGGTTTTTCTGATTCGTTTTATGATTTAAATTGTTGAAACAATGTTGATGAGAGAACTTACACATCAACTTATCGGGAAGAGCTGAAATATTATCTTCGGACGGCACCAGAGGATCGCAGACGACGGATCAACACGTTGGATTGGTGGAGGAGTAATGAAACACAATATCCTGTGCTTTCAAGATTAGCTAGAGATATCTTGAATGTTCCAATGTCAACCGTTGCATCAGAGAGCGCCTTTAGTCAGGGACGACAGCAGCTTGGAGACAACCGACACTCATTGGGAAGCAATGGAATGAATGTTCTAGTTTGCCTTAGAGATTGGATTAGAGCGGAAAGAAGAAACCAAGGAATGGAACCGGAGCCGAACGACGAGTTGAAACTTGAAGAAATTATGACTTCACGGGAGAACTCAGCAGAATC
Source organism: Capsicum baccatum var. pendulum (assembly GCA_030864225.1). Taxonomy (NCBI): domain Eukaryota; kingdom Viridiplantae; phylum Streptophyta; class Magnoliopsida; order Solanales; family Solanaceae; genus Capsicum; species Capsicum baccatum. Next base: position 45,491,046 of record CM061561.1, read on the forward strand.
AAGTCCAATGCATGGTTTTGCCCCCGTTGACTTCGACTATCCTATGCAAGTTCCCATTAATATTAACATGAAATGAATGAGTTGGAAAAAATGATGCATAATTTATAGATTTTTCATTCATGTAAATTATAAATTTTGGATCATTTTGCAATCAATAAAATTTCCCAAATTCACTCACTCCTTAGTCATTGCTTTTTATTTTTTGTCATTTAATGATTTAAAATTTTAAATTGAATTTCTAGTTTTCTACTTTAAATTAAAAACTTACTTCTAATATATTATTAATTTACTATCAAATATTATTAATTTATTATATTAAGTAGCATATGTTTTGTATATTTGTGCATATATCTTCTATAGAAGTGTATATTTAACGTATACATGTGTATATGTTTTCTAAATTAATATATAAGTATATCTATATATATTGTAATGTATATATAATGTAGTATATTTTATAAGTAGTAGTATATACACATTGAATGGTGCATATACACGTGTATATATCTTCTATAGAAGTGTATATTTAACGTATACATGTGTATATATTTTATAAATTAGTATATAAGTATATCTATATATATTGTAATGTATATATAATGTAGTATATTTTATAAGTAGTAGTATATATACATTGAATGGTGTGTATAAATAGAATAGAGTGTATATATGTGAATAGATCTTCTATAGACGTGTATATTTAACGTATACATGTGTATATGTTTTATAAATTAGTATATAACTATACAAATATATATTGTAATGTATATATATTATAGTATTTCATTTAAAGTATTACATATACATAGAATAGAGTGTATATATGTGAATAGATCTTCTATAGACGTGTATGTATAACGTATACATGTGTATATATTTTATAAATTAGTATATAACTATACAAATATATATTGCAATGTATATATATTGTAATATATCTCATTTAAAGTATTACATATACATAGAATAGAGTGTATGTATGTGAATAGATCTTCTATAGACGTGTATATTTAATGTATATATGTGTATATATTTTATAAATTAGTATAGAACTATACAAATATATTGTAATGTATATATATTGTAGTATATCTCATTTAAAGTATTACATATACATAGAATAGAGTGTATATATGTGCATAGATCTTCTATAGATGTGTATATTTAACGTATACATGTGTATATATTTTATAAATTAGTATATATATTGTAGTATATACTTTTTTTAAAGTAGTACATATATATTGAGTGGTGCGTATATATGTGTATATATCTTCTATAGACGTATATCTTTAAAGTATACAAGTGTATATGTTTTATAAATTAGTATGTAACTATATATATATACATATTGTTGTATATATCTTCTAAAGTAGTATATATTTAACGTATACATGTGTATATGTTTTATAAATTAGTATATATATATATATTGTAGTGTATATATATATATATATATATATATATATTATACTATTATAGCATATGTTTTATTTAAAGTAGTACGTATAGTCATATATAATTATATATTGAATGGTACGTATATATGTGTAATTGTTTATATATTTTTTTAAAAATATATATTGTATATTGGAGTGTATATAGTGTATATTGGATTTTTTATTTATTTTTTAAATGGGTTTGACCGGTTTTTAACCGAGTTTGACCGGGTTGGATTAAATGGGCCGGGTTAGGGTGAATTTTAATTTTTTTACTGTTTGACCCGGCCCGACTAACGTCAAAACTGGCTCTCAACCCGGTTAAAATGGAAGGGCCGGTTCCGGGTTGACCCGGCCCGGCCCGGCCCGTTTGACACCTTTATTTTAGGGGAATAAATAAACCTTGACTCAATAGAAGTAGATAAGTATAGTAGCCTAGTGGAAAATAAAACATTTAGTAAACAGGAGGTCACAAGTTCGAATTCTTATTGCCAATTTTGTTGCTACAAATAATAATAAAACAAAAAATCTGCAAAGCTAACGCAACAACAAGAATTGAACTTGAATCACTTTTGTGGGAAACGGAAGCTAGAACCACTGCACCCAAAGTGCAATAGCATTCAACAGGGTGCACATATGGTTATATATAAGTATCTACAAGTATATACATATGTGCAATAGCGTTCAACAGGGTGCACATATGATTATATATAAGTATCTACAGATATATACATATGTAGAATTTTTTCTGAACTTTACGGCACGTGCACCCCATCCTAACACATAGGTCCGTCCGTGCGTATAATATAATGTTTCAACAAAAGGTATTTGAGTAATTATCCTTGAATCACAATATAGCTATATATAATGGTAAACTACTCAAATCAATTAAAGTTATTTTCAAGTGATAATTTAAGTATATTTTTTTGGTTTAAAAATAAAAATCTCAAATTTAAACCCTGGAATTAAAATTGATTTTAATAGGAAGAATTTATTTTTAAACTGAGATTTTGCTAATTTAATAATTTGAACTCCAAAATGAATAATAATAAACATTTTAATAAAAAAAAAGAATAATAATAAACATTCGACGAAAAAACAAATAAAAATTCCTCGATGTGCGTAGCAGCTTTGTAGATGATTGATCATAGTCGACGTAGCGTTTAGTGTTGCACGCCGACCACTTGTTTCTTTATGTACCAGGTATTTCTTCCAAATGCACTTTGTGTCATATTTGTAAGTACGAAAACGTAGTACTAATACTTAAGTTATATTCCTTTATGTCTCAATGTCTCAATTTATGAGATCTAATTTAATTTATTATAATTTTTTAAAAAAAGAAATTAAAATTTTGATTCAAAATAAATTATAAATATTTATGTGATTATAAATTATTTTATTATAAATAAAATATATATTTTAAAATTAAATTATTGCTAAATATAGAAATATATTAATCATTTTGAGATTGACTAAAAAAAAATCTTTGTCCTATAAATTAGGATAGAGAGTGCAATAAATAATAATTAAAAATTTAAATTTTTTTAAAATTATAGTTAAAAGAAATTTGTTGATTTTCAAACTGAGGAAAGCATCACACAATTAGTGTATGGAGTGATATTTTTTTTTATATATTTTTAAAAATTTAAATTTTAAAATATTAAATTAATTTAGTTCAACTTAATTTTAGGTATCAGTAATATTGACGAAAATATCAAATGAATTGGTTAGAGAGAATAAAAAGACTAGTTCCACTCAAATACTGATCCCTCGGTTCAATTTACTTGTCATGTTTCTTATGTACAATTATTGAAAAACTTTAATTAAGAAATTAATTTAACTAAGTTATTCTTATTTACTTTATTAAAATATTTAAAATTAGTTTTTTTGTCTTAATTTAATTGATCATCTTACTAAAATAAATATGTTATAATAGTTGATCACTTACTAAATCAGAATAGAATTAATTATTCTTTTTTTATTTAACCTCTACAATTAATTGTATACATTAAAACTAAACAATTACAATTCTTTATGTTCATTCTTATACCCAGTGAATAACATTAATATAAATGAAGAATAAAATAATAAAATTTATCATTCAATTTATAATTACTTAATTACCATATAAAATAGAATATGTCTAATTAAAATAAGACAGAGAGAGTACTCTCTTTTCATTTTTACTCGTTCATATTTACTTTGGCTCTAAGAAATAATAAGTAAGAGACTAATTTTATTTTATCACACATTACTTTTAAGTCATCTAAATATTGAGAAGAGAATAATACTTAATAACAAAATATAAATAAAATAATAAATTATCATTTAATTTAAAGTTGAATAAGTAAAAATGAAGAGGAGTGTAAATTAATACTCCCTTTGTTTGGATTTACTCATTACATTTTGATAAAGAATTTTTTTAAAAAATAATTATTAAAAAGAAAAAACATAAGTAAAAATAGAAATTAAATTTTAAAAAACAAACAAACAAGTAAAGTGGAAATGAGGGAGTATAAAAAGCTCACCTCACCATCAAAGAATGTGGTCCAGTAGAAAAGGTTGTTCCTCCCTTAATTAGAGATCTCGGGTTCAAGCTTAGGTATGGAATTTTTTTGGTAGGAAGCGTTACTTTCGAATGGAGTCTTTCCCGACACAAATCTGAATTAATCGGACTCTAATACGTACCGAACATTCGATAAAAAACCCAAAAAATAAAATAAAATAAACACCTCACCTCACTTACCTATATATAGTTTGAGTGACGTGCAGAAGTGTATTATGTTTTCTCCCTGGAACCGTAACTTACATGGAAACCCACAAGAGGAAAGGCTTATTGATATTTCAGATATTTTTTTTCCATGAATCTGTAAGTTCGATTATCTGATTTGTTTACTGGGCTTCTTTTTTTTTTTTTTTTTTTTTTTTTTAATATTTCGATCGAGTGTTCAAATTTATCTGATTATACTCTTTTTAAAATGCAAATTTCCCTCTGTTTAATCCCTCTTTTTCGACGATTTGAATGTTGTTGTTGTGGACGACCGAACTTCGAATTGCATAAATGCATATACTTCAGTATACCCTAGTTGATGTTAGGGATTAGTTGATGTTAGGGATCATTTCTTAGAGTGCATAAGAATAATACAAAATATGGTGTATTAGTTATATTCGCATTAGTTACATTTGTATTTTTTTATACAATGTTTAATTTGATATATTAAAAATAATATGAATTACATAAATTTTTTACAAAAATACCCTTTATCTATATGTTGGAAAGGATGTGGAAAAAAATTGAGGAATAATTGTATCTTTAATCATATTAATGTGTGCATTACATCCATTGTATTATTAATGTCATCAAGGGGCAGATTCAGGGGTTGAGTGAGGGTTTTTTGAAATTCAGGGTTTTTGGAAATTCAGTAACTTTCATGAGGATTTTGCATTTATATTAAAAAATTTAGTAAATATATAAAAATTATAAGTTGAAAACTTATAAATAAAATGTGTTGTTGATATAGTGGAGTAAAGAAATTTGTAAAAATTTTGTTTGACTGTTTGATTGTGAGATCAAATCTCCTTAGGTATTATTTGAATTTATTTTATACTTACAAACTTTAATACCTCAATACAGACATGCATTATTCTTATTAATACACTTTATTAAATGGCCTCTTAATATATTATGTCACGTCACCGCTTTATTATGCATATCGGTTTTTTGCTCTTCCGACTCAGGCTCAAGATCGAAGCGAGTTTGACCAGTAATTTTGGTTCAAAAAGTGAATTTGTTTTTTAAAAAATTATTGAACGTTGCAAATTTTTAATTTAGCGTTTCATAATGTAGAAGAGCTCAAATTTCAAATTCATAAGCATCAAATTTTTGTTCCACGCTCTGCTCAAGCTGGTATTTTTACTTAGTTGTTGTTAGGCATTTGCACAAGTAACCTTTTGCACGGCAACTATTTATACATTGTTCCCCCCTAACCCAGTAAGGTAATTCCAAAGAATGAAAGTCAATTCATAGAATAAGATTTCAAACTCTGTGAAGCAGTTATTTTTAATCAATTTCCGGTCACTCAGTACTGATATTGGTGTGAGTAGTAAGGACTCTCAATCTCATGTCAAGTAGGGGCAGCATTTCATTCTTGTAACGGGAATGAGTGACTGCGACTGCAAGAAGAAGAAAACAGTACATTATGGAACATCAGGGAGACGAGAAAAAAGCGTACGCCCTAATCACCATCCAAGAAAAACAAGAACAAGTCTGACATAATTAGTTTTATTGAAAGTTGAAACTGCATAACATTAGTTATTTCTGGGAACATTGAATTTTGCTAATCTTAGCAGGTTATTCCACTGGCTATTTGACAAATACAATGACAATTGCTAGAGGAAATTCAGAGTCACTCTCTGTTGTGGAAGGTCAGACTTCTCATTAACTCTTCTGTTTTTCTTCATTCGAGCCATCTGCATGGACATAATGCATGTATTAATTTTACTAAGTTAGGAAAACATGAAAGGGGTAAAATTGGAGAGCAGATTTTATGAAGTAATATTTACATTGTTCTCCAGTTGTTTCTTTTCCTCTAGCAGCAGTTTTTCCTGCAATAAGGAGTATCATGTGCAGTCTCTCTTGAAAATTTAACATGATATGAATTCATACTAAAATAATTAAAGATATCTGATGAGAGCTATTGATTACAAAGAGCTACATAGAGCAGTAGAAAGCAGGGATGCCTATTAAATCCGTCCAGATTTGAAGGAGCAAAGACAATTGTATGAGATTTGATCAACAGAGAAGCTAGAATATAAGTCTGGTAGTCAATTAAGTCTTAACATACTTCTAGACCAGTCTATCAAGAAACTCAGTTTTCCAATATTATTGAATAGCATGGCCTGGGGCTAAGATAACTCAAGTGGGAGAGCCGTGTTATGGGTGACCTTATTGCACGGTTCAGAGAGCACTTCTGTATGTAATGCAAGTGAACGTCTATGACAAAGCTGTCGTAAAGTTTCGCTCTTCATTCCGTCGTCAACTCTATGTTTCTATGATGGCCCAAGAACAAATGGATGTTTTGTGCCTTCTTATACTCCTTCCGACAATAAGCTAACTGACTATGTTAAGCTTACGCAACTTGGGACGTTAGCATGCAAGCACTACTGACCTAAGTTGCTCGGACTCTCCAAAAATGTTGCCGCACCCGTGTCGGATCCTTCAAAATTACACTATTTTTGGAGGATCCGACACGCACCCGTAGACATTTTTGAAGAGTTCGAGCAACTTAGCTACTGACTAGTCCTTGTTAAGCTTACACAATTTGCGACATTAGCATGCAAACACTACTAACTAGTCCTTGGTTGAAACCAAGGACACTGAGAGGAAGAGTTCAACTTGTTGCTCGGACCCTGCAAAAATTTCTGCCACACTTTCGTTGGATCCTCCAAAATGCATAGCTTTTGAAGGATCCAGCACACACCTATTTTTGAAGAGTTTGAGCAAACATAGGATGAAAAGATCCTATTTTCCAATGCACCTTGATCTGAAAGTCAAATTTCTGGGAATCAAGGTGTAGTTCAGACAGAGAGTCGGAAACAGAGGAATCAAACTCATCGACTTTCCGAAAAACTAGTATGCGGTAGTTATTGAACATGAAAACGTACCTTCTCCTGAAGACCCTTAATAGATTCAAGCATCAAATGTGTCTGCAAAAAACAAAACTATTTAAACTTGCTTCATTCTGAGGTACCGACTCAAATGGAACCAGATAATAACACTGAAGTCAGACATTATTCAAAAAACAAATGCTAATGCTTATAAAAAGACAAAAGCGAAAGTAACCAAAAACAGAAGGTATAGCTGGAGGAATTCACTAATAATTATGGTCTCTCACCATTTGGAATGATAAAATAAATCATGAGACAAAGCATTAGAACGCATAGAGTTACGGGAGACGTGAATCAAAACAACATTGAGGTGCTCCAGCTAAGTGTTGTCATGTCTGAAAAACACATGATGCGTGACAGCTTCTAGTAGTAAAGCAAAGAGGCAGTGAGAAAGGAAGCTGGTACACTTTCATGAATATTTTAACATTAGAATCATGGGGGTATTACTTGGTGGAATTACTTGGTGGGGGTATTATTCTTGTTATGATACCTTGTTCCATGTTTTATTACGAATCTGTGTGCTTCTCTGTTTTTATTACTTATGGGTGCCGTATTTATGTTATGAAATCTTGTTCTGTGCTTTATATTTGTGCGGTATCTCGTGTCTTGAGCCGGGGGTCTATCGGAAACAGCCTTTCTACCTCTTTAGAGGTAGAGGTATGGACTGCGTACATCTTACTCCCCCAGACCCCACTAGGTGGGAATACACTGGGTTTGTTGTTGTTGTTGTTGTTAGAGTTCCAATGATGCAATTCCAGTAGGGGAAGCTACAGAGGAATGTAGAAAGACCTTTCTAGATCTGATTTGTACAAGAGCAGTTAGAAGTTCATTTTCCAAATGGATAAGGTCAGTCGCAGTGACACCGTCAACATTTTCCTCGAGCTGTCTGTCAAACTAAAACCAAGTGTCAGTGGTATAATCTTTAAGAAATAGAAATGAAATAAAGGATCAGTACCTTTCTGTTTCTTGAAGCAGTTCTCCCGTTGTCATACTTGAGAATTTAGACTGCTATGTCCACCTCAGAATGATTAGAAAACTCTCAGCACCAAAAATGTAAATATGTCTATTCAAGATAACATTGAATAACACCCAATTGAGTACAGTGGATAAATTGCAAAATACACAATGCAATAATGATAAGTTACTAATCACCCGTATTAACTACATGAAGGAACATCTTGTCAGAGCATTATTCCAGGATTTGACGAAATACTGTGTATGTCTAGCATAACTCATTTTAGTCCAGCAACAAGATTTTTTTTTTTGATAGATGCATTTAGTCGAACAGCAGCATGATCTACGATGCACTATGACGAATAGTAAGCATCATTTATAATTTGGACCTCCCAGTCCTAGGTGGCACACCAATGGTAACGTGTATATTTAGCATCTTCGCACCTATTAAAAATGAAGGAAATTTACAAGTATTTCACGATGAAATAGTTCTGGCCCGATTTTGACCTCTCACCAGTTCAGGGCTGCTCTTTATTTTTTTTTTGATGGATGCATGTTCAAAGTTACTTAAATACTCATCACACCAAGGCAAGTGGTAACCAAATTAATTATGAAAAATATATGGTGCACGCTTCAAGTATCCAGAGAGGATTCAAATTAACTAGAATATAACTTGATAACAGTCGGCTAATCAAATACCTCTGCGTCCTGGATTTCTGCAGAGATCTCTTTTTCTGCTGCGGCGTGGCTTTCGTATCGTTGAAGAATCCCTGTCAGACTGGAACATATAATATCAGATATGCCTGTTGGTGGGCAAGTATAAGGAAAATATTAGGTTGAGGAGATCAATTTGCATAGGTTTAAACCATAGTGCGTCAGAGAACTCTGGAACATATTTTATGGTGTTCGATCTCTTTGGGCATTAGGCACTAAACCATCAAAAATACCCTCGGCATGGATAACGAAAGGGAAGCCTCTTTTAATTAGTAAGGTGTGGGTTTTTTTTTTGGTTTGTGGGGGTGGGGTGGGGTGGGGGGGTGGGGGGGAACTGGGCGGGGGAGGGGGGAGAGATAACCTTCAACAATAAATCATTTAACAAATTAAAATTATACTAAGAGACATAGTATTGATATGATTTGGTCAACTAACAAACATTAGATGAAAATTAATATCAAGAAGAATAAAACTACATAGAGAAAACTTCCTCATAAACAAGATTCCTATGATGAGTGTACATTGTGAATGATATTGTGTTATGTATGAGAAGTAAAAATCTTCTATTTATAGAAGTTCAAAACTTCTCTAAGTAAGGATTAGCGTATTACTGCTTCTTACCATGATTAAAGTTGATGCGGGGTAAAAATTGAAGCCATGTGCGTTAAACTAAGAAGGGATCAATAATACTGGAGCCCTATGCTAAAAGTGAGTGTGATTGAAAATTAAACCTTGTGCATTAAAAGTGAACACAAGTTAAAAGTGAAGCTCATGCATTAAAAGTAGGCATGAGTTAAAAGGAGCAAGCATTAAAAGTTAGCAAATGTGAAAATTGATTTTGTTTTAAAGATGGAGCAACATGATTATTGAAAATATAGTATAGATTTTATCTATGATTGAAATTTTATCTCCTCGTGTATTAGCTAGACAAAAATCTTCATTATCATTAAATTGGTTGCAACATAATTTGAACCTGTCCTCTACCTCGCTTCACTAAATCATTAGACTATTGACTCTGATAACACTAGTTGAGATACATCAAAATTGGCATCACGCGGAAGCTAATAATTGCAAACCTTCAACGATCACATAACAAAGTAAAACTATACTAAAAAGCATATTATTGATATGGTTTGGTCAACTGGCCTACATATGATGAGAAATAATATTAAAAACGATAAAAGCTACTTTTCTCTCCCAAAATAAGACTCTTATAGTAAAAGTAGTAGGGATGAAATTGTGTTATATATGAGAAGTAAAGATCATCTATTTATTGAAGTCCAAAACTTCTCCAAGAAAAGATTAACAATCTATAGAAGAGATCTTTTTCGACAAGAAAATGTTTTTAAAATATGGTAGGAAATTCAAGTCAAATCTTAACACGAATTTAGGGTTACAGATCCAAGTGTAGGGATTTGGCTAAAAATAATTTAAATTTCTAAAACCAAAATTATCGTGGACTAACCGTGACAAAAGGGATGCACGAATGTTAGAGAACAAGTTTGAATCTATAACTATTTAGTACATATATATCTTTCCTACTATTTTTCTGGTGCAACATAACCATTGCAAATGATATAGAGTCTATGATAAACTTCTCAAGTTCATTGCACATTAAGCAATGATGTTAACTTGTAATTTTGTAAATATCTTTAAACACTTTTCGGTCGCGTATGTTTTATTTCAAATATCCTTCAACGAGAAGAAAAACATGTCTAAATTATGAATTCACCCTAACTTTTGTTTTTATTTCAGAAATCATTATATACGTCTCGAATGTATCTATCAATTTTGGTCAGATTTTTCATATCTGAAGCCTTCAAATTTCAATTCTCTAAGCAAATGTTTGATCCAATCTAGCTCATATTTTATAGCCATTGATTGATATGTTCTACTTCTACACTAGATTGAGCAACCATATCTAGTTTTTGTCTCTTCCAAGACACCAGATTACCTCTTGTTAAAACACGATATACAAATATGGTGTGTCCAGTGATATGCTCATGCCCTCAATCCTATTCTTGATTGAAGAATGAGGATTTCGTGCTTGACTTATCTAGAACAAAATGATAAAGCTATATCTTTTTTCGGTAAATGATAGATATTTTACGATGACTTATTTTATACTATGACATAGAAGTTATGATGTTATTGATGTTGTTGACTTATTTGTTAAATTTATGCTTACATTGCATGAGGATCATAGACATTATTAGTGATAGGGATTTTAAGTTTCTTAGCTCATTTCGAAAAGTGTTAGCTAAGCTTGGCACAATTGATGTCTATACTTCTTATCACCTTCAAATTGATGGACAAATTAAAGTGATTAATGACAAATTAGGTGACACTTAAGAGTCATATTGGTCAAGGGGAAGCTTAGTTCATAGGAGGATCACTTATCTTTAGTTGAGATTCCTTGCAATTGTACTATACATTCATTTATTGATATGTCTTTATTTGAATGTGTTTACCCTTTTGGATTTAATTTCGCTCTCTCGAGAGGTTGTGAATTAGATTCCAAGAGGAAAGAGAAGCTAAGAAGACAATTCATGAGAAATCTAGAAGACAACTTGAGAAAATGAATACCAAAGCGCCCCCTAAAGCAAGCAAGCAAACAAATGGAATGATTTTTGAACTTGAAGAATGGATTTTGATTCTCATGAGAGAAAGGTTACCACCGGGGGCGGACCTACGTGGTGTCAGGGGGCGGACAACTGAACACGCTTCATTGAAAAATTTATCATTTTTGTAAGAGAAAAACATTGTAAAATTTATGTATAAAGATTATCTGAACCCACTTAAAAACTTAGCAAGATAGCGGAGCAGTGGTAAAGTGGGTTCAAGCCCGCCCTCACCACTTAGGTTCGATTCCGTTCAGCTCTAGTGTTTTTTACACTTGAAATTTTCCTGCTTTTGGGTTGAGCATGCATTGGATATCACTTGTACAGTGTATACGGTAGGCCAAATTGGCTTATAACCCCCCGAAAAAGTATTGAATCATATTTTATATACTAGTCAATGCTAACTACCAAATTTATCACCTATATTTTCTCTCTCTTAATTTTTCTTTTTTTTTTTTAAAAAGTTCTTTGTTTATTTAGTGTCTTCTCACTCAAATTTAATAAAAATGTAAAATCTATTTTACCTTCAACAACAACAACAACAACAAACCCAGTGTATTCCCACCTAGTGGGGTCTGGGGGGGGTAAGATGTACGCAGTCCATACCTCTACCTCTGAAGAAGTAAAAAGGCTGTTTCCGATAGACCCCCGGCTCAAGACAGTCGCCACACAAATATAAATATAAATATAAATATAAATAAAAATATAAATATAAATATAAATATAAAGTAACGCATAGGTAGTAGGAAACATCGGGAAGCACTCAGATACCTAATAAAACATGGAACACCGAAATCATAACAAGAAGAAGAATAGGAATAGGAATAAAAATAAGAGTAGGAAGAATAACAGGAATAAACCCCACCAAAAAAATTCCCTACCCTTGTGCCACCAAACTGGCCTAGTCTTCTGCCCTAATCCTCGCCCTCCAGACCTTCCTATCTAGGGTCATGTCCTCGGTGAGCTGTAACTGCTCCAAGTCCCGTCTAATCACCTCTCCCCAGTACTTCTTCGGCCGACCCCTACCCCGCCTAAAACCATCCAACGCTAGCCTCTCACACCTACGAACCGGGGCATCCATGTCCCTCCTCTTCACGTGTCCAAACCAACTCAATCGGACTTCCCGCAACTTGCACTCCACTGGAGCCACCCCAACCTTCTCCCTGATAGTCTCATTCCTAACTCTGTCCCCTCTAGTCATCCCACACATCCAGCGCAACATTCGCATTTCCGCCACCTTCAATTTTTGGATGTGGGAGTTCTTAACTGGCCAACACTCCGCTCCATACAACATAGCCGGACGGACTACCATCCTGTAGAATTTGCCTTTAAGCTTGGGCGGCACCTTCTTATCACACAACACCCCCGATGCGAGCTTCCACTTCAACCATCCCGCCCCAATACGGTGCGAGACATCCTCGTCAATCTCACCGTTACCCTGAATCACGGATCCGAGATACTTGAAACTATCCCTCTTACATACCTCCTGCGATTCCAGCTTCACTACCACCTCATCCTCCAACCTCACGTCATTAAACTTGCATTCCAAATACTCTGTCTTGCTTCTGCTCAACCTGAACCCTTTAGACTCAAGAGTTTGTCTCCACACCTCTAATTTGTCATCCACACCCTTTCGGGTCTCGTCAATCAGAACTACATCGTCTGCAAAAAGCATACACCAAGGCACTTCCCCTTGAATACTCCGCGTCAACACATCCATCACCAAAGCAAACAAAAAAGGACTAAGAGTAGATCCCTGATGCAATCCTGTCAAGACAGTAAAATGCTCTGAGTCTCCTCCCGCCGTCCTCACCTGAGTTTTCGCTCCATCATACATATCTTTAACTGCTCTGATATAAGCCATCGGGACTCGACTCACCTCCAAGCATCTCCAAAGAACCTCCCTGGGAACTTTGTCGTAAGCCTTCTCTAGATCGATAAACACCAAGTGCAGGTCCTTCTTCCTTTCCCTATACTGTTCCACCAGCCTCCGTACCAGGTGAATTGCCTCCGTCGTCGAGCGCCCAGGCATAAATCCGAACTGATTTTCCGAAATAGACACTATCCGTCTCAGCCTCCCCTCGACGACTCTCTCCCAAATCTTCATAGAGTGACTCAATAACTTAATCCCCCTATAGTTATTGCAACTCTGGATGTCACCCTTATTCTTATAGAGAGGGATTATGGTACTCCACCTCCATGCCTCGGGCATCTTTGCCGTCTTGAAGATTTCGTTAAACAGACCAGTCAACCACCTTACCCCAGCCTCTCCAACGTACTTCCAAAACTCCACCGGTATCTCATCCGGCCCCGTCGCCCTACCCCTCCGCATCCTGCGAACAGCCTCTCTAACCTCCTCTACCCTAAAACGTCTACAATAACTAAACTCCCGACACGCCTCTGAGCGCTCCAGTTCCCCTAACACAATAGCTCTATCCCCTTCGTCATTCAAGAGCCTATGGAAGTACGACTTCCATCTATTCTTAATATGGCTGTCCTCCATCAACACTCTGCCGTCCTCCCCCTTAATGCACCTCACCTGATCGAGATCACGACCCTTCCTCTCCCTAGCCTTTGCGAGTCTAAACAACTTTTTCTCCCCTCCCTTCCCCTGTAACCCCGCATACAGGCTCTCAAACGCGGCCGTCTTAGCTGCCGTGACTGCTGACTTAGCCTCCTTCCGAGCTTGCTTGTACTCTTTCTATAATTACATTTTGGTATCTCTTTGATAGATTTTTGCTAAAACATGCAATTTGTTTCGTTGAAATCATATATGGTATCTTAGTTTTCTATAATTTTAGTTTTAAAAAAAAATTAAATTGATTCTTAGCAAATTTTTGTATTTTTTTCTCGAACTTTCTAAATTAAACAAGTGTTGAGCATTTTTTTTTGAATAATCTTATTTTGATATTATATTATTAACAAAAAAAAGGACAATAAAAGAGCAACGAGCAAATCATTTGTTGTGCTCAAGCTGCGTACACTATCTGCTAACATCATCGTTCTTTATTTACTATTTGAACCCACTTATATCAAATTCTGGGTCCGCCACTGATTACCACCATGAAGAGAAACAAAGATTCTACCAATGGGAGAAGCCCCCTTCTAAGCTCTTGAGCACACTAATGATAATGCTTATAAGAACCTCCTGATGATTCTCTTGTGCATAATGTATCTAATATCAGTCATTTACGTCATTTATAGTAAAAATGAAAATTAGACAGTGAATTTATTCTATTGGGGGGGGGGGATAGGACCCTACACCTACACCTAAAACATTAGTAGCCAAGCAAAGAAGTTACAAGCACTTGGATTTCTCTTTTTGAAGTGGAAAACATTCAACAAACACGTGGAGACGTCATATTATGTTACACATGCTTGGAATGGTAGAGATCAAGAAACAGGGCATGGAGTTGATTTGAGAAGCCATAAATTATACAATATTGATGAGATTCCTGACAGACAAATGGTTGAAGCTTTCATGCGACATGTGTAATTGGTTCATTATAATGCTTGTGATTCCTAGTGTTGCATCCTATAAGTGTCAACATCTAGAACATCTAAGGTATTTTTGCATCCTATGAGTGTAATTCAAGTGAGTGTAATTGGTTCATTATAATGCTTGAGATTCCTAGTGTTGCATCCTAGAAGTGTCAACATATAAGGTATTTTTAAAAGTAACGTACTATATTCTTATGTCATATGATGATGCTATTTTAGATAACGATTATATCTCGACATTTATTGATGGCAACTATCTAAATTCAAGTGTACAAAAAGGTTTGTGTATTATTTCATGTCTTTTCAACCAAGGAAATTTGGTGTTGCCTTCATTGTAATTTGCCTAATATTTTGGGAAAAAATTTCTTTTGATGTAGATATGCTAAGCTCGAGGTTGAGTCTTTATCATGAGCAAAAGAATGGTATAATTCAGAAGATTGATAATAGTCAACAGAAACGTTGACCCATTCCAAAGTCAAAAGTGTTCGGATTGCATGCTAAAGAAACTTCAAGATATGATTAAAAATGCTTGGAGAGGCAGATCTTGAATAATTTTGCGATCTCAAGGACCTAGCTGGAGAGGGGGGGACTTTGTTTAATTGCCTGACCTTTGGATAGAAACTCAAGCCTAGTACGTTGTAGCAGCTTTCTTCTGACCCTTTGCGATGCTTGCGGAGCGTTGAGGAGCTTCTTCAATAACCAATGAAGGAATATGAGGCACAAACTTGAATTGACAATCCAACTTGATGCGTTGGGGAAATTTATTAAGCAAGTGAATGTGATGTAATGTTGGTAAACCGCTATAGAGTAGCTTGAACAAATCCAGACATTAAGGAACAACAATTGAATCATCCTACAATTATCAATCAAACCATGCATTGAGAAAATTTTATCAAGCTGACACGCGTGTTGGTCTAGCAAAGAGAGAACTTAATTTGAAATTTTTCATCCTTAGAATGACTAGGGCTTTATCTGTGTATGCGTGTGTGTGAGAGAGAGAGAAAGAGAGAGAGATCAAGCAGGCTTCTCATTTTGGAAGGAGAGTATTAGGTTTTGATAATTGAGAAACCCTTTCCTCAAGTGAGAAAATCTATCGCTCGAATTGAACTAAGTGTTGTTTTTAATGGTGATTTACATCTTTATATATTTGGTGTTTTTAATAATTTTTTTGGATGGTTGGCTTTATTAGGATAAACTAAAGTTTATCACTTGTTATCTTAGTGTAAAATTAAGTCTTGGGTCTAACTCACACCCCATAAGCTAGCTCAAAGGGAGGAGGATTGCCCAACAACACCACTGTTGTGAGACTTTCTCACTCATCAACAACCTACTTCACGTCCAGGGGTTGACAGCTCAAGGAACTATTCATACGTTGTTGAATCGAAATAAGGAATGTCAGTCGCTGATAATTTTATCAGCAGCCAATTGTTCTCGAATGGGGCCATTCAAGGATGTAAAATATCACAGTGTGATAAAAGAATCTGAGGCATGAAAAATTTACTTTAGGGGCCTAACATTATGTGAGACTGATCCCGCTCTGATATCATGTAAAGTTAAGCCTCGAGGTTAACTCACACCCCAAAAACTAGCTAAAAGGTCGGAGGATTATCCATTACTTATAAGGAGACCACATATTTATTAACCACAATTATGGGACTTTTTCTCTCTCTTTAACAGTTAGTTGTTATGATTAAATTTAGTTTGTTTCATCATTTGAGTTATTTATCTAATCTATCAATAAAGATGAGGCTGTTAGTTCCTAAGTTTTAAGTAGTTACACTTTCTTGGTATTTAGGTGATAGTTCTCCTTGAATAAATTTCATTCAAGTTTTGCTTATATTCTCAAATTCTTTAGGCTAGAGCATATCTATCAATCGGTTGAATGTTTAAGAAAGTCAGTTGAAATTCTCTCATTATTTTTATTAATTGATTACCCCATATTCTGTACTACCACCAACCAATTTACCTCAATAAAAATCTCTCGTCAATTGTGGGGAAGTTAACTACTTTTTGGATATTGAAGTTGAGTATGTTCTCAATAAAATTGTCTTATCATAGTCCACGTATATCCTTGAGATCCTATTTTAGAATTGGATATGACATTGCGAAAAGGGATCACTACACCCATACCTTCAAATTCACCATCGAAGGTGGTTTATTTTTCACCGCCAACCAATTCAATTCTACATCGGGGGCACACTTGGTAAGCTGCAATACATATCTTTCAACACCTCTTGATATTTCATTTAAACTAAACAAACTATCTCAATTCATGCATGTACCGATCGCGTAGCATCAAAGGGAAGTAAAAAGGTTCTTTAATATCTCAAACCATCCGCAACCTTTTGCCTAAAAATTCTTCATCATTCTAACATGGGCTTATAAATGTACGTCGATGATGACTGTGCGACGATCCAATCGACAGAATATCCACTTTAATATGGCTTAGAAAACCCTTACTTCTTAAGCTAACTTTTGGGTTAAGTTAGACATAAGATTCATTTCTTTAATATGGTATGAGAGCATGACCTATCACAATTCTTATTTTCGATGTTCGCTCCTATATTAAGTTGTCTATGCACTAGACATCTAGCCCTGGACTTGAAAGGATGTGAAGAGTTCCACATCGACCCTTTAAGAGATGTGTGTCTCTCTAATTCTCTTTAATTAAATATGACTTGATCGATCCTCATTTGTTGAGATAACTTTTGAGGTTGAGTTAACTCAACATCTATTTGTTTAAATATTGTTATCAGACTGTTACTCGGTTTTATCATGTTAGGGATAGATTTAATTTGATTATTTGAATTTTTTTTATTTAAGCCTGCCTCCAAAATTAGACTAAGTTCAAATTTAGGGGAGTTAGTTACACTCCTATATTTAAATGATAATGATAATTATCATTGGAAACCTATATTCTCAAACTCTTTTAAGTTAAGCCTACATAGACTTTCAATCGTTTGAGATTCTCTATCTTATTATTTTTCCAATCATATTATGTTGAGTGTTAGATATCCTTTATCTCACATGTAAACAAGGTTAAACTCTTAGGCATCAATCAGTAAAAGATCAACTCAAACGGATAAATACAAAAAACTGAACCGCTTAAAAATCTTCTTTTTTTTTCATAAACGTGTCAACATAGAAAGTAGTCCTCTGTCTAACAAATCAACACGTATCGAAACAAAGACCCACGACAATCTAGTCTAGAAAACTATACAAAACGCTAAATCACATGGTACTCTCGTGTCATTTAGTTATTATCTTTAAAAAATAGTCAAGCGATTTCTCATTACCTGTTAGTGCTGGCGAATTCGTGAAGCCTGCCACGGTTGGAGATGATAACAACACCAACATCAACGTCACAAAGAATGGAAAGTTCTTTGGCTTTCTTCAATAGACCTTTTCTTCGTTTACAGAAAGCAACTTGCCTACAATTTTTGTCTTGAATTCTCTTTATTTCTACCTTCCTTCTCCCCATCTTTCCCTGCAGAAGAAAAAACCCTAACGAAATTTTTTCACATATGTAGAAGTTGCTTATATTGTATCATCACCAATTATCATTACTCCCATCCAGCTTTTTTTGGGGGGTTCATTTTTGTTGTTTCTTGCCACTCAAATTAAATTTATTGGGCCCTTTTCGTCGTCCATCTTTTCCATCTCTCTGTTTTTTTTTTTTACTTACGAGTTAATTTTTGGTGCAAAATAAGAGGGAGGAAATTAGCTGACAAATTGACAAGTTGGCTCAATACGTGGTAGAAAATTAGAGAGAGAGGATACTGGGTATGAATGGGAACGGAGCCGCCTCATGCGATCCGAGGACGCCTCTTCAGTTATACTCTCGACGTTTTTACTCACTTTGATTTGACTTGATATGATTTTTAAGAAATTAAAGATTTTAAATTTTATAATTTTAAATTAAAAATATATTAAATATAATATAATATTAATATTATGATCTTAAACGTAAGTTGAAAATAAAAAATTATTAAAAAGAAATTAATTATTATTTTTTAAATTAATTAAAAAAAGTAAGTCAAATTAATTAAAAGGAAAAGAGTATTATCTTTATATTTCACCATTTTTAAATAAAGTTGTGATTTCCTCGCTATTATTCTGATCGGCTGACGTTGATTTTGTACTTATACCGAGCAATTACTCTCTTCATTCTACTTTAACTGTCTTAATTTTTTTTTTAATTTATTCCAAAAAATATGTCAACATCAACATCCTATATGTTTAAGACCAATGAATTCTTTTTTTTTTTTTTAAAAAAAAGAAACAGATCTTGACAAATAAGATGCCATCATATATTGCAAGATAATTTAATCCTAATTCAAATCAAATCGTAGGATAAGTTGGAGTCCGTGCTGTGTATCATGAATATAAATTAAGGCGTACTTAGCCCATGAAAACATAATTTTTTGAAATTGAAAATAGATGTTGAATTGAAGTTGTAGTTAGAGTTGTGTTTAATCATAATATAAATTAAAGTTATTTTTGAAATTTTGTGAGGAAAATAGGAATGGAAAAAAGTAAAAATAAGTTATTTTTATTTTCATTTTTTCAAATATAATTTTAAATTGTATTTGAAATTTTCATGGTCAAACACTATTATTTTCACTTTTTCGCTAAAGTGAAATACTTTTTTTTAAGAAAAGATAAAAAAATACTTATGGCCAAACGGCTACTAAAATTATTTTAAAAATTTTATAAGAGAAATAGGAGTAAATTTTTTTTGTGACTTGTTTTCAATTTTTAAAAAATAATTTTTATTAAAGTAAAATAATTTTTATTATCAAATATTACTCCTTGCGTTTCATTTTATGTGTCGCTATTTTCTTTTTGATTGTTCTAAAAAAGAATGACACATTTCCTTATTTAGTAACTATTTAATGACATCACTCTCGTTCTATCCTCAGTGAGTTCCACTTATTAAGAAAAGTCAACAAAAAAAAATAGTAAAATAACTTTAAAAGGGCAATTTATAAACTTTACAAAGTCATCACTTATTTCTTAAATTTTGTGTTCGATCAAATAACGACATATAAAATAGGATGGAGGTATTATTATTTTTTTTTTACGCTAAAGTAAAATAATTTTTCGAAAAAAAGGGAAAAACTTTCTATTGCCAAAAACGTACTAAATTTGAGACAGTACGAGTATTAGTTTCACAGTTGATTGTCTGGAAAAAGGGGCTACCGTTGAAACGATAGTACTTTCCTGAACTTTTGCTTATTGGCTAAAACTAGATAAGGATGTTCATGCTTTGCACGGATCCAACGCAGAATTATTTTATATATATATATATATATATATATATATATATATATATATATATATATATATATATATATATATATATATATATATATATATATATCTCCCAAATGTATGTTTTATACAACCGTAGGAATATCATACTATTGGATACTCACATGACATTTATTTCACATATCATATTGATTGTTGTTCATTTACATTGATATATGTGTATTTATAAATTCTACAATGTCAGATGCATTTTTTCTTCCTGATGTGATCAATCTTTTGAGCATTCAGATCACTATCTGTTAAATTAAATTTAATGATTAAATTAGTTTAGAAGTTCAAAATCTAAATTTAAAATAATTTTTTTCTTATTGTAAAAATGTATTTTTTTCCAGTCATGATTCACAAAATTTTGTACACATTTATTATGTCACACGGTAATAGGTGTAACATGTAATTTTATCCCTCCCTAAAGTCATTTTTATCATTTTTTACCCCATTTTACCACGTTCCTCCACTCATGTATTAATTTTCGCTCAATAACAAATCCAACAAACTTTTAATCATTCTTGACACCTCATCCTAACAAATTTTATCCCATCCTAACCACCCTATTCCACAAACCTCCTACCCCCACATACCCATGTACCCCCTACCCCACGATTCCCTCGCCATATACATACTACGTCACTCACATACAGGGGGGAAACTCTATTTTTTTCGAATCTTTCCACACACATATTATACATACGCACACTAACAACACACATCCATATCGTCACTCACAAAAATACATAATATAAGAGAAAGAGGGCAATAATTTTCATGAGGGGCCCACACAGCAATACCCATCTCACATTCTCACACATCTACGCACAATTACAGACACCCATTATATACTCGGATTTTTTCATGGAATAAGAAAACAGACACAGATATTCATATACACACACACAATACTCTCATAGAATACTCACAGACCCACCATTGAAGAAAAAAAAGCTTCATTCTCCATGGATTAACATTGAAGCACACACAGCTATGCACACAACGACACACAGTGAGAGAGACATGGGAATTGTGAGGTTTAGGACTAAAAACAGAAAGAGAACTGATCGGAGAAAGAAAAAATAGAGAGATTTGATCGAGAAACAACGAGTGAGAAAACTGAGAGAGATAGAGGGAGAGATGGAGTGAGACGAAGTAAGAGTTGAGGGAGAAACACGAGTCTCGCGTTCTGTTTACTGTTCCGGCGATGGATTCGTCGAAAATGCGTCACAGCATCCCAAAAGTTAGCCGAAAAAACCATAAAATTCGGCGACCCGATCGCATAAGCGGATGCTGGCTTCGTCTTTTTTTTTTTGCGGTCACTGGTTCGTGTTGGCAAAAATAGTAAAGGGTATACCGAGTTTGGTTAGTTCGAGATTGAGGTTCGAATCCGGTTTTGTCCTTCGATCATATAATTTGGCACAATAAAAGCTCCAATCGAGGTCCAACTCTATTCTTTTCCTCTTTTTATTTCATCGTTTATTATATTCGGTGTGTTGGATTGAATATCGCGTGTTGAGTTATCTTGGTTGATGATGAATTGCTACTTGTTTGATTTGTTTGATTCCTTTGGGTTATGATTTGTGTAATGAAATGATATCTCGTTAAGAATTAAAAAGAAATTTGAGGAGGAAATTGAGAAATTGATAAAGGTGTTTGTTGATAATTTTGATTCATAATGCAAGGAGTTTGATTAATTGGTTGTTTGCTATTAATTTTTACCCGATAGTATCATATTTTAGGCTGAGAATCGATAGGCAAATTTTAGGTTTGGGGCAGGCAAGACATAGGGATTGTGATTGTTGCATGTTTGAATGTGTTGAATGGCTTTTGCTTCATCGCTTATGAATTTCTTATATTCATTTGGCCGGGAAATACCCTAAGTAAATTGTTTTTGTTCGCCGGGGAATGCCCCTAAGTATCATGTACGCGAAGGAGGTTCATGATCAAGAGCTGGGGCATTGGGTGAAGCGTAGTTTAGGATTAGTATAGATTAGTATAGGTTCATTTTTGCACTTTTTAATTTTGGTATGTATTAAATGGGACTAGACACTATTTTTCGGACTTTTGAGTGTTTGGTTGTCTGTTTTTCGTGTTTATGTGTTTGTTGATTTATACATTCATAATGTCATGATAGCCGATATACTCCGCGAAGCGATCGTGGTCGAACCACGGGATCGAGGGGTGCCTAACACCTTCTCCTCGGTCAACAGAATTTCTTAATCGGAATCTCTATTTGTGGATAAGTTTTTAGAGTTAAAACTGTTTTGAAAAAGGATTTCCAAATGTGACTTGGCACACCCAATTTATGCCAAGTGGAGACTCTGAGTTTAAATGTAAATAATCTTTTTCGAAACAAATTTTATCTTTTGTCACTTAATAATAGAACTCTTTCAAACTTAAAAATTAATCTTTTTTGGTAAAAAAAGGGTGTGATAGCTCTGGTGATTCTGCTGGGGATTTTTCAGAATTCGAGCTTATTTTTTGGAGTTGTATCGGCTTAGTTTGACATTATGGGTGTATAGACGTTGTGTGTGTTATTGTTTATATTTGTGTTATCATTGTTGAGCGCCTACGTGCTTACAATTTTTCTCTTATGTATTGCCGCTTTATATCTATCATCATTTGCATAATCCGGGTCATTTCTTTCGTAACAAGTCCATAGTATACACTGTGTACACGACCTTTAGTTGGTCACCCTTATTTTAGGAGGGGGAGCCATCGGCCGATATGGAGTAGGTGGAAAGCAGTCATAGCCACTATAAATCATACGCTCCCTCGAACAGCCTTGTTAGTGGATCCCAACGTACGTCAGCCTTTAGGTCATGCTTATCTGTATCAGATTGAGACCTAGCGGGATCCACTTGGTCCTTTGTAGGAGACTTACCTCTAAAGCATCCCTACGTGCTAATTGTTGCATATCTGAAGGTAACATGGTCATTTGACGGACTGGTTGGGAAAAAACATGTGCTAGAATTAAAGAAAAGTGTGGAGGCAATGAAAAATTTTTTAAAAAAAGGGAAAAAGAAAATGTGAGTTAAAAAAAAGTTTCGTAATTTTTAGAGTTCTTTATGATTTTTGTTTTTCACAATCTAAAAATTCAAAAAAAGATTTTTCTTACCTTTTGCACCAATCTTCTAAAAAAAAAATTAAAACATAAAAAAAAATTTCCTTTGTTTCTTTAGCATGCATTCATAATTCAAAAATTAAAAAAAAAGAATTTTTAATATGAGCTTTTTATAAAAAAAATGGTAGAAGTTTTGTACATTTCATATAACAAAAATACCAAGAAAAAAGATTTTTCTTTCATAGTTATTGGTGTCAGTTTTATGTGAAGTGTCTAATTAAAAAACCCCAAAAAAGATTTTATTGACGTTGTTCATCGTCTGTCTTTTGGTCATGTCTCTTAAGTTAGGATTAATTTATTAGTTAATCTCTAGTTGTCCAATCTGGACGATCTACGCAACCTGATTATCCTCTTTTAGCAGTGAGATACGTAGGCAACCCTTCTAGGGTTCGGTGATCTTATTTTAAAAATTCAAAAAGATTTTTTTCACTCTTCATTTAGAGTAGGAGTCATATACATCTTTAAAATAAAATTACAAAAAGAGTTTCCTTTAGTAGTTTCAAGTTTCACTTTCGTATGAAATTCAAAATCGAAAATCCAAAAAGATTTTTCTTTAGTAATCATACGTTTCATTTTGTACAGGGATGTTAATGCTGAAAAATTTAAAAAGATTTTCGTCAATTCTTTTGACAATTTGTTATTTTCTTTTCTTCTTAAAGTTTCAAGAAAAAAAAAAAGAAAAAGAGTTTGTCTGACCATTTTTTGGTCAAACTTCACGAACTACACACACCTGATTCTTCCCTCTCGGGGGTGAGATACGTCGGCGCCCTTTTAGGGTTCAGTGATCTTTTTAAAAAGGAAAGAAGAAGTTTTGAAAAAGTATTGAACTCTAACACATTTGTTATCTCTTGTTCAGTTAGTTTAAGGTGGTTGGTTTGTGGCATCCTGACTGGTCCTCCACATCACACCAAGTCTAAGGGAGAGTTCGTCATGTCCAACATGGATATAGAGTGGCATCATGAATTAGACAAAGAGTCGAAAAAAGGAGTGTTTAAAGCAAGAGAGTTTGAGACTAAGATAATAACTGACAGAAATGCACCGAGCTTGGGCCAGTGGGTTGCCTCCTCCTCCATTTCCCACTATTGGTCTTACAAATACCTTGAGTCTTCCACCAAAATCACAAAGTTAGTTTTCTACTATTGTTGATGTACTATAACATGCCTCAAAATTTATTCCACGCCAACTGCCTCTCAATACTCCCACCATCCTTTCTCTAGCTTCTCAGTATAAGCCTACTACATTCACAACCCCATTATTGTCTGTGATTTTGTTGCTCAATCCTCTATTGAGGCTTCCACCTTGGTCATCTACCCAACAGTTGTGCTTTCCCATGCCGCTAGTGAACCTATGATCAATACTCAACGGTTGTGCTTTCCCATGCCACTAGTGAACCAATGATCAATACTCTTGATGATCACTGCTATACTCTTGAGCCTATATTTAAGTTAATGGGACCACCAAATTTTTTTGCCAAGAAGCCTGGCATGCCAGAAGAGCAAGAGAAAATAGTTGGAAAAATGAAGAGTGCAGAAAATGCTATGAAAAGTTTCCTAGGACCTGCAGGTAAAGAAGATGTTTCATATAAAGATTGGGGCATGTTTTCAACTGTTAACCTCTCTCCTAACTTTGAGATATCTGAATTTGAGGAACATGCTGGGTACGAGGATTCTGTAAAACACTTAGGAAGATATTGTCATCAATTGAGGGAGACCGAGGGGAAGAAAAAAAAACGTACCTATTGTCGTTCCAGGAGAAAAGCAGAGCTCGAGAGTTCTAAATCAACAATATTTTCAGTTTCAATCCCGAGCTTACACATCAAATCCACATGCTCACCTGCAACAAGGTTCCTCCTTGTAAAATTCAAGATATTTCATTCCATTTCCTTAGTATTCCTTGAACAATGCACAACTGTATACTCATTCGTCTTCTTATCCACAATAGGGTTCACCGATCCCTCAACATCGTCCTTGACCCCCGCATATTTACCAAGGAACTTCTAAGTCCAAGTTTCAATCGAGGCCTGAGTTTGCAAAGAGGAGGAATTCAAAGGATAACTTTACACCAATTGGGAAATCGTACACCTGTTTATTTCAGAGATCGAGAGAGTTGGGCATGATCACTCCTCTCTTTGGGTGTACTCTTGATCCATATTCAAGAAATTTTGATCCTTATGTATGATGTGCATATCATTCTAATGTTCAGGGTCACAGTATTAAGGGTTGTAGTGCTTTGAAAAGAGAACTATAAAGGTTGATTCAAGAAAAATTGATCGTAGCGCAAAACATTGACACTACAAAGGTCACACACACAGAATCCTTCATTAATGCACGGTAATGCACAATATGTGAGAAGCAATGAGTTAAGCATGGAGATCTAGGACTTATTTGTTGAAGATAATGTGTCAGACAGTGGTGAAAGCTCTAGTCATGCTGATATGCAAACCAGTGGCTAAAATGTCAGGCTCAACAATTGAGAAGTTACTCCTCTCCCTACTAGGAAGAGGTCTGGTTTATTCTTTTTTCTATTTTTAAAATTATTTCAGGATTGTAGTTTAGGATGTATCTTGTTTTGTCCCTTTCTTGTTTATGTTCAAATCCTTCTATTTTTTATTTTAACTAAATGGAGTGTCCCTTTTTCCTTTGTGTTTTAAATATGTGTTGTTTGTTTGTTTTCTTTACATAAGTATATTTTATGGTGGTTTTAGTGATATGATATGTTGGCGAAATTTTCAGCTAGATCTTAAAATCCAGTTTAAGCATGAACTTTGAATTAGAGGGCTAAAGTTAGAAGAAAACATCTGAGAAAATAGGTATAATGCTGAGACATTTGGTGACAAGTTGAAGCGTTCTTTGAAAATTAAGACAATTATTTTGAGAATGACAAGAATAGCTTGGTCACCAATTGAAAGACATGTCTCAATTAGGTTAAACAGTGGATGCGTGATCCTATATCAAGAGGAACAGAAAGAAAATCAGCTCCACAAAAGGATGAGCCATTCGATGTAAGGGATGTACAACAAATGTGGAGTTGTATGCTAGACAAAGTGCAGAAGAAGTAGTGATGCACAAGCTCAGTTAAAGTTAGTGCTGTAAAAATGTCACAAATGATCTTCATTTTTCACTTTCATATTAAATGATATGTACTTGTATTTTCAAGGATTGATATGTCGAAGGCATTTCATTTTGCTATCCAAACATTGTGTCATCCTTTGTTTGCTCTATTTGAGCTTTAGTTCTATTTTCTTTCATACCCCTCTTTTGGATTCAAGATAGAGTCAGAAAAGTTTTTTTAAAAAAAGAAAACAACAACAACAACAACAAACCCAGTGTATTCCCACCTAGTGAGGTCTGGAGGGGGGGGGGGGGGTAAGATGTACGCAGTCCATACCTCTATCTCTAAAGAGGTAGAAAGGCTGTTTCCGATAGACTCCCGGCTCAAGACACGAGATACCGCACAAATACATAGTAAAGCACAGAACAAGATTTCATAACATAAATACGGCACCCATAAGTAATAAAAACAGAGAAAAGCACACAGATTCGTAATAAAACATTGAATAAGGTATCATAACAAGAATAATACCCCCACCAAGTAAGTCCCTACACTAGCGACCCAAACTGACCCTAGCCTTCTGCCCTAATTCGCGTCCTCCAGATCTTTCTATCTAGGGTCATGTCCTCGGTGAGCTGTAACTGCTCCATGTCCCGCCTAATCACCTCACCCCAGTACTTCTTCGGCCTACCCCTACCCCGCCTAAAATCATCCAATGCTAGCCTCTCACACCTACGAATCGGGGCATCCATGCCCCTCCTCATCACGTGTCCGAACCATCTCAATCGGACTTTCCGCATCTTATACTCCACTGGAGTCACACCAACCTTCTCCCTGATAATCTCATTCTGAACTCTATCCCCTCTAGTCAGCCCACACATCCAACGCAACATCTGTATTTCTGCCACCTTCATTTTTTGGATGTGGGAGTTCTTAACTGGCCAACACTCCGCTCCATACAACATGGCCGGACGGACTAACGCCCTATAGAATTTGCCTTTAAGCTTGGGCGACACCTTCTTATCACACAACACCCCCGACGCGAGCTTTCACTTCATCCATCTCGCCCCAATAAGGTGCGAGATATCCTCGTCAATCTCGCCGTTACCCTGGACATGGACCCGAGATACTTGAAACTATCCCTCTTACATACCTCCTGTGATTCCAACTTCACTACCACCTCATTCTCCAGCCTCACGTCATTAAACTTGCATTCCAAATACTCTATCTTGCTTCTGCTCAACCTGAACCCTTTAGACTCAAGCGTTTGTCTCCACACCTCTAATTTGTCATTCACACCCCCTCGCGTCTCATCAACCAAAACTACATCATCTGTAAAAAGCATACACCAAGTCACCTCCCCTTGAATATGCCGCGTCAACACATCCATCACCAAAGCAAACAAAAAGGGACTAAGAGTAGATCCCTGATGCAATCCTGTCAAGACAGTGAAATGCTCTGAGTCTCCTCCCGCCGTCCTTACCTGAGTTGTCGCTCCATCATACATGTCCTTAATTGCTCTGATATATGCAAGCGGGACTTCACTCACCTCCAAGCATCTCCAAAGCACCTCCCTGGGGACTTTGTCGTATGCCTTCTCCAGGTCGATAAAAACCATGTGCAGGTCCTTTTAAAAAAAGAAAAATGTGTCAAAAAGAAAAAAAAGTGATGAGTGCCAAGAAAAATAGAGTCAGAAAAAGTTTCAAAAAGAAAACGAGGCAATAAAAGAGAAAAAAGAAGAAAAAAATCAGAGTCAAGCAAAAGAACATGTTGTCAGAACTACGTTTGACCTGTTTCTCCTCTTTCGGAGGTGAGATACGTAGGCAATCCTACTCTAGGTTTAGTCCAACCAAATAAATAATTTTGAATCACCCAGTTACAGAAACTAGGGCGTGGTTAATTCCATTGTTCGAATTGATTTTGAGAGTTGTGATTAGCCCTCCTTGGGGTTCAATCAAATCAAATGAATAATTTAGAATTACCCAGTTAAAAGAAATTAGGGCATTTGTTAATTTCTATTGTTTGAGTCGATTCCAAAAGTTGTAAGTCCCACCCCACTTCAAGTGTCGTTTGGGCCTCATGTCATTCTTTCTTTCTAACCTTATCTAAAAGTCAAGTTACAACCAAAGAAAGACCTTCAAATCAATATTTGAAAATGATAAGGCTAAGCATACAACGCATATGATAATGCTGTTTGGGAACTATTTGTCTTCCTCAGCATAAGAAATCAGGAGAGAAATAAAAATGAGAGTCTTATTGGTGAAAATCCTCAAGGGCACCATAAGACGATGGTAAGTTAAGAGATAAAAATGAGAGAGTCTTATTGGTAAAAAACCTTACGGGCACTATAAGACGACTGTGAGTTGAGAGAAATGAAAATAAGAGAGTCTCATTGGTGAAAAATCCTTATGGACACCATTGGACAATGGTGAACTGAAAGAAGGAAAATGAGAAAGGCTTGTTGGCGAAAATCCTCAAAGGCGTCACTAGTCGAATGAGGTCTCTGAATGCAAATTGGCCTAAGAAAACAACTAAGTTTGAGGTCCATTAACTCAACAACAATTGGTGAAAAGTTTGGATTAAAAGATCAAGCAGCTTAATCCAAAATACATGTCATAATCATTAGAGTTGACTTTCATTTTCATATAAGTTTTCTTTTCTCTTTTTCAAATAGCGACATTTATTTTTTCACTTTATTTTTGTTTTATTTTCTTGATTCAGTTATCCAAATAAAAAAATCATCGTCATTTTTCTCTTATCTTTGAGTCATGTTCATGTCAAAACAAGTGAGAAAAGATTTCAAAACTGGCTACCAGCTTCTTCAATTGTACGAAGCAAGATAAAAAGCCAGCAAACGAAAGAGACATAATTGTGAGCGGAAGTCTATTTTGAAAGGATAATGTCCACATTGGGGCAGAAGTTTGCTGACTGTGTCAAAATGGGGAATTTTATTGAAGAGGCGATTAACTCTGGAAAGATTAAGTCGGCAAATAACTCGAGCGAGTCTACTCGGTTAGAGTTCATTGAAGGAGCAAAGATGGAGAATGAAGAAGAAATATCTATTATGATACCACACCACTCAATACCTGAATCATCCCAATCACTTCAAAATCCTGATAACGAACTGATGCAAATATCGAAACATACATTTCATCATGCCTATAATGAACAACAAAATGACCTTCAACCCCAAGCTTCCATATACCAAAATCCACCACAACCATGCGTACCAATCCAATTGTCACTTTATCAAAATTTGACACCTTTTGCATTTAGACAAAATTCGAAGGGTAAGCACAGTCGAAGCCACACACAGTTTGTTGAACCGTTGACACATTTGTTTAAAAGATTGAGAGGTGCAAATTTGCTGCAACCCGATCTTGGGAAGATTCCTAACCCATTACCTAAATAGTTTGACGAAATAAAGTGATGTGCTTTTCACTCTGGAGTTCAGGGGCATGGCACTGAAGATTGTCATAGGTTAAGGCATATAATTGAGTGCTTGACCAAGGCCGGGGTAATCTAATGTGTCGAAGTGCAACCAAATGAAAATATTGATCCAATGCCCAGCCATGAAAATGAAAGAGTGTATATGACATGAGGGACACCATCCTCCACGCCGAGCTGGCAAGGCTTTCATATAAGCCATCCTACAGAGAAGCGATTAACTTTAGTGGGAATGCAATAGTGATAAATCTAAGTTGATTGACTCAGAAGTAGGCAATATAGTCCTATATTTGAATACATAGGATTTCCTCTAATTATCATGTATCAGAACTACGTTTTGACCTGATTTCTCACGGTGAGACACGTAGGCAATCGTCATCGGGTTCAGTCATACTTAAGTAGAATCATTTCCCCTTTTGTAGTTGGAACTACGTGACCTGATTTCCCTCGGCAGGATACGTAGGCAGCCTATATAAGGCTCGGTCCCTTTATAATACAAAATTCTATTTTTTCCTAACGATGAGCAAAACTTGAACACGACGGTATCCAGAAAACCCAACACGATCCATCAAGACTATCCCAAGATACGCAGCGAAAAATCATCCCGAAAGTCTCTCCAAGAGACTGAGGCAAAATTTTGAAGAATGTTTCAAAAATCAACGAAAGCTAGGACATTCAACTTGGAAATGTTACAATCAAGGTTGATTTGTACCAGATAATGCAAGACATCATTAGACCTACAAGACATCAACGGTGGATGAATTGACTATAATATCGAGAGAAATGCACCAAGGGTCAATACAGAAGACACTTCCACTACTTAACCAAAGATCTTCTCTACAAATATTGTTAAAAGATACTATCAACAAAAATGCTCTAAAATTTCATTAACGATCAGCGTAGGATCAAACACTTGTTACTTTAGTCATAAGGAGGTCAACTAAATCCTCAGGAGGATTTCTAAAATATGCTTAAAAACGTTCAGGCTTGGATTATGACTAATACATCAATCGAGTATATCAACATTCAATATCTATTGACACGTGAGATAGTATACGTTGGTGTCGAGGATATCTCATCATCTTATGAATCAACATCTGAATTCATCAAAAGCATATGATTCGTCTTTAAGTCGCTATCTGAAAGCGAACGTCATATGAGATTTCCTTGAAATTGATAATTTGAGGATCATCTATAAGTCATATTTTTTGAAATAAGATAGTGTGCAAGATTACCTCTGAGATGATAGTCCATAGGTTATTCGTAAACCGCAATAACATCCTAACTGGATAGTTTGGAAGGTTACCTAAAAATTGATAGTCTGAAGGTTATCCATAAGTCGCATCTAAATCCTTACCGGAGAATATGCGAATCATCAAATTGGTATGTCCAAGGGTTCTCTATAAGCCGCATCATATCCAAGATCGATTATGTGCAGGATTACCCAAGGACTAAAAATTTTAGAGATATCTATAAGTCATATTGTGTCCAAGGTTGGATGATGGGTAGGAACACCTGAAAACTAGCAATTGGAGGGATATCTGTAAGTCATCTCTTATCCAAAGTTGGATAATGTGCAGGATTACCTAAAGGCTAGCAATTCAAAGGATATCTATAATTCACCTCATATCCAACATCAAATAATGCGCAAGATAATCCAAAGATTGAAGATTCAAGAGGAATCTATAAGTAGTATTGATACAAAAAATGCACAAGACTTTTCCAAGATCCTATGCGAAGAATTATTGGCAATAACCAGAGAGTTCATCATTCCACAAGCATTATGGGTGACTCAAAATGGTTACCATATCAACACAATATTACACGATTGCAGGGTCCCTTCTGCATAAAGTGTCATCGGTGTCCAAAAGGGGCACCCCACTTTGAAGACATTTTAACTGATAAATAGTTATGCAACAACCAAAGAGGTTGTTATGTCTGTTGTTGCAAGTTATTTTCTTCCAAACAGGTACACGAAAGGACGACTGTAGTGGACCCAAAAAGAGTTTATATACGAAGACGCCCATAAGATAAGGAGACTATCAATGAGGCACCCAAGAAATATTTAGAGTTTACGCAGAGAAGACTCGCGCATGTACCCAAGCCTCTTTCTTTCATCAAAAAGCAAGTCAGCGAGACTACATATGAAGATAGCTTATACAACGCGTTCACTACTCTTCTGCTCAAAACCCTGACATGAAAAAACATTGAGATGCAAATCTCAATGCTTGATCGACTCCAACAACTTACAAAAGCATCACTCAAATTAAGAAATTCTTTGATGTTAATCATTAGAACAAGAAAAATCCATAAAATATTAAAGACTCATACATAAGAGACACCTCTTCAGCAAATGGCCAAATGAGCTTTTCCAAGCAAGCTCATGATTATCAACCTTACCATTCTCCACATACCCACCCTTATGGCCAATTTTTTCTTGATTCCCCTCACATGAAACTACGTTTTGACTTGATTCCTATTCTAGGATATGTAGGCAGCTTAAGTCAGGCTCGGTCATATTAACAACATAATCTTTTACATCTTTTCAAATCTCATTTATCATCTCAAGCCACAACAACCACGCCACTTTGATGGAAGTCCAAAAGCGAAGATCAAGATGGAGAAAGTTCCCACCAGAAGACATACTAGTATAAGCACATTATATGGAGTTACGAAGTGTCACTACTCCTAATCCCAAATAGATTACCGATTGTCGAAAGATTGAAGAACGAGATAGCTGCTAGGCCGAGTTCTCAATCAACACAAAATCAACATCCCCTCCCAAACTAAGAAACTTTCTTTGAGCGCAGGTACAACATCGCTATAACAAAGGTTCAAACATCTTGGAAGCCTAAATACTGCCTCACCATCACAAACTGAGAATCCAGGTATCATCAATTTATCCATAATTATTCCAAGACACCAAAGAATCTTCTTGAATTTTGCAGGTCATAATAATGCTCAAGGAGGCACGTGTCAGGTATCTTACAACATTCCATTAGAAATTCAACATCACATCTCTATCATAAGCCAAGTTTTATCAATTCATTTGCTAATATTTTCTAACTTTAAAAGAAATTTCTTGATTTTTTGTAGGTCGCATTAAAGGGATATCCCTATTAAGACTCGGTCATCAAGTACTAACAGATGTTCACAAAACTCTAACATAACACAGGGCAGTCCGCCCCGAACAATAGGACAGGGTAGTCCACCCCAAATAATAGAACAGGGCAGTCCACCCCAAATAATAGGATAGGGTTGTCCGCCCCAAATAATAGGACAGGGTAGTCCGCCCCGAACAATAGGACAGGGCAGTCCGCCCTAAAAATAGGATAGGGCAGTCCATCCTGAACAATAGGACAGGGTAAGTCCACCCCGAACAATAAGACAGGGCCTGCCTGCCCCCAATAATAGGGAATATAATGCAACTTTCAGCCGCCGGAGGCTATTTACATTTCAGCCGGCGGAGGCTATTTATATTTCAGCCGGCAAAGGCTATTTACATTTCAGCCGACGGAGGCTATTTACATTTCAGCAATTACTCAGCCGACGGAGGCTATTTACATTTTAGCAATTACTCAGCCAACGGAGGCTATTTAAATTTCGGCCGACAGAGGCTATTTATATTTCATCAACTGCTCAGCCGATAGAGGCTATTTACATTTCAATTACTACTCAGCCGAAGGAGGCTATTTACATTTCAGTTATCACCCTGCCAGGTGGATTGCCTTTAAAAACAGAGATAATACTAGAACATGCAGCACAACGTGGAACTATTCTCTTAGCAGCAAACTGGGGCAAGCTAGCGGAATGTCAGAGATCCCTAGTTACGTTAGGAATTTTGGCGAAGAAACTCAACTCAACTCGACCCAAAACTCTCATTTTTATAATCCTTATTATCATTACTCAATGTCTTCTTAATCCGATACTGGGGCAATCTTTGAAAATTCACAATCTTTTTTTCGCTCAAAGTCCCCAGTAAATATTGTTATCCGACATCTACTCATTTTCAGCTACCTAAACAGTCAATTTCGGAACAAACACCCGTATTCATTTCATTCATGTTAAAATCTTTGCTGTCATCCTTGAAGGAACCCAATATCACCATAACTCTACACTGAGACAAATTTTGATATTGCTATGATTCAAATTACAGTGACCTGATTCTCATAACATTCGAGATATTTAGGAAGCTCTGTGCAGAGTTCAATCATCACATCCGCAATCATTCTTTCTCCCCAGCAAGTACACAATCTTGCATCTCCAGCATCTCACAGGGGTGATTTTAAAAGGGGCATCAAAAATAGATGAACACTTTTGGTTCCAATTAGACCTTCTCCCAATAATCATTTCGTATGATCTCTCACGCTTAACAACAGGGCGATTTGCTTAAATTTTTTGAACTACATTGACCTGATCCTCATACAACTCGAGGTATGTAGGTAACTTTAAATTGAAGTTCGATCAAATTTTCTTCAAATCATTTTTGTCGAGCAAAATTGCCTACACGTCAACGTTTTCATTTGAAGACTTCTACATCGTTCTCAAATGAAAAGGGGCAACTGTTGACACCCAATTTTTTCTCCCCGTGCCTAAAATTAACGTCTTCAGGCTTTTTGTTCGTAAAAGGGCACGAAGCATAATTTTCACATCTTTTTACAATTATTTGATCAATTATTGATAATTATACTTTCTTTAGGATTTTGATCAATTTTTTGTCATATTTTTATTTTTTATAATTTATTAATAATTTTTGTAATTTTAGGATTTTTACCAATTCATTATCGTTCTTAACATTTTACAATCACCCGCACACGTGCACGACATGACGTTATATATATAAGTATATTTTTTTACAGTATTTTTAGATTAATTATATTTTAATAATTTTAATATTTTTTACATTTTTTCATTCAACATCTATATTTTATATTTCACAAATGATGAGTCAGATCAATTATTTTTGTGCAGTATAATAATTCGATGTCTTATAACATTCGACAACGACACACAATAATGTCTTGTCATGTCCGAAAATGACCACTCAGTGTTGTCTTGTCACATCTGACAATGACCACTCAATGACACTATCCTTTGGATAATAACTCTATCCATTGGTCAAAAGGATGAACATCCTTTGGTCAATATCTTAAGAACTAAAGGATGTATTATTATAAAAAGAGGGGACACCCCTTTATCCATTGGATAATAGGAGAGCCCAATTTTATTATAAATAGGCAAGGATGGAAGATAATTTTATTCATCTTTTCTCTCTACACACACATTTTCATACACCCACACATATTTTTTCTCTCTCTCAAATACATACACAAAAAAAAACACAAGAAAAAAATCTTTCCTTATTTTTCATTTTCTCTCCCAAAAATACACAAATGCATATGCACATTTTTTAATCACACACATATTATATTCTTCTTTCTCACCTCTCTCAAGAATAAACAAATACACACAATTTTTTTCTCCTTTTTCTCTCTCTCAAACACACATATACACATAAAATAAAATAAATTTTTGCTCCCTATTTTGGTGGACTTCCACCATTTTTACTAGGGATTATGTTGGTTGCATTTATATATATATATATATATATACATGCTAGGGTTCTCACTACCATTTTTGCCAGTTGAACAAGGTAAGCAGAGGTAGTTTTGTAAGAGGAAATGGTTACAGTGAGGGTCCAGTTTGCAGGACTGAAGTTTACGTGGCGACTGGTGAAAGACGACCCCTTCGTTAAGAGAAGTGGCCAAGGATCAATGGGATGAAGAAACACGACGTGATGCCAATAAATTGGAGACATAAGAACGATTCTAGTTATACTACTGTAGCGTTCAATTACATTCCATATATGTCACTACAATTTTTTTTACCAATCTTTGTTTGTCTAATTTTTGCCTTTCTAGTTCCGATGTAATGGTTCTCAATTATTTTAAAGTTGATTGATTTGGGTTATTTAATGATCAATTTGTCTACTATCTTGCATATCATCATTTCTGCTGATAGGGATCTTCTAACAATAAAAGGCACAACATGTCTTGACCAATATTACGTTACGATGATCCACATACATTAATTAAAAATCATGCATTGTTGCTAATTTGCGCTGATAAGATTTTAGTAGAATGACTCTTGTTATATTTCCCTAGCAATTAATGTAGACATTTATTAGTATCACAATGCAGCCAACGTAGTCTTATTGAAATTGAAAATAGTCTCTAAACATGAAGATACCTACTTCAATGCTTTTCAACACTAAACCACATATGTTTAAGCATGTCTATTTTATTTTACTTTTGTATATAGTATTCATCAAATCCCGGTCAGTTTGAAGTTTTATTTCCTAATCTTTTGCTGGCAGTATTAAATTATCACTTACATATCAGTAAAAATTAAAATAATAATGTTGCGCAACGTTGAATGAAAAGGTTGCCTGTAATAATAATATTGGAATATAAACAAAGTAAAAACATATGAATAAAGAAAGTTGACAATTATCTGTTTGATGTCATTCGTGGGACGGAGGTTGGTTGTGGTGGCTTCGTCATTTTATCCACCACTTTTTCCATAAGCAGCTCCTGTTTGCGGCCAAAACTCTCCATACCTCTAATCATAGCATCAACCTGTTTTCTCGCCTCGGTTATCTTAGAACACAACGACAAAAGTTGATTATGGGGAGTCGAAAAGTGTTTGGTGGTGAAAGGGGCTACGAGATTGGAAGTTGCGGAATTATTTTTTTTGGGAGCTCATTTTAAGTATCAATTCTTGTTTTGTTATTCTGTAGGTGATCTCATATTCACAGATTTAAATAGAAAGGCATTGAAGGCTTCAAAAACAAGTGAAAGTTAAGGTAATAAATGTGGAAGATGTTCCAATAGTCATAGCATTTAAGAATTATTATATTTCCAAGGAATGTAGTTGGAAGGTCAAAAAGATCTCAACTTTGAACAATTTCCAACATTCAATAACTTGAAATCCAAAACTCAAACTTTTCAGTTAATAATAGTTATTCTTTTGTGTTGTTACTCTTTGTAGTTATTTTAAAGGGTTACTAATAAAGATTTTGGAATAAAATACATTAAAAAATTTAAGCAATTTGCTCTAGTTAATTTGTTGATAATTCAAACATTTGTTCTCAACGAGATGGACATATCTTTGAGGGTATTCATCAGACATTTATAGTCGAATGACTCTTCATTTTGTTTTCTTCTTGGTAATCACTGTAGACGAATGTTGGTATAATAATTTTTTTTCGTAATATCATTGGGTAGGCATGCTTGGGCAAACCAAAAACATTAATTCGTTCATTTTTTAAATCGTGTTTTGCATTTTGAATTCATGCCTTTTAGAAACATTTTGTTTTCATTTTCAATTTTTTGTGAATTCATGCCTTTTAGAAATATTTTGGCTTATACTTGTCAATATTTATATTTGAAGTTACATGATCTTCCTCTATGGATGGGATAAATGACTTATCGTGTATTTATAGTAATGAGTAAATAAAACTGAAACATAAGCATACATTTCATTAAGACTAGGAAGTAAAAATAACATTAAAATATTAATATTTTTTTACAATATTTTTATTTTCTCTCTACGGTGCTGGGTGCATCGGAGGAAGTTGGAGGTGGATGGGAGGATCTTAGAGGCGGCATCATAATTCTGTCCAGTATTTCCCAATTATCTTGATCATGGCATCCTACATACGCTCAAAACTCTCCATGCATTGAGTTAAGGCATCAAGATCTATTTTGATGTAATGAAACTGAGCGTACAATGCAAGAAGTAGGCAAAGTTCCTCATACCTTTATTGAGGATTGGAAGAGACTCGGGCGTTGGAAAAGGCCGATTGGTAGGAAGAAAATTTTGGCGAGCTTTGGATGTCGAAAATTGTAGGAATATGTGACATGTTATACAGTTCGTTTACCTTTACTTGTATAATGAATGATTGCTTCAATGGCTGTCCATATTTATACAAGTCATTTGATTATTTCATATCAATTAATTAATATTTATTTTTTAATTTGAAAGAATAGAATGAAATTAATACTAACGTTTGAGATATTTTAAGATGAGTGTAAGATTTAAATTTTGAAAATAACTTTGAACAATTTCCAATCCTAAATCAGATTACTTTCCCACACTCTTTGAAAAATCTCACTCATTAACCTCAACGGACCCTAAACTTCCCGTAGATCTTGTTCAAGTTGTCATAAAATGATATAATTTTTATATTTTATTTTTAACAATGGATTGAAATTGTTCCCCTCCATTCTAATGCTAAAGTCCGAATGATTATTATTAAGACAATTAAGATTTTTCGTGGACGATTGAATTTTTATGAAAGAGTACCTAACGAGTGAAAAGTTAGAACATTAAACATATGTTAGGTAACTTAAATCATATCTGGTATGTAAACATTTACTTTCTAGTAAAAATTAAAGTTAATTGTAACTTGTAAAGTAATATTTGACTTGTCAAGACAATCTACCAATTGGTTAGGCGTGCACAATAATTCCAACATTGATAGTTTACATCTTTCTCCTTTATTTAAATTGTTTGACCACATAGGAATCATCTAATTAACCATATAAGTTCAAAGAAGAAATTTATTTTAGTTGCAGTTGTTGAAGATATGAAGGTATGAGTTGAAACTACCATCCATTGTTGTAGTCCTACCATTTTTTGCATGTATGTTTAACCCTACCAATTATTTATGTAGTTACGTCCAGCCTACTGAAGAAAGTTTCGATGGTATTCAACATGATACTGAAAAACTATTCAAAGCAATGGTTGAGCTAGATGAACAAATTAGAAGCTCGCAGGACATCTAGAGTTCATGATGATTCGGGTAAATGCTATTGAAGAGAGGATTAAGGTGATACGCAAGGAAATGTTTGATCGATATCGCAAGGATCAAGATAACTTCCTTCATCCTTCAACTTAAGCAGCACTGATATATTCTGTGTAGTTGAAACCTCCTCTTTGCATGCTAATCGTTACTTTTACAAAAATTAGTGTCGAAGCATGTTCTTTTCTTTTTTGGTGTTACTATTTTGTTTTGGATGTTGATTGAATGTCGTTATGCAGTATTTGGTTTTAATGATAAATCTTTCTTAATTTGAAATAGTAAATGTTGAAACTGAAAAAATTATTGGGGGAATAGGTGTAACAGTAGCAACTAATTAGGAAGCTAACCTAACATTGTTTTAGTATGTTTGTCTTATTTTATTTTCATGTATTGTAATTACCAAACCCTAAGCATTTGGACGATGTATTTTGTAATCTCTTGCGGGCATTAGTAATTAAAAATCATTTGTTTTCACAATATTAGCATCAGTAAGGAGATTGCACATTGCATTAACATTTTAATTAAAAAAAGCTTAGATTCGCTATACTTCAAAAAAATACAAAATGATGCGGCTAAACTACCTATAGAAGTAGAACCCTAGAACACGACCTCTTTGTTGGTCTAGTTCGTGAAGCTGCATCACTTTTCTCTCCTTGGTTGGCCCCCCTAAATGTTGCGGTTCAGCAGCATCGGTGTCTCTTCTAAGGGAGCGAGTAAGGTGGTATTCACGCACTATCTTCTGATAGATGTTAAAAGATTTAGTCAAGGGGTTTTGTTCGTTAAGCAAGAGTTTTTCAACATACGGGCCTCCTTTCCATGTGAACAAATGCTTAATGAGATCATCCTCAAGTACTTCGCATTTCCCTTTGCGTTCTTCATAAAGTTTTTCTAGAACACTAGGGGAGTCATAACTGCCTAGGAAAGTCGATCCTCTAATGAGTGTTCTGTCCATGTTGCATAATAATTTAACTTTGTTATTATTTGAGGATTACAAACAAATGCTTTGGTAAGTGATGTTGAACACATATATATAGATGGCTTGGCATGCTTTAACAACCATTTATACGAGTGTACATTTATTATAGTCAGTGAATGTACTTTATTCGCGTGGTTTGTTCATATGTTTGCAAGTAAATATATAAATCACATGGTATAATTGAGATCTATGGTTGATAATGTGGTGCATTTGTAGTTGTTGAACTTAATAAATCATGTATCGGATGTTATATAAAAACACGGGTCACATCGTCATGTATTTTCTATTGGAATGGAACGATATCGGCACAATAAAAATTAACCTTTAATAATATGGTGACCTGAAATCGCACATCATTGAGTAAGTAGTTGGAAGGATTGGCGAGCCTATTTCATGATGCCTACCATATAAATGAGAATGACTTGTCATAATTTTAACTATGCAAATGAAATTGCATTAATGTTGAAGTGACCGAAAATAACTCAATCTTCCAACCATCTCTTCTTCGTCAGGTGCAGACCTACATCCAATTTGTGTGGTACTCACTGCTCCAGCACCCAGTAAAGTCGATGCAAAATAGGTAAAATTAGGTATACGAAAGTATGTATATAATATACAGATAATGCACCCACTATTACAAATAAAATCTTATTGGAATCGAACGATATCGGCACAATAAAAATTACGGAAACCTTATATATCCTGAATTGAAATCGTGAATCGTTGAGTGAGTGGTTTGTCATAATTTTAACTATGCAAATGACATTGCATTAATGTTGAAGTTACCCAAAACAACTCAATCTTTCAACCATCTCTTCTTAGTCAGGTGCGGACCTACGTCTAATTTGTGTGGTGCTCACTACTCTGGCACCCAGTAAAGTTGACGCGAAATAGGTAAAATAACGTAAAAAATATACCTATATAGTAAATAAAAACAACCAGTATAACAAAAACTAGTTGGTTGCATTGGCATTTAGGTTGACTCTAGGTTATTCCACTTGTAGGAATACCCAGGGTTCGAACCTCATTAAGGTTAATTTTTTAATCTTTCGTCAGTTTAAAAGATTTATAAGCACCCGCTATCCTTAAATCCTGTATCCGCCATTGGAATCTTAATCTTAAGCTTCCTTTTGTGAAACTCACCGTTGCATGAATGATACAAAATACACCTTATGACCTTGGAAAATTTTGAAACAGAAACCCGTCTGCTAAATTATTTCATAGTAAAGATGATACAAAAT
The DNA here is from genome assembly GCA_030864225.1 of Capsicum baccatum var. pendulum. Lineage (NCBI taxonomy): Eukaryota > Viridiplantae > Streptophyta > Magnoliopsida > Solanales > Solanaceae > Capsicum > Capsicum baccatum. The sequence continues at coordinate 45,531,969 of CM061561.1, forward strand.
ACGGGTCACATTGTCACGTATTTTCTATTGGAATGGAATGATATTGGCACAATGAAAATTAACCTTATGGTGACCTGAAATTGCAAATCATTGAGTGAGTAGTTGGAAGGATTGACGAGCCTAATTCATTATGTCTACCCTATAAAATGAGAGTGACTTGTTGTCATAATTTTAACTATGCAAATGAAATTGCATTAATGTTGACGTGATCCAAAACAACTCAATCTTCCAACTATCTCTTCTTAGTCAGGTGCAGACCTACGTCCAATTTGTGTGGTGCTCACTGCACCGACACCCAGTAAAGTCGACGCAGAATAGGTAAAATTAGGTATACAAAAGTATGTATATAATATACGGATAATCCACCCACTATAACAAACAAAATCTGATTGGAATCGAATGATATCAACACAATAAAAATTACGAAAACCTTATATATCCTGAATTGAAATCGCAAATTGTTGAGTGAGTAGTTGGAAGTATTAACGAACCTATATCATGATGCCTACCCTATAAATGATAATGACTTGTTTTCATAATTTTAACTATGCAAATGGCATTGCATTAATATTGAAGTAACCTAAAACAACTCAATCTTCCAACTTTCTCTTTTTAGTTCAGCCGGAATAGTTTCCTCGGGAACGAGGGAGGTTGTGGGTGCTCACTTACTTTAGGAAAAAAGTTTGTTACAAGTGGGAATCTAACCCACATCCCTCGAGGGATCATGAAGTTGCTTAGATTTCACACTAAAGTCAAAGCACTGAACAACTATTTTATTTTTGTGGTGCTTAACAATACATTAATAACAAATATTACTGTATTTTTCATATAAACAATGACGTGATGAGTTGATGTCATAATCTTTCACTATGCAACTAATTAAAATGATCATATAAATATAGTACATCATTTCGTATGTTCTATTGGACCTGAATTAAAATGCATAAGAAAAAGTAACTCAAAAGTATTAAAGAGGTAGTAGTTGAAAGAGTAGTTAGATACAATTAACTTGGTAGGTCATAATGATAACCTATATGTTGCTTGTCAAAAGCCATCACTTTGTAAGACCATCACGATGGATGTGACAAATAAACCCGCCCAAGTTGCTCTTCTCAAGCTTGAGAAAGGAGCTTGCATAATCTCAATTTTGGTCGAATAGCTCGAAAATCAACATGGTAAATGACTGCGTAGAAAAAATGGTCATATAATATACCACACCATTACGCATTTTCTAATTGGACCGAACGAAGTCGGTATTAAAGAAAACTAATAGTACGCATCTTTTTTTTAAAAAAAAAACTAGAAATCGTAAGTTGTTGTTTGAGTAGTGGAAAGCATTGAAGACCCTATGTCATGATGCCTACCCCCTCCAAAATCACAGTGACTTGATTACATAATATTTTTCAATGCAAATACATTAAAATGAAGCGATCCAAAACAACTCAATCTTTCATGCAGCTCTTCTTATGCGGAATGACTCTTGCTAAATGAGTCCGTAGTGAAAAGTGAGGATATGACTAGGTTAATCCGTAGTTAAAATGATCATACAAATATACTACAACTTTACGTATTATCTATTCGACCCGAATAAAATCTACATAGTAAATAGTGACTCAATAAAATACAGATAGTGAGAGTTAAGAGGTAATAGTTGAGTGAGTACTTGATACAATTAATTTGTCTTTGGTAGGTCAAAATGATGACCATAAATCTTGCTTTGTCAAAATCTATCTCTGTGTATGTCCATTAAGACGGATTTGACATTTAAAACCGTCCAAGTTGTCCTTCTCAAGTTTGATGAAAGAGCCTGCAAATTTAAATTTTGCATGAATGACACAAAATCCACATGAGATAACCTTGGTAAGAATTGACTCGAAAACAATATGGTAAATGACAATGAGCATGAGTAGAGCAATTTTTTTTGGATTGGCAATTACATGACATAAAGTAATTATGTATATGAATAATACTTCTCAATTTTTTAATAGTTGTAATGTTGAGTAGGCGTGGCTTTGTGTGTTCTAGGAGTATTGACACGTATGTAATTAAAATGTTTATATTTTATTTAATTAAATTAATATGCTACATGTTGTTGTTTGTTTATTACTTAACACTCGAACATCTCATAAATTAGGTCTCAACTATGTTTCCTAGGTTAATGAGTACTTCTAAATGAATCAGGACATAATGTTCAATGCATAACTTTAACCAACGTTAGCCCGACTATAAACCATAGAGTAAAAATAAAGGAACCTTCAAAGGCAGGATTATCAATTACACAAGTAAACAATATTTAACAACTAGAAGAGAAGAAATAGCACATTTAATGAAGTAAAACAGATGTTAATTGTTCACCCACTAGGAAGAAAAGTAACAAGTAATAACCCCAAACACAAGCCTAACCACCCCAACCCCCAGCCACCCCACCCTACCCTCCCCCCACACTATAGGAGGTCTTCCTTCAGGACCTTCTGGTAGATATCAAATGCCTTTGTTAGGGGCCTCGGTTCATAAAGCAGGAAAAACTCGATCCATTTATCTTTCTCCTTGTCCATGAGGAGTTTGAAGATATTGGTCATCTCATCTTCCAAGACATTGCATTGATCTTTTTATTTTGAGTATAGCTTTTCCAAGACTTTAGGAGACATGGTTAGCTGTAGAGTTTTTCTCGTGAAACTTGAGGGGGTTCTATCCATTGTAGTTGCGGACGTAGATAGAAGTGCGAGAAATGACCAAGAATTTTTAGAGAAACTCAAAAATGCAGTATCACAAACGGCTTAGGATAAGATAAAGAGAAATAGATGTTGTAGGCAACCTTTATATAGGGCCTAATATAAGGTGGGGATCTCAATGTACATGTTATTTTACCATCCCTATCATATTACACCCGTTTGTACAGTTATGTAAAGTCTTTGCATGAAATGATTTTGCTTTTAAAGTCAGATTTGAAATCTAGGTGCTTTATTTTGCTAAGGAATACCTCCAACAATTGCGTAGAAAAGAACATCATCATAATAAAATGTTAGAAATACATTCAAAAATTGTCTACATAAAGAATTTCATTCATTTGAACAACAACTAAGAATGAAAAACAACTAATACATCACCAAGGCAGGAAAATCTGGAGGGTGGTGTGGTGGTGATGGGGATGGAGAGGGTGATGAAGTAGGCATTGAAGGATCCGACAAAGGTAGAGAAAATGGAACACCAGGATCAATGCCTAATCCTACAAATATGAAACTCATCCTAGTACATTGACTTGGACATCCAATGCCGCATGGTAGCTTTTCAGCAATCCAAGCTTCTCTTGAATCACATCGATGTGTGCAGACAATTCTTGGCGAAGACCGTCCAACTTACCATCAATATCCATTAGTTTTACGTAAATCCTATCAATTTTGTCCTGGTGATAAGCAAAATAATAGGTTAGTGTTGCAACATGTTAGCAAGTATTGAATGAATAACTAAGTATTGAAATTTATTTTTACCATTGAGCTTATCAAAATTAGTTAAGCAACGCTTAAGTATTATTTAACACTAGAGAACCTTTAAATAAAACTCACCCACTTGAAATTGTTATTCAATGCTGATGAAGTTTTTTCAAAGACCAAGGTTTAATTAAATTCTTATCTTTTCAATGCAAATTCTTTGAATCATTATTTATTTTGAATTACATTCTTATCTTTCCAATGCAAATTCTTTGAATATTCTCCTTATTTTCATTTCAATTATAATTCCGTTGTGTCTCTACATGTGCCACTAAGGAAAATATTTTTGAGTTATGTTAATAAATTAAAAGATGAGTTATTCATTAAAATATGACATTTGTAATTTTTATGAAATGGAGGAATAATATTTTGTGATAACGGAATGTTAACCTTTTTTATTAACAAACTAAGTTGTTGAAAGTATGCTTGTTATTTAAGAAACCCTTTTCTGTTGGACGAGTTATCTCTTGCAGGCATTATTAACCATCGTTCGACTAACAAATAGCTAGTGCCTCTCGGAAGACTGCAAATTGTGTTACTTTTTAAAAGCCTAAATTAATACAACATAAACTAACACTCATAACATTGGAATTCAATTTATACCATGAGTTTTCATACTTCAGTGATTTTTCGGAAGCAAAGTAATACTGCTCTGCATGGGTGAGTTATTAAAAAAAAAAGAACTAAAATCAATAGGAGCAAATATAGATAGGGGTACCCAGACTACAACCGATGAAAACCAATTATATAATACTACATACAACAAAAACTACAACATAAAAAGTACTACATAAAACGTCATATTATTTTTTTAAAAAAACATGCTTAATTATTATTATTATTATTATTATTATTATTATTATTATTATTCTCGTTATCTTCTGGAGGTCCATTGGGCAGATGACCCGCAATTCTGCGCATCTCCCTAATCAGCCTCGCTCTAGTGGCGGCCTACTCCAAAGAACCAATCTCGAGAGGTTGCATTGGACGTAAATCATGCACTGTCCTCTGTAGATCCCTGACCGCGTTCATCAACACAGCCGCATCCCATTTTAATCTGCCATTGCTACATAGTAGATGAACTAAAATTTTAGCACATAAAAAAATTGCAAAACTAAAATCTAAATTAGTCATACAATATGAATTAAATATTACCCAAACAATATTTAGAATGCAAAACTTAAATCTAAATCGGACATTCAATATGAAAAACCATTGTCTCAAATAATATCCCTCAATTATTAACGAAAAATAAAAAGAATACAAAATTTACAAGAAAAGGAAGCCAATGTAAAACTTGACATGTTAGGAGAAGAAAAAATAAATTACTTCAACTCACATATAGGGTTATGTTTGTTGGAAAGAAATTGTTTTTTGAGAAAGAGTTCTCTGCAATTTTTGAGGAGAAGGTGAGTGGTTTAGTACAATGGTGATCCCTATTTATATAGTGGATAAGGGATAGTTGAGTTGAGGTATTTGTAGTACGTGTTTGGCAGTGATAAATTAGAAGTTGAGGATATAGTTGAAGTTGCAATTGTGTTTGTTCATGCATATAAATTAGAGTTGTTTTAAAGTTATTGTGATAAATTAGAATGTAAATTTAGTGGAAATGAACATAAAATAAAGTATTTTTAAATTTATCGTGCCCAAGCGCTAACTTAGGAAATTGATGTTTTATATAATCAAATAATTTCAAAACACCAAAAGACCATATTAAAGGCACAACCATTTGTGTTTAATTTTTTAGTTGATAATTTGTTTTGCTGAAAAAAAAATATTAACGTTGCATTAATGATGAGGCGCCCCTCTAGCATGCTTGGCTTTGGTAAATCGTAAGTTTTTATTACCTAAACTATACTTGCTGATAGAGATGACTGAATTAATTAAGTACAGTACTAAATCAGATTTCAATGGAAGATTAAGGGTTAGTAGGGAAATATGGCGCCTGACTCAGTGTACCTAACCTACTGGACCCTTTGTTTCTAACAGTGCGATTTGATGTTTAGCAATGCAGTGGGAAAAATTAAAGAACACTTTCTAATAAGATGAACGCAATAACTTCATTAATCTTCAAATTACAGCAATCATTCATTATCTAGGGGGCGAAGGTGGGTATGAATGCATAGATCAATATCAATGCCCAAACATACAAGTAAACAACGAAAAAACTATCTAATGCAAGAATTCGATTGGATAAATCTGATAATTTTTCTTCAATTTCTTCACGATTTGGTAGATCTTCAACTCTTTCCTCTAATTCTTCTAGGCTCGTGCATATTGGATAGACAATGTCCATTTCAAAACTAGTAAGTCAGCAAATTTGACGATAAGTTATTGTGACACGGCAACAAAGATGGGGAAAATAGAATATATTAATGTCAGTACATACCTTAGGTAAAGTTCCTTCAAAAGATGATAAAAAAATAAACTGGTACATTTGAAATGAAAACAAGATTACCTTTAAATAGCACAAGCAAATTAGATTTCTATTCAAATTTTGATGACCATTTCCTCCATATTACAAAGTATAGGTTTCACCTAAACAGTTTGAAAATATCACCATTTCCCTCCTATGACTTAATAGGGTCACGTTCATAGACCCTAAATTGTAAACATGTCAATTGTCTTAATTAAAAAAGAACGGACGTATGTATATTCTGACTCATTTCAATTTGGCCAATGAATTTAAAAGTATTTCTTGTTCGATCTTTGATTTCACAGTATTATGAATTTACTTAATGGAACCATATTGTTAAGCATTAACGTGCGTATAATGAAAATTTTTACTACATTCCGAACATACTTGTCAAACAAAATAAAATTAAACAACTATAACATTGCAACTACAACACAATAATTTTATTGGTCATTAACTTGTCAAAAGGAAACCACACAAAAACTACTAACTATTCCATAATGAGCGTAGGGTGCTAAGATACCCATTTTACTAAGGGAGTGAAGGGGGGATGATATCATTGTCATCAAGGCTTGAAGCACGGGCTGCTGCCCTCAACAACGCCTCCAAACTATCTATTTTTTGACGAAGTTGATCTTGCTGGGCCGGTATCACGTCCATCTTAGAGACAAGGTTGATGGAAAGAAAGTGTAGATCAACTAAATGGCCCTTTGTCGGCTTCTCCTTCAGTGCATTCACATACTTCTCGCTGATTCTTCCTTTCATTTCTGTATGAACCAAAAAAAAAGTCAGATTATTGAAGAAGAGACGATAATGATCCAAAATAAAATATTTTACATCATCACATAATGGAGAGAAGATAAGCGTTTGGTAGTTGAACAATTAACCTTTTCAATTCTTTTCTGAATAAACAAGATTATACTAAATGGAAAATATAAGTTTGGGAATTCTGGAATGTGTAAAGACTAGTTTTGTGCTAATGTTAATGTCATTTAAATAGGTCTTGGTCCAAGTAAAAGATCATTTATGAATAGGTACATGCATGCGATGGGGTGCAACCCTTTAAAACATTGGAAATGATTGATGCACCAAAACTTATTACTTCCACTTTAGTGAGTGAAAAATAGTTTTTTTTCCGATAAATACAACTTCAGTATAGGGAAATTATTATTTTTTTGTAGAAAAATTTAAATTATGATTCACTTATAGCAGTTATATTTTTTACACGACAATTAAATAACAACTTCAATGTATATTAATGTCTATAAACAGAAAAACTCCAATTCCAAGTCCAACCGTCAATCCCATTTCTTTTTCCAGCCAAACTGTCAATATGCCTTTCACACAAATATTTTGTAGATTGAGTTTTAACAGACTATAAATAATTTTAAATTCTTTGTACCTATTTCATGAAAATTTTAGTTATCTCTAATAGGATAATGAACTTCACATCTTAAGCTCATTTATTAAAAGAAAATCATGAATTCAAACTCATATATATATGTGCCGAATATATTCAATTTCTTAAAACTAATAGATTTTTACATATTTTTGTCATAATCCAAGAAATGGCAGTCACCGCTATAAAAGGTTAACAAATGAAAAAATATAAAAGAGCAAATTATCATCATACTTTAGAAAAATCGAAAAAGTCAAGTTAAGCATATTATGGTAATATTTTAAATACATGACATATTTTGATACTTTTTTTTTAGTTTCATGGCATATTTTGGTTCTGAAATCATTTCATTTCATTTAACATTGCAGTAGGTTTAAAGTTGAGAAATTTACCACCAAAAAAGGACAATCAGTGACTGATTGACCATTAAGCTATCTGATTTGATTGCTCTTGGTAAATGCATGTAGAGTGATTCATGTAAGAGTATGAAGGATTCGACCCCTCTTTACTCTAGTCTTGCCTAGCCTACCTAAGTATGGATACAATTACAGTCCATCGCCTTAGCCGATCGTGCAAGGCACAAACACAGATTAGATATTAACGAAGGTCATTAAATTACTAAAGATTCAATATTATGATTCCAGTTGGGTTACTTAACCACTTCCTTTTCTTTACAAATCGATTTTCAATCATATTGCAAATCGCATATTGCATTGCATGATGTCAATTTACCATGTTGACCTAAATACCCTACATCTTAAATTTATTTTGATGGACAAATACTGTCTTGATAATTTTTTCCAGTGGTGTGAAATATTTTAAAAAAAGAAAAAACTTCATGGCTAAACACATACTTAAATTGATCAAAACAAAAAAGTCCGTAAAGAAAAATATACCGTGTGGCAGAACGATACTTATTACGTACATTCATTCGACGATCCATTGTCAGGAGTTAATTTAATGAAGTTTATGCATATAATGTTGAAAAATGAGAATCGACGCGATTCATTATTACGTACATTTATTCCACGATCCCTTGTCACGAGTTAATTTAATGAAGTTTATGCATATAATGTTGACCAATTGAGAATCGACGCAATTCATTATTACGTACATTCATTCGATGATCCATTGTCACGAGTTAATTTAATGAAGTTATTTTATGTAATGTTGACAAATTGAAAATCGACGCGATTCATTATTAGGTACATTCATTCGACGATCCCTTGTAACGAGTTAATTTATTAAAGTTATTTCATATAATGTTGACCAATTGAGAATCTACAGAATTCATTATTACGTACATTCATTCGACAATCCATTGTCACGAGTTAACTTAATGAAGTTTATGCATATAATGTTGAAAAATTGAGAATCGACGTGATTCATTATTACGTACATTCATTTGACGATCCCTTATCACGAGTTAATTTAATGAAGTTTATGCACTTAATATTTACAAATTGAGAATCGACGCAATTCATTATTAGTACATTCATTCGAAATCCATTGCCATGAGTTAATTTAATCAAGTTATTTTATATAATGTTAAGAAATTGAGAATCGACGCAATTCATTATTACGTACATTCATTCGATGATTGAGTTAGGTTAATGAAGTTTATGCATATAATGTTGACCAATTGAGAATCGACACAATTCATTATTACATACATTCATTCGACGATCCATTGTCACGAGTTAATTTAATAAAGTTTATGCATATAATATTGTTCAATTGAGAATCGACGCAATTCATTATTAAGTACATTCCTTCGACGATCCCTTATCACGAGTTAATTTATTAAAGTTTATGCACTTAATGTTTACAAATTGAGAATCAACGCGATTCATTATTACGTACATTCATTCGACGATCCATTGTCATGAGTTAATTTAATGAGGTTCATGCATATAATGTTGACCAATTGAGAATCAATGGAATTCATTATTACGTACATTTATTCGACGATCCATTGTCACAAGTTAATTTAACAATAGTATCCTAAAATTTAACAATTGCGAATTAACAAATTCCGCAACGTACATTCATTCTAAAATTTTATGTCACATAATTGATCAAAAGGACGAGCTCGATGATTGTTATATTATTATGCCACATGCAATGTATTGAAAGCTCTGGTAGCAAATATGGTCAAACGGCTTGTGCATACTCCTTGGGTCGCTTGTTCGATACTCCAAGTCGCGTGCTGTTTTGATAGATTTTTTTGGAATGAGTAATAATGCCTACCCTAGGTCGCGTGTTCGATACTCCCCGATTCATGCTTTTTTGTATAAGCATTAATTCCTACCCTTTCAAATACAATTTCCTAGGTTAACTCTAATAATACAATGCCTACTTTTTCAAATACAATTTCCTAGGTCACCTCTAAGAATACAAACCGTCAGAGTAACAACCATTCTATTTTCCTTGCCTTTATTAATCAACAATCTCCTACAATACACAGCACTCAACCAAAACCTTATTCTTCTCCCCCGTCCCCCAAAGAAAATGACAACTTTCATTCAACTACGCGGCTACCCTAATGATTACAGGCCTAAATTTAGTATTACATTAACCAAATCATACATGAATCTTGATGGAGTGGTGATTTTTCATTTTTTCTTTAATTAGGATTCTATGTCTCTTTGTTAGTTTAATTTAATTTTTATTTATTTTGATTTAATTCGTCCATCTTTTACCCCTCCTTTTTAGTAGATACCACAAGATATTAGTCAGTACTTCCCCAGTGACCCGACGTCGTTAACCATTCTTCATTGTGGTACTAAAAGGGCGTATAAGGCTAAAGTCGCCTGTTGCGGGTATCAGAACAGGCGGAGAATATATGACGGGTGGAGATATTTCGTTCGTGATGCGGGTTTTCAGTTAGGAGATGTTTTGAACTTCAAGATCTCCTATGGTGCTCCCAAAGAACTGCTCATCACATAATCGATGTGTGAAGTAGTTTTTAGGGTGTACAACTTTCAAATATGTGAAGAAATCCATAGTTTTAGTGCTTGGATTATGCATTGGTTTTGAAAGTCTTTTTTTAATGAATTCATATATATACTCTTTAATTTATTTTGAAATAATTTAATTTGAGTGCTAAGCCAAGTGAAAAAGACAATTAAAATGAAACAAAAGAAATATCTCAATACATTCCTAGCGTTTATGTTATACTCCTATTAAGAAAATAGATCATAACTTATTAAATCAAAAATCTAATCTCAATGAAGAAAAAACAATAACCAATATAACTAAGATTCGTTTTTTATTCATGTTAGTTACTTATCCATTTCTTGTCGGTTTAAAGCAAAATCAAATCATTAGGGACTAATAGACGGTAACCAATATAACTACAATAATTAGAAGTATAAGTTATATTAGATGTATAACTACGTACAAATATTTTACTTTAATCAGTAAAGACATATAACTATATCCGTCAATATACATCATCTTAATTTAGTAATTGCGTTTGATATAAGTACAACGAATTGAGAATTATCGTACTTCATGATGTGCATTCATGAGACAATCGCGCGTCACGAGTGAATTCGACAATTCTTGATATAACATTGATAAATTGATAGTAAATGCAACTCATCACATACATTCATTCAACAATCACGTGTCGTGGGAGAATATAGTAAATTTTTATATAATATCAACAAATTGAGAGTCGATGCAATTCACGACGTACATTCATTCAACAATCACGTATCGCGCGATAATTTAGTAATGGCATTTGATATAATGCTGATCCATGGTCAAACATACAAGTTCTTTGATGGATTAATTATTATGCCGCATGCTTTGTGTTGAAAGTTTTTGTAGCGTATAAGGTCAATCATCCTGTTAATACTCCTTACGTCGCGTGTTCAATTCTTCCTGATCTATTTTTTTAGATTATTTTCCGTAAGAGCAACAAGTTCTGTTGACCCTAAATGAAGACCAGCCGACCAACTACTAACGTCACCTCTTCCAAAACTAACCCTCCCCATTCCTCTCCTCTTTAAAAGACACCACATACATGCCTCATCTGTACTACTATAACTCTAAAAAAAATGTCGCCCTTCATCCCCGTTCACACGAAGACAGGCCCCCATCATCTGTACTGAGTTAATCTGCGTTGCTCCTACATTGAGAAGGACGCTCTAGTAGATTTATTTATGATTTTTTAAACCTATTCTTTCTATGTGTCTTCGTTTAATGCATTCATCACTTTTTTCGGATTGTAGTGGCTGCCATTATGCGTCAATGACTACTTCCTCCTAAACCCGACGCCGGTTATGATCTTTCATCGTGAAACAGGGGTGTATATAGCTCAGGTTGCTGCTACCGTCATCAACAACTATTGTAAGATCAGCAAGGGATGGATACAATTTATTAGGGCTACGAATTTTACTGAAGGAGATGTTTTACATATGTTGCTATTACGTAATTATGAAAACTCTATTAAAATTATTGTTCTTAATGAGGACCGAACCTACAATTTCTCATTGCACTCAAAGAACCTTTCCCGTTATTGATCAAGCATTAGTAATACCTTGTTGTTTTGATTTGTAATTATAAATATATGCAGTACTTCGTGTTCATCAAGTTTATTCATCTTTATTTATCTTGATGCTTCAATTTTCTGTAAGTTTTATATCCAAATTCCGAACCATGAATGCAAAACAGATGAAACGAAATCGTGTTTAGTGAAATAAAATGTGGCAAATGCATTGGTTAGGAAAAAAAGTAGTAACTTCTGAACCATTAATTGGTGATTGGGTACACTTTAAATAAATAAAAAAAATTATTACACGCAAAAAGCATCTAAAAATAAGTAGCAATACAACTGAAAAAATTTGAATAGTTTTAGTTTGCAATACAATAGTTAAATTAATAGGCCATAGTATTTTGGTTCGGAAATTACGTTTCAATTTTGGCTTATATTATGACGTGTTATATTTAAAATTCCAACTATTCATAAATCAACGTAATACATTAAAATCATAATTTGCAATATTTAGTAACGATAGTTTGCAATTTATTACGTGCATTCATTACACAATCCCTCATAAAGAGTTAATTTAATGATAGCATTTGATATAAGTACGATAAATTGAGAATTGTCGTACTTCATGACATACATTCATGAGACAATCACGTGTCACGAGTGAATTCGACAACGCTTGATATAACGTTGATAAATTGATAGTCAATGCAACTCATCACGTACATTAATTCAATAATCACGTGTCGCGACAGAAGATATTAAATTTTCATATGATGTTGACAAATTGATAGCCACGCAATTCATGACGTACATTGATTCCACAATTCCTCATCAAGAGTTAGTTTAATGATAGCATTTGATTTAAGTACGAAAAATTGAGAATGGTCTTGCTTCATGATGTACCTTCTTTCAACAATAACTTGTCATGAGTGAATTCAATAATGGTTGATACAATATTCACAATTTTAGAGTATTCCCAATTTATGGCGTACATTGATTCAACAATCACGTGTCACGGGCGATTTTTATAAATTTTCATATAATGTTGACAAATTGAGAGCCGAGAGTCGACCCAATTCATTATAACGTGCATTCATTCAGTCATCCATTGGCATGAGTTAATTTAATAATAATATTTGATAGAATGTTGATCCCTTGTCAAACGTATGTGTTGTGTTGAAAGATCTAGTAGTAAATATGGTCAATCATCCTGCTAATACTCCTTAGCTCGCGAGTTCGATTCTCTCTAACACAATTTTTTTTATCATTTTTCGTATGAGAAATAAGTGTTGCGGACCATAAATGCTGACCTACTATACAGACCACAAACCCTTCCCATTCCTCTCCTCTTTAAAAGACAACACAGTGTATGCTTTATTCATAACCAACTACTGTATTCCTTCGTAACTCTCTAAAAAAAAGAAAAATATGTCACTGTTCATCCTCATTCAAGCACGGACAGGGCCCGTTCATCAGTTCTGAGTTATTCTGCGTCGCTCCTACTTTGAACAAGACTTTCTGGTATATTTATTTATTTATTGTTTATTTAAAAATTTTCCTCCTATGTGTCTTCGTTTAATTCATCACTTTTTTTTGGGATTGTAGTAGCTACCACTAAGCGTCAACGACTACTTCCCCAAAAATTCAACGTCGATTATGATCTTTCATTGTTAAAGTGAGGTGTATCAGGATCAAGTTGGTGCTTCCGGCATCAAAAACTATCGTAGGATCAACAACGGATGGAGACAATTTATCAGGGCTAGGAATTTTAGGGAAGGAGATGTGTTACATATGTTGCTGATACGCAATTGTGAAAACTGTGTTAAAATTGTTGTTCTTAATTAAGACCGAACCTACAGTTTCTCATTGCACTCACAGAACCTTTCCCGTATTTGATAAGGCATTAGTAATACCTTGTTGTATTGAATTATTTTTATAAAAGTATTCAGTAGTTCGTCTTAAATGAATTTGTTCATTTTTCTTTATCTTGCTGCTTCGACAATATTATCTTGAAAAATTCTAATAGTAACCGACATCGTTAATTAATTTTATATAAGTTCTATTTCAGGAAGACGACCAATGAATGCAAAACAGATGAAATAAAATCAGCATTGGTGAAGTAAATAGTAGCAAATGCATTGGTTAGGAAAAAAAGTTGTAAGTAAGCGAACCATTAATTAGTGGTGGCCAGGCTCTAAATAAAAAAATAAAATTCTTAGAGGCAAAATGCATATAAAAATAAGTTGCAATACGTTGATGCTTAATGGCCATAAAAGTTTGATCATCATTTGGCCATAATAACAAAAAGACTATAATAGTCTTTTCTTCCAAACAAAATTTTGTATTTTTTTAAACTCAAGAAAATTATTGCAATTCAGTTGCAACACAAATTGTTAGGCAAGCATATCAATAGATACGTATATTTTCGGTTGGAAAAAAAAACACATTTTTCGTTCAAAAAAATATATAAATTAAAAATAATTAAATATTTGAATAATTTATAAATATAATTTTTGAAATATTTCAATAACGACAATTCATCACAATCTAGAACTAGCAAATATGGCGACATATTATAAAAATCAGTCATATAGTATTCATATGTGTCAAACCAAAGAGAGTGAGACATAAGTGTTGATGGTACAAGTCTTTCACCCCTATGTTATGCCGGTATGATAAATTGTGAATCATTACTTATATTTGTCACCCTATGACCTCTAATTCTGTATTTTTTAAGTATATGGTTAAATAAAATTAAAACATATATTTAAATAATTCTCAGGCATAATTTGTAAGATATCGCAATAACGACAACTCAACATACCTTAAACCTGATAAACATGGACACTTCTATAAATTATGCATATAGTTCACATCAGTCGAACAAAATAGAATGAGATATAAGTGTTAATCATATAAGTCTTTCACTCCTATATTACAGCGATTTGAAAAATTATGAATTGTTAATAAAATCATCTCTAATGAATTTGTAAAATATTTCTATAACAACAAATCAACAGACTTTAAACTTGCTAATCCAATAAGTCGAACTACTCATTCAATAACCAAGATGTCATTAGACATTATTGATTTCGGTTTGATTTTACACAATCGTAGATAGAGTCAAGTACTAATGTTCAAATTTAGAAAATGCCAACTAAAGTACTGATTGTTTTTTACTGTGACACATAAAATTTATTCTATGAAAGAGTAACATTGACTGAGATCACGATGAAATATTGAGATCTCTACCTAATTATTTTTTCTTAATTAAAACATGTAAAATTATACTAACTTAAATTAAGAATGTCTGTCTAAGTAACTCTATTTGAAAACGTATTTACATATATTTAAACTGAATGAAAATTAACAAATAATGATTATGTTTTCAAATTATTAGATTATACTGAAATTACCAAATAATGAGTATGTATGAAAATTGGCAAACTATAAATGTATTTATCATCGTATATTTTCTAATACTGAAAATGCGCTTCACTGGAGAAATATTTAAGTGTAGAGGAAAAATAATTAGTATAGAATTAGAATTAGAGGAAATTTTTACTCGAGAATTAGAATTAACAAAAAATTAAGTTTAAATCTTTTGAAAAATACGTTTCAATTTCCATCCTATGTTTCTAAATACGTTTGATTGAAAATAATAAATATTTATACCTATGAATATGGGAATAGGTTTCAATTGGCTAAGGAAAATTGAAATGGAAATACGTATTTTAAATGGCTAAGAAATTAGCAAACACTTTCCAATGAATATGGAAATTAATTGTAATTAAGCTCCTTCCCAATAATCAATGTATTTAAAATGTGATAAAAGAATATATTTAATTTTTTAAGTAAACGGGTCAAAATGTCCAAGAAATAACTGGTTTATAGTGTGAATAAACTTTTTATTATTACGATCACATTATGGCCAAAAGAATTTTTTCATGATAAAAATCAAAATGTTTTAGGTTGCATTTAAAAATAGTCAAATTAATAGGTCATCGTATTTTGGTTCGGATATTACTTTTGAATTTTGGGTTATATTATGACGGGTTATTTAAGATTTCAACTATTCATAAATAAACAAAATATTTACGGCAACACAAGTTCTACGTAATACATTAAAATTACATTGAGCAATATTTAGATACAATAGTTCGCAATATGGCGGATAATATTCACGGTCTAAGCCTACTTGGGATTGAAACAAATTTCATAATTGTGAAAATAATAAATTGTATCTACCTAAAACAATCTTTGCATTTCCTATGTCCATGAATAATTCAAAATGATTTCAATTACAAAGAAACGTTGAATCAATATTATGGACACAAACCATACATTGAGTAAATATTATGACTATACGTCAATCAAACTATCTCACTATTATAGATTCAATTAAAATTGATTTGATGAACATTGCCATTCTCTTTGCATTAAGGAAGTTTGTTCACTGTTGTCGTGTCAGGTTCATACTCAAAGTATGAACAAATTGTATTACATCTAGAACTAACGATTATAAGTCATTCAGTTGAATTCACTATTCTCGGCATGATTTAGATAATCAATTGAATATTTTATCTTGCCAGTTTTTGTTACAGACATGGAATCTACTTGTAAAACATTTAAATTATTAAAATGAGCCCCTTAATTTGTGTGTTAATTTAAATAAATAATTGGGTTCCTTAATGATACCTAAATAGAGCATGAATAAAATATCATGCATGCCAACTAGTACTGAATGCTATTGCAACGACTTTGTCAAACATCAACTTTAGATTTCATAGGTCCCGAGTTCGAAATCGTAGCTCTCCCACTTTTTTTAAAAAAATTATTGTTTTGAAGGCGGTTCCCCAAATGTATTTTAGCGAATTCAAAAATCGTTTCAATAAGATAAAACTTTTACTTTACTTATTTATTTGGAGGGAAGCTGAAAATATCTCACCACCCATGTAATACCCCGCACTTTTCCTAGCTTAAATTCATCCCTAGAATGTTAAAGGATATCTTTCAAAATGAATACTATTTATTTCGCAGGTAATTCCTTAGATTTAGACTTTCCATTGCGTAGAAAATTGAATTAGCTTTCCAACGATATAAGATTAGCCTAAATTAAATAACCGAGTAAAAAGTTATGGCTATTTTAAGTTCCAGTCATAACACACCATCGTTTGGACCCTTAGCGCGTCACGGATTGGTGTAAATTTCCAATTTTCCCATTCCAGTGGCCCTCCGCGATATTAGCGCATCGCGGAGAGGGTCAATTTCCCGTTTGTCAATTTTCAGAAGTCCAGCACGATAATGGTGCGTCGCGCCATGTGCCAAAATGGCATTCCAAAGGGGCACCGTGATGTCTCCACGTCGCGAAGTCTGCCCAGTATCCATTCGTTGATTTTCAGTGAGCCACCACGATAGTGGCGCGGTGGCCACCCAGATCGGGAAAATGTATGTTTTCCAGTTCCATTACAAAGTTTAAAGGGGGTGATTTGGTAAATCTCCAACCCCCAATCCGTCCAAAAAATAAAAGATTAATCATATTTGAATGCACCTTATGCTTTATTCATCATTCTCTCTCAAACAAAACCCTAAGGCTCATACTTCCTCTCCAAGAAACCCAAAATTTCCTCCATCAATTCTCCAAGATAATACAAGATTGAGAATCCCCAATTAAAGAACTCTAAGAAATCTCCAAAACATCAATAGGGATCCAAGATTCAATCTTTCCATCAAAGATCACAAATTAAGGTATGTGGGGTTTGAACAAGGATAATTCTTTCATCTTTGCGCCCAAAACTTTATTTTAATTACAATTTAATGCAATTTATGAGATTTCCTATGAAATTAAAATTAGGGTTTATGCCCATTATCATTATTTGCAAGATTATGAGATTTCCCACGATTTAGAAGTTGAATTACATAATTTTATTCATATTTCTATGCATTGTGCAGTAATTTCTAGATTTTATGATGAATTATAAGTGTTAACATTATCAAGCATGGATTTTTAGATGTTTTAACATGAGATTGCTGCATGGGTCATTATGCCCTAATTAAGATTTCTATTTCAAGATTATTTGTGCCATGAGCACCCCCAGGTAAGATTATTTACAGATTTTGATAAAGATTTGACCTTTTGGTCCTAAGCTAAGATAAGAATCCACTTTGTTCAGATAACTTGAGATTTAAAGAAAGAAAGAGCATAATTGGTTTTCTTGTAAACCCTTGTAATATATTTTTTATGTGGATTTCTTAAAATTTTGAGCATAAGCATGAGAGTAGTATTTATCACCGAGATGGGTAAGTTACTACGGTTTCATACCCCAGAACTACATGCCAACATAGGATTCAGACTTATTCCCACTTCTACATGGATGGCTCAAATTTTGATCACTTAAGATAGAAGTTCTATTCTGATGGCTAGGGTAGAACAGTCCTACCTAACAGAGGACAGACGTGGGACTCCATGGATGCTCACATGGTGTATGTCAGTTAGAAGAACCTCCCAACAGATGTCCCCTACTCTTCAACAGTCTATTGATTTAAAGATTTAAGATAAAAGCGTATGTTTTGGAAGTTATGGTCTTAATATTTTAAGCCCTAACATAAACTATTTTACAGACTTCAGAACTAAGTGTAACGGCTCATAAGATTTACGTTATATGCCTTATCAATTATGATTATGATCTTCAGATTACTCAAGCATGTGTGAGTCATTTACATTTAGAATGCATGATTTTATAAACTTTGATGACATTGTTTACTTAATGCATGCACCCCCATATACTTAGTACACCCTCAAAGTACTGATCCACATATATGTATTTGTGCTACATTCGCTCATAATGTAGGTTCAGGTGCTCAATCTCAGCAGCGTGAGTGATCTTCGAGCATCTCTTCTACATTTCTGCAGTTTTTGAGTCCTCATAGTTTGGGGACTTAGTTGTTCACACTTTCAGTTTATTAGCGGATGTTTCTCATTTTATTTCAAACAGTTTGAGTCAGCTGAGGCCTGTCCCAAAGACTCTCTAGATTCAGATAGTAGAGGCTTGTCGGACTACCAGATTCAGTATTCAGATTTTTATTTTAGTACTCAGATTTCCAGTATTTGCTTTATCAGAGTTTTGAGATTAGTATAATTCAGATATACCTAGATGATTCAGATAGTTTTCCGCATATCTGATGATTTTTCATTTATATTTTCCTCAATTTTGAGGTTCAAATTTAGAAAAGGCAGTCAGGGTTAGCTTAGGACTACTGTAGTTCAGAGCACCGTGTGGCATCCCAGGGATCAGATTTTGGGGTGTTACAAACTTGATATCAGAGCCTAAGGTTTATAGAGTCCTAGGGAGTCAGACAAGCTGCGTTACATAGAACCTGGATCATCGGTGTAAACCATACCACATCTATGAGCAAGATGCTATAGAGCGTTTTAGAAAATTATCTCTTCTTTCATGATCTATCATGCATTCAGTGTCTCTATCTGCTTCTAACTCGTGATTTCATGTGACAGAAAATGCCTCCTTGTTGATTTAATGCACACAGAGATGATAACCTACCACCTCAGCCCACAGATCCTTTGAATGAGAATATGTCACATACAGAGTTTAGGGCTGCCTTTCAGGTGCTAGCCTAAGTTGTGACAGCTAATGTTCAGGGCAATCATCAAGTTGTAGTCCACCTCAGTAGGATGGGAACATAGCCGCAGCCAAAACTAAGATTTCAAAAGGATGAATCCGCCAAAATACGTTGGGTCTAAAGGAGGTGAGGACCCACAGTAGTATCTAGATGGAGTGAAGAAGATCACCCAAATTATACATATTTCTGAGGAGGAGAGCATAGAATTGGCATCCTATAGGCTGAAGGATGTTTCTTATGATTGGGTAGTGATGTGGAAGAAAAGTAGAGTGGAGAATGCAACTCCCATGACTTGGTAGATATTTTAGAATGCGTTCTTAGACAAGTTCTTCCCACGTGAGATGAGGGAAGCCATGATAGAAGAGTTCATGAACCTAAGGCAAGGCTCAATGACAGTGAAGGAGTATTGCCTCAAGTTCAACCAGTTGTCTAAGTATGCCCCTGATCAGATGGCTGACCCTAGGTCAAACATGAGTAAGTTTGTAACCGATGTGTCTGGGTTGGTAGTTAAGGAGTGTAGGATTGCTATGCCCATTAGAGACATGGATCTTCCTAGATTTGATGCATGCTAAGCAGATTGAGGCAGAAAAGATGAAGAAAAGAGAGAGAGTAAATAAGAAGTCTAGAACAGGGTAGTTTGATTATGATCAGAATAGGTCTAGAGGGGGAAGTCATTTGCAGTTTCATAATCGTTCATCTGTAGCTGCACCTTTTTCAGTGTAATACCCCATATTTCCCTAGCCTAGATTAACCCTTGATACATGGGTTATCCTAAATAAAATTTTGGGAATAGTTATTAATTTTCATATTTGAGTTTGCCATTGCGTAGGAAATTCAATTAAATTTTCCAGCGATATAAAATTCACCAAAATCCGACAACCGGGTAAGAAGTTATGGAGATTTTAAGTTTCAGCCATTAAACATCGTCATTCATGTCAGTAGTGCGTTGCGTAGTGTGTTAAAATAGCAATTTTCAGTTTTCAGTATTGCTTCGCAATATAGGCGCATCGCGTCATAGACCTAGTTTACAATTGTCAATTTTCAGTGTGCCAAAGCGATCCCACTGCGTTGCGGTGCACTTTCAGTTCACAAACAAAGGGCAACGCAATACCACCGCATCGTGCCACCATGTAATTTCCCAGTCATCATTTTTCAGTGGCCCAATGTGATAGCATCGCGTCGTGCCAGGGGTCCAGATCAGGAAAATTTTCCAAAAAATTAAAGTTGTGCCCAGAGTTAAAACAATCTTTTCCCATGATTTTATTTCACCCAAATGTGGGATTTAAGATCTAAAAACGTGTAAAGCCCTTCATTATTCACTTTTTCCCAAAATAAAAAGGTAATTCTCTCTCAATAAAACAAACCCTAGATCTTAAAATCAAGGTCAATCCCAAGAATTTCTCTAAGAACTCATCAAATTAAGGTATGTTAGATGTTCATCTATGGATCCTTTCCTTCCATGGAGCCCAAGAATCCTTTTTCAAAATAAAAGATTTATGATTTATGTTTTCATGTTTGAATTAGATTAAATTCATGTTCATGATTTTGTTTGAGTTTTAATCCATAATTTAGATCACAAGTTCTAAGAATTGATTCTAGCATGTGTTGAATTACATGATATTCATGATAAACCCTTCAATTTGTAAGTTGATAATTGTAACCATGTTAACCCTAAGTGTTTATGATTCAATGAACCAAGTATGCTTCTTATGTGTTTGATAAATTATCTATGAGAATGAAATAATGTCATTATAGCATGCAAATATGCAATCCCCATTCATGTACAAGTTAATGCATTACAAGTGTTTGATGGAATGTCTTTATTAATAAATTATGACCAAGTGAACATTTTTATGTTATTAAAGATTATGCTTTTCTTTACTTTTCATGTTATCGAGTCCTAAGGTATTTAATACCCGACAACTTAGCTGTTTATTTAGAGTTAGGGTCAGTTATAAAATAGTATCAGTCATGTCACGATCAGTAGTACTCTTAGTCTATTACAGAACTCAATAGAACTCAGTCAATTACAGAACTTAGGAAAACTCAGTAATCTTAGTGAATTCAGTCTACTATAACAGTTCAATATCTTTCAATTGGGAGTAGGATTCAGCACCGAGTGAACCCAAGGATGGGGGCTCACCTGCCAGAAGAGGGTGTGATCCTTAGAAGCAATACTTGCATTCCAGAACTATGTATCATCGTAAGGTGAGACATCAAACCTGCTAGGTTGAGGGTTGATGAGGTGCTCTACCTGCCAGTAGACGGTACTACCATTCTCGTTTAGGGAACCTACCAGTAGAGGGTTACTCTTCAACTTATTTTTACCCGTGGCATGGTACAGACACCTTTCCAATTGGGGTTACAGAATTGACCCCAACTCAGTTATCTTATCTTAATTGGGGCATGTTGGTTAGATGATTACCTCCCATAGGTTTAGTTTCGATCTCAGTCTTCAGAATAGAACTCAATTCAGTTCTACCGAATCAGGACTGTCAGATATAGTCACTCAGTTAACAATAAATTAGATTATCAGTGATCCCAGATTATCAGTATATTCAGTTATCAGATTTAGTTCCAATATACTCAGTTACAGTATGCACAATATGTTTAGTAGTTACAGATCCTTCATGTATGCTAATTTATTTCTTGCATATCATTCAGTTAGTTATTGTTCATGCATATAAACCCATGCATTTAGCCTTACCCCATTTAGCATACCAATACATTCCAATGTATTAACCGCATACCCATTTTTTGCGCTATGATATTTCATATCATAGGTTTGGACGCTCAGGTTCCTGACCATACTTAGGCAGATTCAGTCAGCTATAGCAGATTTAGTAGTGAGTCCTCATCTATCGTGGATATTCTTTCATTTCAATACTCCAGCTTAGCAGTATTTTAGTAGACGGAGTTAGTTGGGGGATTGTCCCATCAACTCCACTTTTAGACAAATTTAGTTAGAGGCTTTTTAGACTAGGTTTTCAGATAGTATTCAGTTATATAGATGTTATATTTTATCAGTATATTAGATATTTTGAATCTTATGTCATTTCAGCCCATTATTCTATATTTATTTCAGTATTATTGTTCAGTGCTTACAATAGATATCATTTATGGGTTCGCTTATGGTCCTTCGGGGTCGCAAACACCGTGTGATGACTAGGGGGTAGTATTGGGTCCTTACAAACTTGGTATCATAGCCTAAGATTCAATAGAGTCCTAGGGAGTCTCAAAATCCACATTGCGTAGAGTCTTATTCATGGGTGTGTAACGCGCCACACTTATGGAAAGGAGGCTATGAGATGTTTTTAGGAAAAGTTTCCCTTCTTTCAGTATTCATGTCGTGCGAGTGACCATGAGCTCAAGTTAACCTCTTAATCTAATTTGCTTCTTCCTTTTGTTTACAGAACATGCCTCCTAAAAGGACTAATGAAAGAAGAACCAAAAACCAATCAGCCACTCAGCCCATTCAGACAAATCCCCTGGACGAACATGTCTCTCACGAAAAATTCAGAGCTGCATTCACTACTCTAGCAAATTCAGTAGTAGCTTAGAATGAACAGCCAGCTGTTGTTCTGGCCAACCCAGTGGCTAACACTGTTGCAACCAGAATTTGGGACTTCACCCGGATGAATCCTCCTTCCTTTATGGGATCTAAGTTAGAAGAGGATCCATAGGAGTTCCTCGATCAGGTTCAGAAAGTCATAAATATCATGGGAGTGACTTTCAGTGAAAGTGACGAGTTAGCCTCCTTTAGATACAAGATGTAGCCCATACATGGTTTAAGCAGTAGAAGGTAGACAAGGGTATAGATGCAGAGCCGATAGAGTGGGAAGATTTTGCTACTGCCTTCCTAGAAAGATTCTTTCCCTTAGAGCTGAGAGAAGCTAAAGTGTTAGAGTTCATTAATCTCAAACAAAATAGTATTAGTGTAAAAGAGTATTCCTTCAAGTTTACTCAGTTATCCAGGTATGCTCCCCATGTAGTAGCAGATAATAGGTCCAAAATGAGCAAGTTTGTTTCTGGGGTGTCAGATAGTGTGGTTAAGGAGTGTAGAACAACAATGTTGATTAAAGAGATGGACATATATAGGCTTACGGTCCATGCTCATCAGATTGAAGAACAAAAGCTTAAGAAGAAGGAGAGAGAGAATAAGAGGGCCAGAACAGGTAGCTTTAATTTTAGTCAGCCTAAGTTAGAAGGCGGTAACCGTTCCCAGTTTCGTCTAAAGTCTTCAGTCCCAGCTCCATCCTCAGACAGTGTACCAATGACCCAGGATAGCGTAAGCAATGGTTGTACTAAACCATTTTGTAGAGAGTGTGGTAAGAATCATAAGGGTGTATTTAGAGTTGGCAACGATATTTATTTTGAGTGTGGCAAGACAGGACATAGAGTTAGAGATTGTCCTCAGTCAGGTTCTCAGGGTCAGTATAGCCATCTTTAATCTCAGTCAGGTCACCTGAATTAACAAGGTGTCATTCCAGTGCCACCGGCGGGCAACGCCTAAATAGGTTTTACACACTTCAGTCCAGACAAGATCAGGAAAGTTCTCCTGATGTAGTCACTGGTATGTTAAAGATCTCTCATTTACATATTTATGCCTTAGTTTTAGATCACAGATATTCAGTCAGGATTTAGTTCGTAAGTGCCCCGTGCATCATCTCATACTTTTCCTTAGTATCTCAGCCAGGTCAGCATTCTCGAGGGACATAGTGTCCTACGGGGGAGATGCACTATAATCCTCGAGCTATCATGATATAAACCTTCTATTTTCTCTTCACATGGCAAATCCAATTGAAGTAATGGGTCCTTATAGTTGACCCTCAAGTCCCAAGTTCAGCCCTATGACCATCCCCCTGTCATGACACATATCCAAGGAATCAGTTTAGTTCATGTATCATGATTTAGACTTAGTCATATCCTCATGTTCCTGTTCATACATATTCAGTCATGTATTCATTAATCCGTTCAGACATGTATTCATGCATCAGACATGCATGTTCAGAATATAAGTTTAGTCTATTAGACCAGTCATGCAATCATTCTTCAGTTATGCATGTTTATTTCAACACGTAAACTAATTCTATCCGTACTCTCTCAGCTTAACTAGCCACATTCAAGGACGAATATTCCCAAAGGTTAGATATTGTAATACTCCATATTTTCCTACCCTAGATTAACCCTAAATACATGGGTTATCCTAAATAAAATTTTAGAAATACTCAGTAATTTTCATATTTGTGCCTGCCATTGCATAGGAAATTCAATTAGTTTTTCAACGATATAAAATTTGCCTAAATCCGACAACCGGGTAAGAAGTTATGACAATTTTAAATTTCAGTTGTTAAACATCATCATTCAGGCCAGTATTGCATCGCGGAGTGTGTTAAAATACCAATTTTTAGTTTCCAGTATTGCTCCACGATATTGGCGCATCGCGCCATAAACTCAGTTCACAATTGTCAATTTCCAGTGTGCCAACGCGATCCCATCGCGTTGCAGTGCACTTCTAATTCACAAAAAAGCGACAATGTAATACCACCGCGTCACGCCACCATGTAATTTCTCAGTCATCATTTTCCAGTGGCTCGGCGCAATAGCGGCACGTCGCGCCAAGGGTCCAGATCGGGAAAATTTCTTGAAAAATTAAAGTAGTGCTCAGGGTTAAAACAGTCTTTTCCCATAATTTTATTCCACCCAGATGTGGGATTTAAGCTCTAAAAATGTGTAAAACTCTTCATTATTCACTTTTCTCTTAAAATAAAAAGGTAATTCTCTCTCAAGAAAACAAACCCGAGCTCTCAAGAATCAAGGTCAATCTCAAGAATTTCTCCAAGAACTAATCAAATTAAGGTATGTTAGATGTTCATCCATGGATCCTTACCTTCCATGGAGCCGAAGAATCCTTTTTCAAAATACAAGATTTATGATTTTTGATTTTCATGTTTGACTTAGATTGAATTCATATTCATGATGTTGTTTGAGTTTTAATCCATGATTTAGATCACAAGTTCCAAGAATTGATTCTAGCATGTGTTGAATTACATGATATTCATGATAAACCCTTTAATTTGTAAGTTGATTATTGTAACCATGTTAACCCTAAGTGTTTAAGATTCAATAAACAAATCATTTTTCTTATGTGTTTGATAAATTGTCTATAAGAATGAAATAATGTTATTATAGCATGCTAACATGTAATCCCCATTCATGTATAAGTTAATGCATTACAAGTATTTGATGGGATGTCTTTATGAATGAATTATGACCAAGTGAACATTGTTATGTTATTAAAGATTATGCTTTTCTTTACTTTTCATGCTATTGAGTCCTGGGGGTACTTAATACCCGATAACTTAGTTGTTTATTTAGAGCTAGTGTCAGTTATAGAATAGTATCAGTCATGTCACGATCAGCAGTACTCTCAGCTCATTACAGAACTCAGTTGAACTCACTCAATTATAGAACTTAGGAAAACTCAGTAATCTTAGTGAATTCAGTCCAGTATAACAGTTTAGTGTCTTTCAGTTGGGAGTAGGATTCAGCACCGAGTGAACCTAAGGATGGGGGCTTACCTGCCAGCAGAGGGTGTGATCCTTAGAAGCAATCCTTGCATTCTAGAACTAGGTAGCTAGCATAAGGTGAGACATCAAACTGCCAGGTTGAGGGTTGATGAGGTGCTCTACCTGCCAGTAGAGGGTACCACCATTCTCATTTAGGGAACCTACCAATAGAGGGTTACTCTTCAGCTTGTCTTTAACCGTGGCATGGTACTGATACCCTTTTAATTAGGGTTATAGATTGGACCATCTTAATTAGGCGTGTCGGTTAGATGATTACCTCCCACAATTTCAGTTTTGGTTTCAATCTTCAGAAAAGAACTCAGTTCAATTCTACAGAATCAGGACTGTCAGATACAGTCACTCAGTTAAGAGCAATTCAGATTATCAGTGATCCCAGATTATTAGTATATTTAGTTACCAGTTATCAGATTTAGTTCCAGTAGACTCAGTCATAGTATGCATAGTATGTTCAGTAGTTATAAATCCTCTATGTATGTTAATCCAGCTCTTGCATATCATTCAGTTAGTTATTGTTCATGCATATAAACCCATCCATTCAGTCTTACCCTATTTAGCATACCAGTACATTCCCACGTACTGGTCGCATACCCATTTTTTGTGCTATGATGTTTCATATCATAGATTCAGATGCTCAGGTTCCTGATCGCGCTTAGCCAGATTAGGTCAGTTGTTGTAGATTTAACAGTGAGTCCTCATCTATCAAGGATATGTTTTTACTTCAGTACTCTAGATTAGCAATATTTTAGTAGATAGAGTTAGTTGGGGGATTGCCCCATTAACTTCACTTTCAGACAGATTCAGTTAGAGGCTTTTCAGACTAGGTTTTCAAATAGTATTCAATTTTACAGATGTTATATTTTATCAGTATTTTAGATATTTTGAACCTTATGGCATTTCAGCCCATTATTCCATATTTATTTCAGTATTATTGTTTAGTACTTACAATATATATCATTCATGGGTTAGCTTGTGGTCCTTCGGGGTCGCAAGCACCGTCTGATGATTAGGGAGTATTCTCAGGTCATTATATTCAACCAGTTCTCCTGCACCCAGAAATAGGTAGGAATAGTGGGGTAAGTCTTCTATGTACAGATCTCAGAACAGTGTGAGTGGGAAGCCTAATCATCCCCAATGTGCTAAGTATGGTAAGAATCATGGAGGTGAATATTTGTGGAGTCAGAAAGGTTGTTATGGTTGTGGCTAGGTGGGTCACGAAATCAAAGAATACCCGCATAATAGACTCCTTGTTGATTCTTCTTTGATAAGTTATCAACTTGAAAATGCAAATAAGAAGAATCAAGGCTAGGTAAAATGCTAGCCTTTGAGTTAGTGAGTATCAAGGTACCTTTGTGGGAAAGTCCTACAAACAAAGTGGCCTTCCCTTTTCCATGCTCACAATCTGAGGCCTCCCCTCCTTTTTCCTTCTTTATTTTCTCATCCAACTTCTTGGTTTTCTCTTGGAGTTCATTCACACTAGATGGTGGAAGAGGAAGAAGAGTGAACTTTCGGCCCCCATGCACAAAGGTGTACCTATTATACCTTTCATCATGTATAGTGTGCCTATCAAATTGCCAAGGCCTTCCCAACAATATGTGACATGCTTGCATAAGGATTACATCATATAAAACTTTGTCATAATAATTCCCTATCTTAAATCTAATCATATATTATCGTTTAACCTTTAATTCACCACACTTGTTTAACCATTGAAGCTTGTATGGATTTGGGTGAGGGATAGTGGATAGTTTCAAGTGGTCAACCAAGGTGACACTAGCACTATTCACATAACTCCCACTATCTATGATCATTAAACTCACACTTCCTTTAATAAGGCACTTGGTAATAAAGAGGTTCTCTCTTTGATCATCCAAGACCTTTCTAAACAAAGTTCTCCTAACCACATAACTAGGCATATCACAGTCTTATTCACATATCTTCCTCACTTTTTTCTTCTTGAATTTTGGGTTCTATGGACTCTCTATCTTGAGAGTTGTCATCATTCCCCTCGGTTTCCAACTCCACTTCTTCACCAAGATATTATAATTTACCCTCTTTTAGGATCACATTATATCGGATAGGACACTCACTTGCCCTATGACCCCACCTTTGACACTTGAAATATTGTAGACTCTTAGAATGAGAAATAGAAGTTGGTTTACCTTCAAGCTTTGAAGAATGGTGTTGGGCAGCCTTGGTCATGACTTGAAGAGGAACCATGGATACTAAGACCATGTCATTTTCTTTGGACCAATCTGAGGAGGTGTAGAGAGTCTTTGGCTTATATCTCTCCTTGTTCTCTTTCTCAATTTCCATAGCCGCTTGAAAGACTTCAACTACCATTTCAAACTTATGAAGAGTCATACAAAAAGAGATGTCTTTGTTCAATCCTACCTTGAAATGGATGATGTCATGATGAACTTTTCCCCCTCTATGATCAAGTTTCAAGATAAGTTGTTGGAATTCATCGTAGTAGGTCATGACACTCTTGCTTCCTTGCCTTATATTGTAAAACTTGGCAAGGAGCTCATTTCTATAATGCTCGGATACATATTTTTCTCTCATAAGCCTCTTCAACATCTCCCAAGGAAGTGGTTGGCCACCAATCATCACATCACCAAATATTTTCGTATAATCCCACCAAGTGTTTGCATATCCTTCAAAGTGAGCAATAGCATAACAACTTTTCTTTTCTTCAAAAAGGTCATTCACTTGAAAAATCTTTTCATAAGAGGATTCCCAAGCTAAGTACACTTGCGGATCACTTTCACCTTTGAAAATTGGAATGCCAACCTTGATTGAATTAATGCCTACCTCTCGGTTTCCTTGTCTTCCCTCTTGCCCTCGGTTTCTCCCATAATGCCCTCTTTGATCATGTCTTGACCTCATTTCTTCTTCATACCAATAGTTATCATTAGGAACATCATAACTTTCTTGCTCCCCTCTACCATAGTCTTCAATTTGGATGGGTGCATTTTGGATTTGGGTTCTTTGGGAAGGTGGGCATGGTCTTTGATTATTTGGTACTTGAACTTGTGGCATTGGAGATAGTGGATGGTAAGGTATTTTGTCCATGGGATATGGAATTTGGTAAGTAGTATTTCGTGGAAGTATTTGGTTATGTGGAGGAGTTGGTCTTTTGTCAAATGGATTTGGCACTTGTAGGTTCGGATTTGGTGGTGGAGTTTGAGTTCCAAGTCCTTCTTGTTGGACTTGGTCCATTTGGGGATGTAGTGGTCTTTGTAGGGTTCGGTTAGGAGCGATTTGGACTTGGTTTAGTGGCTGTTTTTGTGGATCTCTTGGAGGGTAAAGAATTTGGTGGAGGTTCTCGGGGGTAATAGTCATGGATGAGTTGTTAGCTTGAACACTAGAAGACACATGGTAGGGATTAGGAGTAGAAGGTCGTGAGTTCCTTCTACTCTCAACACAATCAAGCCTCCCACTAATGGTGGTCACCTCACCCTTCAAAGATTCTATATCCCTTCGTACCATCTTGATCTCATTTCTCAAGTCAAGGTTAAGAGACTCAAGTCGAGCCAAGATGGCCCCTCCAATGTCATTTCCCAAAGGTTGGGATGAAGAACCCTCGGGCTCCATAGTCAAATGTACCTAAGAAAAGAAAAAAACAGCAAGATAACACCTATAAAACGAACAAATAAATTAGTTCAAAAGCCTCACCACACTCTCACTCAACCTCACCTCACACTTGGCTTTACAAGTGTTGGATAATTGGCAATACTTGGCAAGTTACTTGAGTGGTGAGAAGCTTTGGTCCAGAATCGATCTTTGTTTGAAATGAATCAAATAAAGTGATGTACGAACTTGAACCAATAAAACACTATGACTTTAAAAATGAGAAAAGCACACAAAAAATTGAAGACACAAATTAAAAAAACCCTAGACTAATTACCAATCTAGTAGGAACTTACTAGCTTGCTAACTAGTGTCTGGATTAGCTTAAAAAGAAACTAGAATAAAAAAGGTGAAACTAAGAAATCTAATTTTAGAGAGGAATTTGGTTAATCACAAGTGATGACGTGGCACTACGTGGTTGGTTGTCACTTTTCAAATTTTGATTTTCCCCAAATCTTTCTTTCGGCCAAGCACTCCTTTAGGGATGAAAGGATTTCAGGTTTAGAGGGGAAAATGAAGGTTTTGAAGCCTTTTTGGAGCTTCAAATGAATTCAAAATGAGTTGGTCTCCCTTTGCACTTTCAAGTGTACTTGTTTGTCCCCTTGTCCCATCTTTCTTTTTGGAAAACTTAGAATATGATAGGAAATATTCTTGTACAAACAACAAGAACTCTCTCTTTCCTCCCTCCTATTGGATCAAACACTTTGAATATTCTTCTTCACTAAGATATAAAGTTCATAGATGGACAAATTGAATATTCAAGTGTTGACCAACAAGCAAATGAACCCTAAATCTGGATTTTTTTGTAGATCTAGGTTCCTTAGGCCAAAACAAAATCAACCAACTAAAAATAAGCCACAAAACTCGTCCAAATCACCAAGTCAATTTTGGATCTAGCTCAAAAAACTTCAAAACTCCATAGCCATGGTGGATCTTAGCTCAAACTCAACCAAACTCCACTCTAAAAGTAGATCTAGATTCCCTAGGTACTAGAGAGAAAGGATCTAGTACAAGAAACTTCAAAGACAAAGTAAAATCGTGTATATCTAAGGTTCTAAATCCGGATCTAACACAAGAAAACAATAGACACCAATTTTTTGTATTTTTCTTTCAGATTTGACTTTTTTTTGTTGAGATTTTCTTAATAAGAATACTAAAACCAAGATTTAGGGATGTAGGAACAACCCTAACCTAGGCTTTGATACCAAATGATAGCCTAAAGGATTATCAACACAAAATTAACACTAGAGGCAAAAATCAGCAACCACACAAAGGGAAAACAACACACATAGAAAAAGAAAATTGCATAAAATGTAAAGATAGTAGAAAGAACCTTGATCCTACCAAGTGAATAGCATAAGAAGGTGTTTCAAACCTTCAAACACACCTCACCAATAGAATCTCAAACCTTCCTCTTAGGTGGGCCAAAGGACTCACACTTCCTCAAGTTCACCTTTCTTGCCAAATTTCCCAATACAAGTGAAAACCAATTTGAAATGCACTCCAAGAGCTAATTTTGGATTCTACACTAAAACTAGAAGAATAAAACTACAATCTAGGAGTAATATTCAATGTCATTCAAAATATCATGAGAAAGAGGCTAAAATATCTATTTATATTATTACAAAACAAAATACTAGAATGCCCTTAATAAGAGCTTAAAGAAGGCGCCTCTTGAGCATTAAATTGGAGTGTGCAAAGTCCATTTTGCCCTTCAATTGAGGTGCCTCTTGAGTGCATAAGTTCTCCTTCTTTTCTTCTCTTGAACAACGCTTCAAAATGCTCCAACCACTAGCCAATTCTGAAACTTGGTCCTTTGAGAAGTCCTTGCAATCCATAAACACTTTAGGCTTGTATCATAGAATAAGGAACAAAGAATTTCCATTGGTCAAAGTTCTTTGGTGAAATCAGTCTGTTGAGGGTGCCACTTGGGAAGCAGAAGCAGATATGCAAGCCAAGTACCCTCACCTTTTCTACACAAACTTAGATTTAGTCGAAGGTAATAGTCTTCATTGATACAGTTCTTTTCCATGCATTACATTTAGCTATATAGTTGTCCTCATGTAAGTTCATGCACTCACAGAATTACTCAGAAGCTCAGAATGATTTAGATTCAAACTCGCAGTTTATTTTAGTTGTGCATGCTACCTTATATTCTAAGATTCCTCAGAAATTTCAGCTTAACTAGACATATTCAAGGACGAATGTTCCCAAGGAAGAGATATTATAATACCTCACACTTTTTCTAGCTTAAATTCATCTCTAGAATGTTAAAGGATAGCTTCCAAAATGAATACTATTTATTTTACATGGAATTCCTTATATTTAGAATTTTTATTGCGTAGAAAAGTGAATTAGCTTTCCAATGATATAAGATTCGCCTAAATTCAAAAACCGAGTAAGAAGTTATGGCTATTTTAAGTTTCAGTCGTAACACACTGTCACTTGGACCCCTAGCGAGTCACAGATTGGTGTAAATTTCCAATTGTCCCATTCCATTGGCCCTTCATAATATTAGTGTGTTATGGAGAGGGTCAATTTCCCATTTGTTAATTTCCAGATGTCCAACGTGATAATGGCGCATCGCACCATGTGCCAAAATGGCATTCCAAAGGGGCACCGCGATGTCTCCATGTCACGGAGTCTGTCCAGTTTCCATTCATCTATTTCTAGTGAGCCACCAAGATAGTGGTGATTCATGGTGGCCACCCAGATTGGGAAAATATACATTTTCCAGTTTCGTTACAAAGTTTAAAAGGGGTGTTTTGGTAAATCTCCAACCCCCAATCCATACAAAAATAAAAGATTAATCATATTTGAAATCATCTTATTCGTTATTCATCATTCTCTCAAACAAAATCCTAAGGCTCATACTTCCTCTCCAAGAAACCCAAAATTTCCTCCATTAATTCTCCAAGATAATACAAGATTGAGAATCCCCAATTCATGAACTCCAAGAAGTCATCTTCAAAACATCAATAGCGATCCAAGATTCAAGTTTTCCATCAAAGATCACAAATTAAGGTATGTGAGATTTGAACAAGGATAATTCTTTCATCCTTGTGCCCAAAACTTTATTTTATTTACAAATTTACTGCAATTTATGAGATTTCCTATGAAATTAAAGTTAGGGTTTATGCCCATTATCATTATTTTCAAGATTATGAGATTTCCCATGATTTAGAAGTTGAATTACATGACTTTATTCATATTTCTATGCATTGTGCAGTAATTTCCACATTTTATGATGAATTATAGGTGTTTACATTATCAAGCATGAATTTTTAGATGTTTTAACATGAGATTGATGCATGGATCATTATGCCCTAATTAAGATTTCTATTTCAAGATTATTTGTGCCATGAACACCCTCAGATAAGATTATTCATAGATTTTGATAAAGATTTGACCTTTTGGTCCTAAGCTAAGATAAAAATCCACTTTGTTCAGATAACTTGAGATTTAAAGAAAGAAAGAAATAGCATCATTGGTTTTATTGTAAACCCTTGTGCTATATTTTTTAAGTGGATTTCTTAAGATTTTGAGCATAAGCATGGGAGTAGTATTTAGCACCGAGATGGGTAAGTTACTATGGTTTCATACCCTAGAACTACGTGCCAACGTAGGATTCAGATTTATTCCCACTTCTATGTGGATAACTTGGATTGTGATCACTTAAGATAGAAGTTCTATTCCGATGGCAAGATTATAACATCCCTACCTAATGGGGACCAGACGTGGGACTTCATGGATGCTCACATGGTGTATGTCGGTTAGAAGAACCTCCCAAAAGATGTCCCCCACTCTTCGACAGTGTATTGATTTAAAGATTTAAGATAAAAGCATATGTTATTTAAGTTATGGTCTTAACATTTTAAGCCCTAAGATAAGCTATTTTACAGACTTCAGATCTAAGTGTAATGGCTCACAAGATTTACGTTATATGTATTATCAATTATGATTATGATTTTCAGAATAGTCAAGCATGTGTGAGTCATTTACATTTAGCATGCATGATTTTATAAACTGTGATTATATTGTTTACTTAATGCATACACCCCCATATACTCAGTACATCCTCAAAGTACTGATCCATATATATGTCTATGTGCTACATTATCTCATAATATAGGTTCAGGTGCTCAATCTCAGCAGCGTGAGTGATCTTCGAGCATATCTTCTACATTCCTGCAGTTAGTGAGTTCTCATAGTTTGGGGACTTAGTTGTTCACACTTTCAGTTTATTAGCAGATGTTTCTCATTTTATTTCAGACAGTTTGAGTTAACTGGGTCCTGTCCCAGTGACTCTCTAGATTCAGATAGTGGAGGCTTGTCGGACTACCAGATTTAGTATTTAGATTTTTATTTTAGTACTTATATTTCCGATATTTGCTTTATCAGACTTTTGAGATTAGTATGATTCAGATATACCCAGATGATTCAGACAGTTTTCTACATATATTATGATTTTTCATTTATATTTTCCCCTATTTTGAGGTTCAGATTTAGAAAAGGCAGCCAAGGTTAGCTCAGGACTACTTGTAGTTCGGAGCACCATGTGGCATCCCGAGGATTAGATTTTGGAGCATTACAACTTATCTCCATAATATACCATGGAATCTCAACCAAAATCCTATTCACCTCCCCCCACCTTGACAAGATTCAGACCACTATGTCTCAATCCTAATGAACGCAGGCCAGAATTCATTATTAGGTTGGACGTAAATGAATGGCATATGACGAAGTGATAATTTCTAATTTTTTTATTCATTAAGGATTCCATGTTTCTTTATTTATTTCATTTAACTTTTGTTCTCTTTCAAATTTGAGTAAGTCGCCCGTCTTTTTCTCCCTTTTTAGTCGATACCAGAAGATGTATGTATACACTTTCCCGTTGATCCTGCGAGGGTAACCATTCGTCATTGTGATAATAGAAAGACGTATACGGCTAAAGTGTTCTGCAACCATTGGAACGGCCCGAGGATATATGATGGCTTGAACTTTTTCATCCGTGCTGCGGGTATCAAAGTAGACGACATTTTGGCCATCAAGATCGCCAACAATACCGATCGATCTGTCTTATTAAATATTAAACATGTAATCCCTGTGTGAAGAAGTTTTCTGGTTAGGTATTGGTTTGAATGTCTTTAATTATTCTTATTATTATTATTATTATTATTATTATTATTAAACTCATAACTTTACTCTTTGGTTCCTATTTTCAATTTTCAATTCCCATTACTAAGTTTTAATTTTTCTTTACTATTAATGCATTAACAACTATCATAACTACTTCACTCCTTCTTTGGGTTTCGTATTTCTTTCTTTCTCATTCTATGTGTTTTTTTGCCTATTGGATGTCCGAAAGCTGAAAAAGAAGTCATCTAGATTTACCAACCAAATCTTTCTGCT
Organism: Capsicum baccatum var. pendulum; assembly: GCA_030864225.1. Lineage (NCBI taxonomy): Eukaryota > Viridiplantae > Streptophyta > Magnoliopsida > Solanales > Solanaceae > Capsicum > Capsicum baccatum. Next base: position 45,567,046 of record CM061561.1, read on the forward strand.
ACATTTTTTACGAGAAAGGAAAGAAAAATCCTGCAGGCAGACTTGGTTGATTTTAGATGGGACTTGACAAAGGCAAACAGTAGAGAGAATCCTTGTCAATGACAACATGCATGTAGACCACTATGACTGACTTCAACACTATTCAAGGTTTTTGGTAGAACCTAGGTGACGACCTAGTATGGATCGGCTTGTAGGTTGCTGAAAGGGCGAAACAAACAATTTATTTCTTCTCATTTAATTCTCCAACAAAAATCTTTGCCTATTTATATACATGTGTATTCTCTTTTCTTTGTGATTTTGTTCATCTTTTATCTTATTAGAATTTCCTCAATAACTTTTCAAATGCCTCTTTTATACCAAAAAAAATATGTCTTCCTTAAACAATGAAAATAGTCGTGTGGTCCGACAAAGACGCTATCACACTGTGTGGTAGTTGATGCATCGTTTCCACACCTATATACGAGAGGTTAACAACGAGAAGATTGAAGAAGGTGGTGAGACTGTTGAGAGTGTTGATTCAGCTGCTTAGGTTGTTGTTTATTTATTTTCTTTTTCGGTATTTTTAAATTGTTGTTTCTTCTTTTCCATTGTTTGTTTGTTCTTCCAGTTGCATTTAACAAATGAATGTCTTCTTTTCATATTACACTTGCCTTAACTTTATGCAAACAACAGAACACACAAGTTAATTGAAGGACTAGCGATTCATACGAATCATCGAATATATTGATACAAATCGTAGATTAGGCGTTGAACACATTTAATATTGATTAGATTAACATGAAGAAAATTATACAAAAAAGAAGGTTGTTATCCGAATTTCATACAACTTCATTTCTTCTTTTCACTATTCGGGTATATGAAAAGTTACCCAGATCAATCTATTTGTAAGTATAACTTTGGACTGAACAAGGTAAAATATTTTGTTGGAGCCAATTACTCTTCATCAAACTGATTACAAAAATAAATCTCTTCTTTATAATTGCGTAATAAACTACAACTGACAAATAATAAGCGTCCAACACAAACTCACTCTAAAAAAAGCACTGAAATAAAAGACTATGAACTTTCTGTTTGACGCTTCAATTGAATCTGTTAATGTCCAAATCTTTAACTCTAAATGTCCTATTGTCCAAGAACAACTTGGACAAATGTTTAAGTACGTTGGATGGCTTAACAAATACATTGATGAATACATTCTCACCTAATAGTCTTCCTAAATTGAACTAGGGTATATAAAAATTAGCTTCAAATTCTACTTGAACATGGGAGGAGAAAATTCAAAATTGAGGAACTGCGTGCTAATTAATTATTTAATTCATATAAGTGTTAATTCATACTGCAACGAAATGTGTTAAATAAAAGCACTAATTATCGTTCACTAAAATAATGACATAATGTATAGTAGAGATGTCACTTCGCATGCAAAATAATTATTTTTTCATTGTGATAAATTTAGCGAAACCACAAACGTTTACTAACTTTACAATACGTTTACGCCTGACAATGCTTCCATTCACTAAGTGAATGGAACAATGTCAATACACAACGCACAACAGATGGATTGCAACAATTTCAAAACTTAACACTAAAAATATTACATTATTATTTTGTACCTAGTAGTCCATATTGTAAAAATGATTGAAAATTAATGACTTGCGCATCAGTATATTAAATTAATAAAGCTGATGGGGTGTAATTTGTGGCATAATCATAAATTGTACCTTTGCACTTCAACAAACTTTTTTTTTCTATGTAGATTTTTTTCTTTTTCATATTAACAAGAACTTCACTCCAATCCTAATTTGTATTTAAGGCCCAAGAAATGATCCAAGAAAAATTTAAATATATGCACATCAAATTGGACCTAAAATGAGGACAATTTTAACAAGTATAAATAACATAAATACCAACCTTTTAAAAGTAATTACACTCTCTTTCATTTTTTTAATTACTTTACTCTCTCTCCCTATTAATATATATAACGTAGCCGAAATATACATAGCATTCTGTGTATATGTGGAATTTTTGTAATATGTTTAGGGAGTTGAAATTTTTTGTAATATTGAAAACATAAATTGTGTATTTGTGTAATTTTTAATTTTAATAATCTACTTAGTTGGATTGGGCCCAAACCAAAAGTTCTCAAAATCGAGTTACAATAATAAATGAGCCCAACGAATAGTTCTCAAATTAAAAGATCTCAAACCCTAATTTACTATACAAAAACAAAAGAAAAAAATCAGATAAAAAAAATAAATGGGAAAGATAAAGGGCCAAGTGGAAGGAGATAGTGAGCGACATGACAAGATTGGTGTGGGAAATGATTTTAAAACATAATCAGGTGGTTTTGAAATGAAAAGAATAATTTAGGTAGAAAAAAAATATGAATGACATTAACACCCTCCCTTGTCACTTCAAGTCAATCGGCCTCAGAGTCGAATATAATTTCGTTCTAATTCAAAGAAATACGTAATTCAAGTTCTATCCTTTTTCTTATTCTTATTGGAAGAAATAAAAAGGAAAATTATTAAAGGATAATGATTCTGATATAGGAAAGTACCATCTTCATCTTTCATACTCCTAATTTCCAGCCAATCAACTGAAAATATTAAACTATCCATCAGACTTTTACCCCTCGTGGCCCGCTGTTGCTCCCTTTATTTTTCACCACGTTTTGAGCCAACTTGTGAAATACTGTGTACTTTATTTTTATGAAAAAAGGGCACTCTATAATATTTTTTAAAATAAATAATTTAAATTAATTTTTTTTAAAAAAAAAGTAATCAGTCGAATATATTATTTTTATTTTATAATTATTTTTTAATTTGGATCATTTTGGCTTATATAGTCTGTATATAGTCTATATACAATACTAATACAGTGTATATATAATATTAATACAATATTCAACTTGGATAATTCAGATCTTTTAAAAATATTTTAATTTTTTTGTTATAAACTTTTTAATTGATCAAATATTTTGTTTTTTATTATTTAGAAATAATAATTAAATTATATAAAAATGATATAATTGTTAAATATAATATGTATCTATATAAGATATATGTATAGAAATTGTATAGTTCTATCAAATATGTATATTTATAAAATATATATAAAAAATATATAGAAAGTGTATGAAAATTATATAATTGTTGTATAAAACGTGTAAAAAAAAACATACAGTTATTATATAAATTGTATATCAAAACTGTATAATTTTCGTATAGAATATTTATATGTATAAGATTTGTATAGAAACTATATAGAAGGTGTGTAAAAACGAAATAAAACAAGCCAATAAATTGAAATGGCTAGAAAATGGAATTTAAACTCCATGGCTATTTTGATGGAAATAGTTTAATTTGAAGTGTCATTTTTGTCCTTTCTCCTATTTTTATTTAAACTTATTTGTCCTTTTCTGTATTTATTTTTTTATAAAATTATTTACTTTTTATAACTTATTCTTTTTAAGTTTTTATATAACATATTCAAAAATGTAAGATTAATATTAATTTATTTGGTCAAACTTCTAATTTCAATTTAACTTAGAAAAAGTTTTTGTATTTTTAGCAAAATATAATATGTACTTGATCAATAAATTTAAAAACACTTTTGATCAATAATTATATTTTATCCAACTTTTTAAAAATACTATTAAGTACTTATTTTTTCTAAAAGTAAAAGGGGTCAAATATACCTCTAAATTTTGTGAAAACGTTCAAATACACCCCCCGTTAAAAGTTTAGCTCATCAATGTCTTGTCATCCATGTTTTGGTTCATATATAGCCTTGTTTTTAAGTTTTGAATCATATATACCCCTATTGTCAAGTTTTGGACCATATATACCCCTGTCGCCGTTAATTGCTTGGCTGGAATTTTTCAACTGATTTTTTCTTTTTTTTTTTCCGTTAAAAAAATTTGTCACATCATTTTTTATTGCAACATCACATATAATTAAATTAACTCCGTCTTCTACACATTAAACTTCCATCAAATGCTCTGATATATCTGAGAATCGCTTTGGATTTTCTCTAATTTATCGAAACTCTTTTTGTTGTATTTTTAGATTCTTGCATAACCGTTTCTCTCATATATATCTACATACATACACACACGTACGTACAAAAAATATGCTCTTAATTAACAATTTATTTTTGTTGTCTCTATATGGGCTGCCTCTTTTACACTTCTACATCTCAATTTCTCACTTGAGTTTTCCTTATTCTTCTTATTCTTAATGTTGGAATTAACGGTGATACAAAAAATGAAGTCGGTTGATATGATACTAAAATAATTTGCAGTTGGTAAGTATTTTAATTCTTGATTTTTATCACAATTGTGCATTGAGTTTTTATGGGGTGTTCTTGACTTTTTAAATTTTTTACTTGATTATTTTTGGGGTTATGAAATCATCGAAAAATACAACAAAGAATTATTGGCAAATTAGAGAAAATTCAAAGAAATTGTGAGGTAGATGAGAGTATTTGACCAATGATTAATATATAGAAGAAGGGGTGAATTTAATTATATGCGATATGACAATTAGAAAGTGAAGTGAAAATATGATTTCTTAAAAAAAAAAAAAAGAAGAAGGAAAAAGGGGTTGAAAAATTTTAGCAAAGCAATTAACGATAATAGGGATATATATGACCTAAAACTTGAAAACAGGGTTATATATGACCTAAAACTTAACAATAAGGGTATATATGACCCAAGACTTGAACGATAAGGGCATTTGTGAGCTAAATTTTTAATGAAAAGTATATTTAAACATTTTCGCAAAATTTAAAGGTATGTTTGACCCTTTTTTCCTTTCTAAATTGAAGAAATGCCAATCATTAATGAAAACGTTATTCATTTATAGAGAATAATGTTATGGACCAATTGTCCCACATTGAAAACTTAGAGAAATGCTAAGGAGATTATAAGTCAAATGGTTTCTCCCATCTATTAGAGTAGTCTTTTGGGTTGGGCTCTCTCGTTTGGTTTATAACATTGGTGCTTTCATTGAGAGTCCCACGAGTTAGGCCGTGACTCGGAGTGGTGGCCTGAGCCCTAGGAGTGGTGGCCTGGACCCGAGAGGGGTGTCAACCATGACCAACTGGGCGTAGCCGTGACCAACGAGGATCGATTCACGTGTGGGGGCCGCCCGTTGAGCCATGACTCGGAGTAGTGGCTTGTGTGCCAGTAGTGGTGGCCTAGACTCAAGAGGGGTGTCAGTCATGACCAACTGAGCGTAGTTGTGACTAATGAGGATCGATCCACGCGTAGAGTCACGACTCGGAGTGATGGCCTCTGCACCAGGAGTGGTGGCCTGGACCTAAGAGGGGTGTCAGTCGTGACCAACTGGGCTCAGCCGTGACCAACGAGGTCGTTGGTTCTCAAGCGGAGGTGATTGTTATGAACCAATTGTCCCACATTAGAAAAATAGAGAAATGCTAAAGAGATTATAAGTTAAATGAGTTCTCCCACCTATTAAACTAGTCTTTTGGGTTGGACTCCTCAGTTTGATTTATAACAAATTACTCCAGCATTTCAATTTGGTTTGATTGGGCTAAAGTGAAGGTTAAAAAAGTAAAGGAAAAATTCGAATCTTTTGATTTTAAAGAAAAAATGTGTAAATACATCAAAATGTCATTTTAATTTTATTATTTTAAACATTTTACATGAAAATTTAATATTAAAAAGTAGTCTAAAAATATTTTTTAAAATAAAAACAAAACAAAACAAAAAATTAAAACAAAACAAAACAAAACAGAAGGAGTAATTTGAACATTGAACGTTACGTTGGGCCAAAGAAAAGAAAACGAAAAACTATAAAAAGATAATGATTCTAAATTAGGAAAGTACTTTCTTATTTCGTACTCCTTACCAATCAGCTGAAACTATTAAACTGCACATCAGTTTTTTACCCCACATGTCTCACTGTGTTGCTGTCTATAATTTGGACCACGTGCTAAGCCAACTTGTCAAATATCCCTCTTTTAATTTATTGAGTATTTGTTTGGCAAAATGATTTATTGGATTTTTGTACTATGTCAATTTTATAAGTTACACACTTTTACTTATATATTTATCATCTGCATTCCTGAACCCATGAAAAAACTACATTTTAAACACTTTTTTGGAGAGTGTAACACACTCTCCCTTGTCAGCTGTCACATGTGTCATGTCATCTGTCACGCGTGCCACGTCATCTACCACATCATTTTAAAAAAAAAAATATTACATTAAATTTCAAGTCATTTTTAAAATACTACATATCAAATTAAGTATTAAAATTAATTTAATTAAATAAGAAAAATGTATAAATTATAGAAAAATTTGAATAATCATGCTTTTAAAATTTGAAAATTTTGAATAATCATTTTTAAAATAAAAAAATAACAAAAATGTTTTTACATTAAAACTAATTAAATATTAAAATTAATTTAATTAATTAATTTTAAATTTAAATTAGTAAAAAATTAATTAATTAAAATTCTTAACTAATTAATTTATTTAAATTAATTAATTTATCAAATTTAAAATTCTTACCTAATTTAAATAAATTTTACTTAAATAATTAATTAACTTAAATATGATTTACATATTCAAAATATTTAATTTAAATTAATTGTGGAGAGAGGGGGGTTGGGTGGGGTTGAGGGGCTGGGGGCTGGGGGAGGGGGTTGTGTGGGGCTAGGTGGGGTGGGGGGCTGGAGAAAGGGGGTTGGGTGGGGTGGGGGGCTGGAGGAAGGGGGTTGGGTGAGGTGAGAGTCTAGGGAAGGGGTTGCGTGGGGCTGGGTGGGATGGGAACGGGCTAGGTGGAGTGGGGGCTGGGGAAGGGGGAAGGGTTACGTGGGGCTGGGTAGGCTGGGGACCGGCTGGGGTGGGGTGGAGGGCTGGGGGAAAGCGGTGGGTGGGGTGGGGAGGGGCTGGAGAGGGGGTGGGAAAAATTTTTAAAATTTATTATTTTTAAATTTTTAAAAATATTTTTAAATTAAAAGGGGGGGAGGAAAAAAAGAAGGGGTTGAGGGGTGTGGGAGTGGGGGAGGCTGAGTGGATGGGAAGGGGCTAGAGAGGGGGGTGGAATTGGAAATTTTTTTTAAATTTATTATTTTTAAATTTTTAAAAATATTTTTAAATTAAAAAGAATGGAGGAAAAAATGATGGGCTCGGGGGTGTGGGGGTGGGGACGAGCTGGGGTGGGTGGGGAGGGGATTTTTTTTAAAAATTTTTAAAAACATTTTTAAAATGATTTTTTAATTTTTAAAAATATTTTTAAAGTATTTTTAAATTATTTTAAAAATATTTTAAATTAAAAAAGATAGAGGGAAAAAAGAATCCTTTTTATTTTTTTTTAAATTTTAAAAATATTTTTAATGTTTTTTAAAAATTTTAAAAATATTTTTAAATTATTTTTAAATTTTTATAAATATTTTAAAATTTTAAAAGATGGACGAAAAAAAAGAACCCTTTTTAATTTTTTTTTAAAAATTTTAATATTTTTTTAAAAATTATTTTAATGTAAAATTGATCAAAAATTGACCCCACTCGCACCCCTAGGCAAGTGGTTACACTCTATTTGTCCTAATCACCAATGTGGCAAGGTCAACGCTAAAAGGGTGTGAAATGTTGCTTTTTGATGGGTTTAAGGGTTTAGATGATAAACATATAAGTAGAAGTGTCCAACTTACAAAATTAACATAGTACGGGGGTCAAATAAAGCATTTTGCCTATTTGTTTTAAAAGAATCTTTTAATCCGTTTTAAAAAAAGTAAGTTTAAGTAAGTTTAGTGTCACACTTTCATTTTTAATTTGTTCGAAAAAAATATCATTTTTATTTATTTAATAATTATTTAATTATAAAATTAACAAAATACTAAATTGAGATGAAGAGAGTACTTTTAAAAAAAAAAATTATAATTTTTTGCATTGTATATTTTAAAAACTCTATGCCAAATTTAAATCAGGAAAAAAAATTAAAATAGAGTAAATAGTAATCTATTCTCCGCCACCCCCTCTTTTAAGTTGTTCACTGGCCTTGGACCAAATTACTGTATGTAAAAACACAGAGCAAACAGCAGAACTTGAAGGGAATAAAAGCATGAAAAGACGGACGATAAGGGACTCAAGAGCTTTGAGTAAAACAACAACAAAAAAATTGGGAACCTGTACAAAAATGCATAGCAAATTGAGTAGGTAATGTTTATAAATGCAAGAGTATGTGAATATCTTGGATTAGGGTTTTTCTTGGGCAGAAAAAAATGGGTCGAAGAAAGGTAGAAATTAAGTAGCCGTTTGGCCATAATTTTTTAAATTTTTTTTTTTTTAAAAAAATTATTTCATTTTAGTGAAAAAAGTAAAATCACACTGTAATTGGTCATGAATTTTCCAAGTCCAATTTCAGAAAATTATTTGAAAAAGTGAAAACAAGACTTGTTTTCACTTTTTTCACTCATATTTTTCTCATAAAATTTCAAAAATATTTTTTATTTATATTAATGATCAAACACAACTCAACTTCATCTTCAACTCCAAGTTCAACTTGAAAAAACAAAAATTTTCATGGCCAAACAGGGCCTAAGAGAATTGAAGATAAAAGTTGTAGGCAAGTTGCTCTCTGTAAACAAAGGAAAGGTATATTGAATAATGTTAGATTTCTGTATTATTTGAGCTAAGAATAAGATAGAAGGAAGAAAGGGAAGGATCTAGAAGAAGAATCTGATTTTTTACTAACTGGAATTTATTACATTGAGTCTTTATAGGCTTGCATTTGTTTGTTAGCTTCATGTGACAGTTATATAGTAATAGCTGTCACTTCTAACTAACTAACCTCCTAACACATACAACACACCCACTAACATATTCTAACAACCATCAACTTGATCACTACATTTTCTTAGCTCAACAAATAAAGTCAAAGAACTCTCAATTCTGTGTGATGTTGATGTTGCTCTTATTGTCATCTCAATGAATTTTTCAGCACTAATAGGTTAATTCATTTTCCATTTTAATAAACAGTTACGCCCACTAAATTATTTCAATATTATAATTTATTTTTTTTAGTTAAGATTTCAAAATTTTAATTACTGAACTGATGTTTATTCTGATACGTTTAGAGTCGTTGGTAAATAGGAAGACTAGTTTCTAGATTCAGGGCTTTTGATCATGAAAATTAAATTTTTTAAAGATAAAGTTTGAGTTGAAGTTGTGTTTGTCCATTAATATAATTAGAGTTATTTTTAAATTTTTGTAATAGAAGGAAGATGAAAAAAATTTAAAAACTTCTTTTTATTTTTAACTTTTTCAAATACACCATGTTGTATTTGAAATTCTCATGATCAAACACCAATTTAGAATTATATTTGACATAAAGTGATTTTTTTTTTTGAAAAAGTAAAAAAAAAAATTATGATCAAATGAGTCCTAAATATTTTAATTTCTAGATTAACTAAATTTAAATTTTTAAAAAAAATTATAAGTAAAAATTTTTTTAGAAATAAATAGTGATTAATGAATAAGTTCTAACTAGCATCTTCTAATATTTTATTCATTTAATATTAGATCACTAATATTAAAATTTCTAATCATAATACAAAATTACATTCATAATGAAATTTTCAAATACTTATTGCAACTACTCAAAATTGATTGCTCAACTTTACCTAAATTTAAAGCGTTATATTTTTAAATAAAATTTTAAATATAATTAATTTGTTATATATAACGTTTTGATACTGTTCAATCCATTAAATTTGCATATGAATCTATATGAAGGTGATATTAATTAAGATAATTTAATAAAAAAATTCAAATGTGTTTGATGATTAATTCGTGTTGAAAATATTATAAATTATCATAGAATTATGTACCTTATATAATAAAATGTTAGAAATATGGACGGATTGTCATACCTATTAGTTCACATATAAATTGAAAAAGTTTAACCAAAAAATCAATAAGAATGAAGGACTAGTTCGCCACAACTCGTGATTCTTTTATGGCTAGGTTGGATCATATATTATAGAAAAAATTTCATAAAAACACAACTTAAGATACCAAAAATACTAAAAATTCCTTCAATTTGAAAATATTATAATAATCCATTTTTTTCTATTTTAATCTAAAAGTAAAGATACATCTTAAAAGAACCTCATTTTTGCCGCATTAAAGTAGCAGTTTTCTCCTTCATCAACGATGTTTTTAAGGTGTGATTTCTTATCATTATTATCTCAACTTCTTCAGATATTTAATAATAAATATTTAATAATTTTTAAATTGTGCAAGTTTTTTTCATCTTCATCTTAAAAAATTTAAAAATTTCTCTCAATTTTCAAAGAAAAAAAAAATTCATGGTAAACTTTCAACCTCTTTTTCTAAAATTAGTATGTATTCACTGTTGTTGAAAGTTGAATAATTTGAAGTTGACTAAAAAATTTGAGTAATTTGAAGTATTGACTAAAGATTTTTCGGAAAATTGATCGACAAAATAGAAACAATTTTGTTATGATGGAGAAACTAAAGAAAACACTTAAAGCACGACTTAAAATACATATTTGATTACGTCTGCTACTTTTTCATATTGTATCTCTGAGTATCTAAAGTTTTAAAAGTATCCATCTCTCGTATTATTTTGTTTGTGTGAAAAATGCATAATAGAGTACATGTTAATAAAGCAAGAGATACTTATATGTATAGTATGTATCTCTCGGTATATATTTTTTGACTTAATTACATATGTAAGAGATACATGTTATTACTGGAAGGAAGAGATACATTTAAGGTTCTTACAGGTTTAATATGTATCTCTAACAAGATAAGATATATTAATGTAGATATTGTTGTAGATATATGTATATTTCAAAATATTATGTATCTCGTTTAAGAGATAAGAAAAGTATTATGTGAATGTTATGTCATTTTTCTGTGCCAATAACATCATGCGCGATCGACAATATGCTTCCTAACATTGAAAACTAAAAATATTGAGTCACAGTAACAATTAAATTTGATTGAAAAAAAATTAAAAAAAATCAATATAGTGACAATCGGATTTATAAAAAAAAAAGAAAGAGAAGAAGAATGTATCAATAACACAAAAGAAAGAAAGAGAAGAAGAATGAATCTGCAAATTGATTATGGAGATGAATATGTAAAAAAAATTGAATTGAATATAATATAACATTTTTTAGGAAATCTTTTGTAGTTAACTAGATTATTGAATGTGTTAATTGCTAATTAAATATTGCATTAACCTTTATATTCCTTAATTTAAGTTAATCAGTTAAATAATAAGATGTATCATTAACTTGTATCTCATTTAACTTATATGTATTTGAAAATCGAAAAAGAAGATTTTTATGGAATTTAAAAAATAAATTAAAAAAATATAAATATGTATAAACTTGTAGAAGTTTACGTAAATTTTAATATATTTTAAGATCCTTTAAAGTGAAGGGTCGATCTGTCCTAACCCATCAAATTCTTTGCCCCGCAAGCCTTAGGTTAAATTGAATTGGGCCAACCCATTTTGACAGTGGTAAGTGTCATCCCTTATTGAAAATTTTCACTAAATATATACTTCCCAATTTTTTTTACATGCTCCGTTTGAATTGTACTTATATTCTTAAATAATTGATTCTTTAATCTTTCAAGAGTAGAGTTGAATAAAATCTTTCTAGTATGTGATTATTCAATATATATAATCATTATTAATTTAAAAATAAAAATTAATTAGGTGTATATTGATAAGATTACTTTTAATTTTATTGTAAAAACGAATTTATTAAAGAGTGTGTCTCCAATTAAATTGAAGCAAATAAAGAATTTATTAAAGAGTGTGTGTCAAAGTCAAATGAAGCAAATAAAAAAGAATGAAGGGAGTATATATTAATAATAGGAAAAACAATATAAATCCCGACAATTTGAAATTTAATTATGAAAAATCTCTATATTTTATATAATTACTGAAAAATTTCGATTGTGAATCTGTCGAAATACATAATATATTTAATTTAGATACCATTTTTACTTATAAAAATATATAATTAGCTCTCAATATATATTTTTTCTATTTTGAATTCGTCGAGATACATAATTAACTTTCAATACATCCAATAAAGATGCATAATTAGTTATAATTTCATAATTATTTTATAAGGATAAAAATTTATGTATATATAATAAATTATAGTGTATGTTTATATTATTTTTCCTTAATAATATTCATAAAGGGATATATAGAAAAAAAAATGACTCTCCTTGACGCGACACATGCCCCTTGGCGTGATCATTCAACGTACAGTTTTCTTCTATGAGTTTGGGGTTTGAACCTCATATATCTTCAACCTTAAAACTAAATTGTACACTCATTCTCATTTTAATTTATCTTCTTACTAAAAATAAATAGCTCATATTCATTAATTACTTATTAAATCAGATAAGATTAATTAATTTTTTTACTTTACTCTTAGATATATAATATAAATTAAATATTAATAGTTAAAATTTTAATGTTTATTTTTATGCCTAATAAATATTATTAATATGAGTAATATGTATTAAATTTTAATATTTAATTATTGTATTAATTATTACATTTTAAAAAATATATAAAGATAAATATATAAAATATATTTTTATTTATTAATTTTTTAATGAATATGTTGAGTTTATAAGGTCAGCTGATATGAGAGGAGGGGAGCAGTGCTATCTCTTCTTCATTGGACCCAAAAAAAAAAGTCATTTAAAGGATAATGATTCTAATTAGGGAAGTACGTAATTGAAGTACTAATGTACCATCCTTAAGGATAACAATTCTAATTTAGGAAAGTACTATTTCTTCTTTCATACTCCTAATTCCAGCCAATCAGCCGAAAATATTAAACTACACATCAGCTTTTTTACCCCTCATGTCCCACTGTGTTGCTCTCTCTAATTTTCACCACGTGCTGAGCCAACTTGTCAAATATTTTTATTTTTATTTATTTATCTTATTCTTTTTTAGTTATATTTGGGGTATGTTTTCATTTTTAATTTATTTTTAAAAAATACTATCTTTCCTTATTCAATATTCCCTCCGTTTCAGAATAAGTAAATTGTTAGAATATTTATAGGTATTTCAAAATAAGTAAATTATTAAATTTTTTTTTCAAATTTACCTTTTATGATTTGAAAATTAATTAACTTTTGAAAATGTATTATAAGGTCAATTTTTTCTTTTTTTGAATAAAAATAAAAAGTTGTGTTAAATTTATGTCTTTAATATTTTTTTCTTAATCTTTGTGGTAAAATTTAATAATTCATTTATTATGAAATGGAGGGAGTAATTATTTAGTTACACAATTCTTATTTTGCCTTTATTCTCCCACTTAGAGATAATTTGATAAACATAATATTAAATTGAGATGGAGAGGGTATTTCTTTTTTAAATTTTTTGAATTTTTTTTTTTGCATTATATATTTAAAAAACTCTATCAAATTTTGATCCAACGAATAAAAAAGTTACAAGGGAGGAAAAAATAATCTATTCTCCCCCACCCCCTCTTTAAGTTGTTCATTGGCCTTAGACCAAATTACTGATATGTAAAAACACAGCAAAAACTTTTTTGTATTAAAAAAAAAGAAAGAAGAAAATAAGAGAGCAGCATTTGAACGGAAAAAGAAAGCATGAAAAGATGGACGATAAGGGACCCAAGAGATTTGAGTAAAACCACAAAAGAAACAGGGAAACTGAACAAAAATGGATAGCAAATGGAGTAGGTAATGTTTATAAATGTAAGAGTATGTGAACATCTTGGATTAGGGTTTTACTTGGGCAGAAAAAAATGGGTCGAAGAAAGGTAGAAATTAAGAGAATTGAAGATAAAAGTTGTAGGCAAGTTGCTTTTTGTAAACGAAGGAAAGGTCTGATGAAGAAAGCCAAAGAACTCTCAATTCTGTGTGATGTGGATGTTGGTGCTGTTATCATCTCCAATCGTGGCAGACTCCATGATTTCTCCAGCACTAACAGGTTAATTCTTTTTTCGTTTCAATAAACAGTTATGGTCAATTGAATTATTTTACAATTATGATTAGTGGACTAATTTATCTAATCTCTCAAATGAAGATAAAATAATTTTAAATTAAATAAATTTAAAATATTTCACTGTCTCATGTATCAAACGACAGTGGATAATCTGATGTTTATCCTGATACGTGTTGTGCTGTTTAGGAAATAGGAAGACTAGTTTCTAGATTAACTAATGTTTTAATTTTTAGCGGCGGCCTATATCTCTCGAGTTATGTTTACTGATGCCGAAGTGAGTTCACCTTTTTTTTGTAAGCATCGGTTCGTTCGGTTCACTTTTTACTTATCATATTTGGCGGATTAAGAATTAAATTACGTGAGCTTTGCTTGAGATAATATTTTCAATTCGCTTTTTACTTGTTATGTTTGGCATATAGAGAGTTGTTGGGTTCTATGTGTGTGTTTGAATGGAAAATGAAGGGAATTAAGTGGAAGAGAAAATTGAGTTTACATCAAAATGAAAAATGTGCTCAAATAGGAAAGCTTACTAAAATTCTCCCACATTGGTGGGAGAAAAAAGCTTTAAAGTGTTTATATTGTGAAACACATTTCCACATTCTAAGTGAGGCAAGAAATAAGAGATGCCTCGCATTGTCGTCGCTCGCTCTCTCGGCTTTGGATTTGGATTTGGCAAATGATTGATGAGATCTATCTTTTTGGACAAAGTTTATTTGGCAGAAATTTAATTCGAATACCAAAGGAAAAAAACGCAACAGTAATCCTCCATTTATGCATGCATGCAGATTTCGAAACAGTGTTTCGAACTGATGCATTTTTTTTGAACTGATGCTTATGATGCACTGTTTCGTGAACTGGTATACCTGTTCGAAAAAAGACATGGTCTTTGGACAAACGAACTTTAATTTTCAGAAAAGACACACCATTTAAGTGAACCACTGCCATCTTTTCGAAGAGGCACATGATAAACCTGTTTTGATCCACAGGTTTGAGATATGAAATTTTCAGAATAAAAAAAACTCTTCTTCTCTTAAAAATATTTTGTGTGATCATTCAAACCGTTGAGTGCGTTCGTGGAATCCAATTATTTGAGGTACCTCTATAATTGGATTGAAAGCCATTTTATCCTGGGAGAAAAATTTCATAACCTCGGATACAGTGAGGGAAATTATTCTTTAAGGTTTACTCCGTGAATTCGAGGGACTTGGTCTAAAATTTCTGTTTCATCTATTTTCTGATATCTAACACACTTCTTGGATAAATTAGTAATAATCTTGTGTTGAAGGTGTTAAAGAACTTCAAAACTATTCTTGTTCATACATGAACTTGTTATGAAGTTGTTGTGCCTAAATATAGATTCATGTACCCGAAAACACTATAAAATAACAATCTTAAGGAATAAATCTTGCAGAATCTGTATTGCTTGTTTTTGGAGATTAAAACTTTAAGCTTTCTACTCCGTTTGAATTTAACTAGTGATTAGAAGACATAAAATTTTCATCACAAGTTTAAAATTCACTCGGTTGACAATTGAAAGTCATAAAAACTTCATTGTTAACTAGAAACAAGAAGAAGAATTTAAAGTTGCTTAACTTTAAAAGTAGTATTCTGAAAATACTAAATATTATTGTCTTGTGGTGACAGGAAAAATGACTAACGAAAGTCAAATGCAAGATGCGGCTACGACTGTGGGGGCAACTAGTATTGCCTCAACAAGTCGAGCAAATGCTCCGCAACCAATGGCACCTGCGGAGAAGCCCAAAAAATTTGCGGGCATTGACTTTAAGCGATGGCAGCAGAAGATGTTCTTCTACCTCACACCACTATGCCTTCAAAAGTTCAATAGTGAGAATGCTCCCGAGGTGCCCGAGGGAACCTCGGACAAAGAGCATTTCATTATTGTAGAATCTTGGAAGCACTCGAACTTCCTTTGCAGGAATTATATATTGAGTGGTCTCCAAGACAACCTCTACAATGTTTACAGTGGAACTAAGACATCGAAGGAATTATGGGAGGCACTAGAACGAAAATACAAGACAGAGGATGCGGGAATTAAGAAATTCTTTGTTGTAAGGCTCCTAGACTTTAAAATGATAGATAAAAAATCGGTTGTGTCTCAAGTGCAGGAATTGCAAGTAATCATCCACGATCTCCTAGCAGAAGGTATATCTTTGAAAAATACCTTAGTTGAACAACTTGAAAAAGTTCTTAATACTCACATAAACTGTTTTGTAGGTTTGATTGTGAATGATGCTTTCCAAGTAGCAACGATGATTGAGAAGCTACCACCAATGTGGAAAGACTTTAAAAACTACTTGGAGCATAAACGCAAGAAGATGACTATCGAAGATCTTATTATCCAACTGTGTATTGAAGAGGATAATAAAGCTGCCAAGAGAAGGTCAAAAGGAAATTCTGCAATTAATAGAGCACATATTGTGGAAGATAACCAAAACAATTCTAAGAAAAGGAAGAAAGTTGAACAAGGAAGCAATCAACCCAAGAAGAAATTCAAGGGAAAATGCTTCAATTGTGGCAAGATTGGCCACAAGTCCACGGATTGTCGTGCCTCGAAGAAAGACAAGAAAAAGGATCAAGCAAATATGATTGAACCCAACAAAGAATGCGATGATCTGTGTGCTATGTTCTCAGAATGCAACTTGGTGGGGAATCCTCGCGAATGGTGGATGGATTCTGGTGCCACCTGTCATGTATGTGCCAACAAAGAGTTGTTTTCGTCATTCGCTCCGGCTCAAGTAGAAGAAATGATCTACATGGCTAACTCCGCTACTGCTAAGGTAGAAGGAACAGGAAAAATATGCTTGAAAATGACTTCAGGAAAAGTCTTGACACTTAACAATATCTTGTATGTTCCGGAGTTACGTAGGAATTTAATTTTTGTTTCACTTCTAGACAAGAGCAAATTCAAATGTGTAACCGTTTCTAGAAAAATTGTAATCAGCAAAGGAGAAATGTATGTAGGAAAAAGCTATCTTACCGAAGGCCTCTATAAGATGAATGTAATACAACAACAACAACAACAAACCCAGTATATTCCCACATAGTGGGGTCTGGGGGGTAAGATGTACGCAGTCCATACCACTACCTACAGAGAAGTAGAAAGGCTGTTTTCGATAGACCCCCGACTCAAGACACAAAATAATACACAAATCCTTAATAAAGCATGAAACAAGATGACAGTACATACCTACACCACCCACAAGGAATAATAATCAAAAAGCAGTAAACAAACTCGTAATAAAGCATGCAATAAGGTGTCATAACAAGAATAATACCCTACCAAGTTATGCCCTACCCCAGCGACCCAATATGGCACTAGCCTTCTGTCCTAATCCACGTCCTCCAGATCTTCCTATCTAGGGTCATGTCCTCTGTGAGCTGTAACTACTCCATGTCCCGCCTGATAACCTCTCTCCAGTATTTCTTCGGCCTACTCCTACCCCTCTTGGAACCATCAAAGCAAGCTTCTCATACCTACGAACTGGGGCATTCGTGACCCTCCTCTTCACATGTTCGAACCATCTCAAATGGGCTTCTCACATCTTATCCTCCGTCGAAGCCACTCCAACCTTTTCTCGAATAGTCTCATTTCGAACTCTGTCACCCCTAGTAAACCCACACATCCAACGCAACATTCGCATTTCCGCCACCTTCAATTTTTGAATGTGAAAGTTCTTGACTGACCAACATTCCGCTCCATACAACATGGTCGGACGGACTGCCACCCTGTAAGATTTGCCTTTAAGCTTAGGCGATACCTTCTTATCACACAATGTTGGTACTAGATAAATGTAAGGAATGTTGAAATAAATAAAAGTTCAAATTCTTCTTATTTGCTTGAGTCTTATGATTTATGGCATGAACGTTTAGGCCATGTTAATTACAAAACATTACGAAAACTGATTAACTTAGAAGTTTTGTCAAACTTTGAGTGCAATAAATCAAAGTGTCAAACGTGTGTGGAATCAAAGTATGTAAGGCATCCTTATAAGTCCGTTGCAAGGAATTTCAATTCTTTAGACTTAGTACACACTGACATTTGTGATATGAAGTCAACACCATCACGTGGTGGGAAAAAGTATTTCATAACTTTTATTGACGATTGCACTAGATATTGTTATGTCTATTTGCTAAATAGTAAGGATGAAGCAATAGATACGTTTAGGCATTATAAAACTGACGTTGAAAATCAGTTAGATAAAAAGATTAAAATGATAAGAAGTGATAGGGGCGGAGAATATGAATCTCCTTTCGCCGAAATATGTGTAGAAAATAGAATTGTCCATCAAACTACGACCCCATATTCACCTCAATCTAATGGAATTGCGGAAAGGAAAAATCGAACTTTGAAGGAAATGATGAATGCCTTGCTTATAAGTTCTGGTTTACCGCAAAACTTATGGGGGAGGCTATCCTTACACCCAATCGTATACTCAATAGAGTTTCCCGTAGTAAGACACAATCAATTCCTTATGAAAAACGGAAAGAAAGGAAACCCAACTTAAAATATTTCAAAGTGTGGGGGTGTCTAGCAAAGGTCCAAATTCCTATGCCTAAAAGGGTTAAGATAGGACCTAAGACGGTGGACTGTATGTTCATAGGATATGCTAAAAGTAGTAAAGTATGTCGATTTTTGGTTCATAAATCCGAACATCCGGATATTAATGAAAATATGGTAACTAAATCAGACAATGCTGAATTCTTTGAAAACATTTATCTGTATAAAACTAAACATGAACAGTCTAGTGGGGGGGTCTAAACGACCCCGAGATGAACAAAGTGAGAATGTACATAATGAAGAAAATCCAAGATGTAGTACACGTCAAAGAACGTCTACTTCGTTTGGATCAGATTTTGTAACATTTCTCTTAGAAAATGAGTCTCAAACATTTAAGGAAGTGATGAAATCTTCAGACTCATCCTTTTGGAAAGAAGAAGTCAATAGTGAGATTGATTCGATCGTAAGCAACCATACATGGGAATTGGTTGATCTTCCTTTTGGAAATAAACCTTTAGGTTCTAAATGGATCTTCAAAAGGAAGATGAAAGTGGATGGAACTATTGACAAATACAAGGCAAGACTTGTAGTAAAAGGCTTCAAACAAAAAGAAGGCCTTGATTACTTCGATACATACTCGCCAGTAATAAGGATAACATCGATTCGAATGTTAATTGCCTTGGCTGCGGTATATGGTTTTGAAATCCATCAAATGGATGTGAAAACTGTTTTCCTAAATGGAGAATTGGAGGAAGAAATATACATGGAACAACCTGAGGGTTTTTTGATTCCAGGAAAGGAAAATAAGGTGTGTAAACTTAGTAAGTCATTGTATGGACTAAAGCAAACACCTAAACAATGGCATGCGAAGTTTGACCAAACCATGTTGGCAAACGGGTTTAAGATAAATGAATATGATAAATGTGTTTATATTAAAGACACTCCAAATCACCAAGTCATAGTTTGTTTATATGTGGATGATATGTTGATCATCAGAAGAGACATTTCTGACGTAAATGCAACAAAACGAATGCTCAAGAGCAAGTTTGATATGAAAGACCTTGGAGTTGCAGATGTAATCTTAGGTATAAGAATCCATAAATGAGCTTTGTTTAGTCTAATATTTTTCAACCAGTAGTGAAAAAACAAAACAAAAAAAACACAACTTAAAACCACATTTTAGAAAAAGAACTGTAGAATTAATAGGGAAATCACACATCCATATAATTTGAATACTAATTAATTAAATAAAATAACGAGATAGAATTTCAACCAATATTACTGAATTGAAAGAATCTTATACCTGAATGAGAAAATTTCATAAACAATTATAATTTGTATAATTTGGGGCACAATTATATTTATAACTATAGTTTGCCTAATTATCTCTAGATATCTCACTGTATTAATGCATATAGTCACTATTAGATACAATCATGATAGGTTGTATGTGTTCACTCAGTTTTGCTGTATTAACGCAAAAACTGCATTAGATATCGTTATGATAGGTTGGCATGTACGCGTTCAATAAATTGTATCAAAGCATATAACTCTGCTGGACATGCAAAAATCACGGAATAATTATACATACATATTTCATACTATCATTGGTCATTGAAGACACATACAACATAGAATTGACGAATAAATAAGATGACCCAGTCTATGTTATTCTCCATACATACATCCAAAATCCCTCTATTTTCCGCCATGGCATACACACAACATAAATCAAAGAAGAAGAAGACCCCGACCTATGCTATTCTCTCCCTTAGATGACCCAGAATCTTGAAAAAAGCTGAAGAAATTTGGGGAAGGATAATCCTCTGAATGGGAAATGGGAAATGGGAAAGAAGAAATTTCCATTAAATATATTAAAAAATAGTAAACCGAGGTGGGGAAGAGAATTAAAAAATAAGAATGCCGAAGAGAATGAATTTCCAACAACACTGAAATGGATATCGTCAGAAGAGTTGCAAGAATTCAAGAGTCAAACCGTTGAAAGCGAAAAAAAAACAAATGCAACAAATCTTGGTTGCCTCTAGATCGAGTTCTGGGCTAAGATTTTTCGTTTCACAGCCCTTCGACTACTTTTTGGAAAGGTTGAGTATATCGACCATGTTACAAAAAATTGAGAGAATGGATGTGGAGGTCTTCAGATTTCACTAAATTTTGACCCAGACTTAAGGAAAAGAAAAAGAAACAAAGACCCAAATTCTCATACGAAAAATCTAAAACAAAGAATAAAAATGACCCGCGGAGGGTATTTGCTACAAAATTCATTGTCGTTATGTTTGATAATTTTATGAATCATAAGTATAATATATGTACATGATAAGACAAGGTAATTTTTCCTATCTCAATTGAGTATCTATGGTAATAATTGAAAAATAAAAAATAAGAGTGTATCGAAGAACCAATATGTTCTTGCAACTCACTTCTATACGGAAAACCATTGAGTCTACATGCTCAACACACTTGTTAGGAGAAGGTTGCACTAATTTCTCCACACCTGAGTTTTCATGTTTATCCATTCAATTTATTTGTTTTGTTTCCTTTTTCTATTTCGGACCTCTTAGAATTCAATGCCCTTTGAATCATCCATATCATTCTAGCAGTTCTCCTCAATATTATCGAACTTCATATTGCTCATATATGATTTTGGCCTGCCGTCATAGTTTACAACTTATGTATGGTCCTAGATGGAGTGAAATCACATAGATTGAGAGAAAGCGTAAGATTTATACCTCAAGCAACTTCGTTCGAAGATGGAAATAAGAAAAGATGTTTAACCTTCATGTCCTCCTTCGATTTTCAAGTAGCTTCCTCCACTTTTTGGTTCCTCCATAGAACTTTTACCGAAGCTATCTCCTTGATTCTTAACTTTTGAACCTGCCTTTCTAGAATTCGATAGGAACTTTTTCATAAGATAAAGAATCTTTCACACCAATATCATCTACGGGCACCACCAATGAGGGATCACCTACACATTTCTTGTGCATGGATATATGTTTAGGGTGAACCGATGCCAAGCTCATCGGTAAGTCCAATTCGTAAGCAACATTTCCAACTCTCTTTAGAATCTGATATGGACCAATGTAGTGGGACTAAGCTTCCCTTTTCTCCCAAACCTTATAACTCCCTCGCTTGGTGTACGAGGTCAAGTCTGAACAATCTAGTCTCACTACCTCATACCATCCAATCGGTGGTCTATATATCCTACCATAAAGGGCCTCAAAATGAGCCATTTGAATGGTGGAATGATAACTATTATTATAAGCAAACTCAATAAGCGGTAAGTGGTCTACCCAACTTCCTCTAAAATCAATCACGTAGGCTTTTAGCATATCTTCTAGAGTTGAAATGGTACGCTCTGCTTACCCATCCGTTTGAGGGTGGAAAGCGGTACTAAGGTTCACCTAAGTATCCAACCCTTTCTGAAAAGATTACCGAAATTGAGAAGAAAACTACGTATCTCAATCAGATATAATAGACACCCCATGCAATCGAACTATCCCCTGAATGAACAACTTCACATAATCCTCTCCCGAGTAATTAGTCCTCATAGGCAGAAAGTGAGCGGACTTTGTCATTCTATCAACAATAACCCAAATGGAATCGTACTGACTTCGGGATTGTGGAAGACTGGTAACAAAATCCATGTTAATCATTTCCCACTTCCACATGGGTAAAGCTATATCTTGGGAGGTGCCTCCGGGTCTCGGATGCTCAACCTTAACTTGTTGACAATTTATACACTTGGCAACAAAATTTGCCTTTGTACCTTTTTCATGTTATTCCACCAATACATCCCCTTCAAGTCATGATACATCTTTATCGAACCATGATGAACCGTATATCTAGACATATGAGCCTCGGTCAAAATTCTCTCCCGCAACCCATCTACATCGGGAACACACAATCTTTCTCGATACCTTAGAGCACTATCTCCCCCAATTTCATAAGCCGTAACTTTTTGCTGACACACATCATTCTTGATTTGCATAAGTATGGGATCATGGCTCTGTTTCTCCTTAAGTTCGATCCTAATAGATGACTTGGCCAATTCATGAACAACCACTCCCCCATCCTCAGAGTCCAAAAGGTGGATTCCTAAATTAGTCAATCGATGAATATCATTAACCAAACCCCTCTTCTCCTCCTCAACATGAGACAAACTCCGAATGGACAACCTGCTAAGAGCATCAACAACAACGTTATCTTTACCTGGGTGTTAGTGCAAACTCACGTCGTAATCCTTTAGCAATTCAAGCCACCACGTCTGTTTGAGGTTCAATTCTTTCTGGGTGAACACATACTGCAAACTCTTGTGGTGCGAATAGATGTCCACATGCCCACTGTACAAGTAATGACGCCAAATTTTCAATGCAAAAACTACAACCGCTAATTCAAGATCACGAGTTGGGTAATTCTTCTCGCGCACCTTAAGTTGTTTGGAAGCATAGGCTACAACCTTCTCGTGCTGTATAAGGGCACACCCAATTCTCACTCGGGACGCATCACATTACTCATCAAACACCTCAGCACTTTTGGGAAGCGTCAAGATCGGGGCAATAGTCAGACGATCCTTCAGTTTTACAAAACTACCCTCACAAGCATCAAACCACAAAAACTTTACCTTCTTCTTAGTAAATATCATAAGTGGAGAACCTATCGATGAGAAACTTTCCACAAATCTTCTATAATAGCCTGCCAAACCCAAGAAACTCCTATTGTTGGTTAAAGTCGTGTGTCTAGGCCATTCCTTCATTGTTTCAATCTTTCGGAGATCTACTTTAACCCCTTCGGTAGAAACAATATGCCCAAGAAAAGTCACAACGCTCAACCAAAATTCACACTTAGAAAACTTTGCATACAACTCTTGATCCTTAAGGGTCTGCAGTACAATTCAAAGGTGATTGACATGTCTCTCCTTATTTTTGGAGTACAAGATATCATCGATAAAGACTATGGCAAATAAATCTAGGAACTATCTAAACACCATGTTTATAAGGTCCATGAAAGCAACAGGAGCATTAGTCAATCCAAAGGACATGCCCAGAATTCATAATGGCCATAACGGGTCCGAAAGACAGTCTGGGGAATATCAGCACCCTGATCTTTAACTAATGGTATAACCCAAACAAAGATGTACTTTAGAGAAACATCTAGCACCCTGAAGTTGATCAAAGAGATCATCAATCCTAGGAAAAAGGTACTTATTTTTTACGTTGATTGTATTCCGTTGGCGGTAATTTATACACATACGAAGGTAACCATCTTTATTTCCTACGAAAAGCATAGGAGAACCTTAAGGTAAAACACTAGGACAGATAAAACCCTTATTAAGGAGGTCTTTTAACTGATCCTTTAACTCTGCAGGAGCCATTCTATACGGTGGAATGGAGATAGGACAAGTATCAGACAAAAGATCAACCCCAAAGTCTCTCTCCCTATCAAGAGGAATTCCAAGAAGGTCATTGGGAAAGACTTCAGGAAACTCATTAACCAGGGGAATAGAATGTAAGGAGGGACTTTCAGAATTAGAATCTTTTACTCGGACTAAGTGATACAGACACCCCTTAGATATTAACCTTCGAGCTGTAAGAAAGGAAATAAACTCCCCCATAGGTTCTAGTGAGCTCCCCTCCCATTCTATCACCAGTTCATTAGGAAAATTAAAAGTGACCTTTCTTGTTCTACAGTCCAAGTTACCATAGCACAAATTAAGTCAGTCCATCCCCAAGATCACATCAAAATACACCATATCCAACTTTACCAAATCTACCATAGTCTCTTGATGAAAGATAGACACAACGCAACCCCTATAGATATTTATAAAAACAATGAACTCACCCACCGGGGTAGAAACTGAGAAGGGGTTAGAAATATTTTTGGGACCAAAACCAAAGTGTAAAGCCACATAAGGAGTCACGTAAGATAGGACGGAACCAGGATCAATCAATACATAAATATCATGAGAGAAAAATTGTAACATAATCGTGACAACATCTGTAAATGCCTCAGAATCCTGACGAGTAGACATTGCATATAAGCAATTAGAACTATTTTTCATCCCTAAAGTAGTACCCTTCACAGCAGGGGCTAAAAAAATGGCAATGGGGTCTTATTAGCCCCAAGTGCACCCCTAGCTGAGGGGAAGTCTCGTTGCATATAGCCTGGTTGGGAATAATTAAAGAACAAATTTCTTTCCACATGACCATAACCACGGTGAGGATTCCCATAAGCGTGTCAAAAAGTGTAATATTGGGCCGACTGACTGGCGCAAGATTGGGCACCCTGCACCCTAAGGTTATTGCTAGGATGGAATCGATAATCACTCGAAGGTAGGGCTGGAGCACTAGCCGATGGATAAGAGTTACTCCAAGATTTCTTCTTGAACTATTGCCTACTCCCTTTTCCACTGTTTTGCTGACTCGCATCCTGATCTACATACTTAGTCTTTTTACTCTGTCTCTCCTTAACCTCTGCCTGCTTCTTTTACTCATCTTCTACTTGTTACATATAAATCAGTAACCTGGATATGTCCATATCACTATTCAGCATAACACCCTTACACTTTAGTACTAAGGCGCGAGAAAGGCCCCAAGAAAACTTCCTCATCTTGATCTCATGTTAGAAACTAAATCAGGAGCATATCGAGACAGCTGCATGAACTTCATAGCACACTCTTTCACACTCATCTTTCCCTATTTCAAATTCACAAACTTTTCAGCCTTGACCTCTCTCAGTTCTTGGGGAAAGAAATGATCAAGAAAGTCATTTGAAAATTCCTCCCAAATTATCGGTTCGACATCCTCACCCCTAATTGCCTCCCATTCATCATACCACTGATAAGCTATCCCTTTTAGCTGATAAGCCACAAACTCTACCCCCTCAGTATCACTAACATGCATCACCTTAAAAATCTCCTCCATATTGTTAATAAACTCTTAAGGGTCCTCATCAGCTTTGGACCTAGTAAAGGTGGAGGAATTCAGTCGCATAAACTGGCCAACCCAAGTAGCATCTGAAGAACCATTACTTTGACCAAGATTATCTAACCGATGGGACTGAGACGATATGATCTGAGCCAATATATGGATGGTCTGTCTGAACTCAGCATTGGAGACCTCTCCTTGAGGAGGCTGGGATGGGTAGTACTGGTCTTAGGGGCTTGGGAAGGACTAGTTGGAGCCGGTGGAACTCTCAAAGGTGAATAAAAATCTAAAGGACGAGCTCCATATAGAGTTTACATCCCATGAGTAGGGCGAACCTCCTTGGCGTTTACCCTAGTTGGGACAGAGGCTCCAACTGAATTTCTGTGGCCACATCTTCGTGGAAGCTTGATCTGAAATATGGGAAAGTTAGGAGTTAGAAAAATTCATTATAACTAGACTCTCTAGCATGAAATAGAACACAAAGAAAGTGAAACATTCCTAAATGTCTCTTAGACTCCCTCTTATAAGTGTGGCGCGCTACACACTTATAAAAGGGACTCTACTTTACATGGCTTTGTAGACACTCAAGGACCCTGAACCATGCTCTAATACCTAGTTTTTCACGACCCGAGCCATGGCTCTGGACAGGCATCCGAAACCAATGAAGGTCTGAGATGACCCCTTAACCTTATATAAGCATAGCACAATAAAGTATTGCTGAAACCAACCCATCGAATAAAAAGTTTAATAAACCATTAGAATAAAATCCATAAATCGAACTAATTTCAAAAATAGTTACCTAATATCGTCTATAAAGCCTCTAACCTTAAGAATACCTCCTAAGTCGGGACATGACCCCGACTATGCCATAAAACCCAAAAAATACTAGAATAAAAATATGCTTGAAAAGTTACAATGCCTTCTGAATAATGGAGGGCTCACTACTTCTTCCCAGTTGTTTAAGAGAGGATACAAACACCTTAGTGTTGCATAGAATCACGGGAAAAGGCCTCCGAACCTACATCATGAAACGATGTATCATCCGGGGATGATCAGTATGGTGAGTACTAACATGCAACCCAAGGAAAGGGATAAAACATTCATTTGTAAAAACCAATCATAACACATGTTCTTCAGTAATTACAATAATAAAATAAAGGGCGGGGGACAAGGAACATATAAACATGACCATTAAAAACTTATTCCTAAACTGTGTATAGCTTTTCACCGATCTACAGTAACCCACGAGTTAATGGGTCTGGTACCCCCAACCGGCGGGGCCTCATTACAAGTTTTCCGCAAAAGCCGAGGATAGACTAAAGTTACCAATCATTTTTCGAAAGGGTAGATGCTTTTCTACTCGATTCATCGAGATTTCAAGTTGGCATCTCGAACATAATCCTATTGTTTGTAATGACCTTGTTGAATGACTTGCCACGCTTTCTGGTCTTGACTTTTGTGAGATGGGATGAGCTCAAATGTCTCAAACTCTTTCTGCAGTTCAGACAACTTCCTTAAGTTAGTAGACATCATATTGATCTCTACTGCACCAACAAACGGTGATATCTCGATTCCCATTGGTTGGTGTTAAAAGCCTCCCTGTTATCCTTATATTAAGGATACCATTTGTCGTACAATTAAGGTACGACATCCTTATGTCGGCAAAACACAGGTTTCAGGCATTGGTCACGAGGATGTATGCCTTCTCAGTGAAGCTACATAATTTTCATTTAAGCCCAATCAAGACTTGCAAGTCGTCCACATTATGCCATGCCATTTCCATTAAAACATTTTTAAATTCAAATTTCGTTTTAAAATCCATAACCACAACCCCCAAGGACTTTTAAGAGTCAATAAACCTTTTACCATTTTATGTCATGTAATAATTAACCAACGAAATAAACATTATGAAATTCCCATTTGAAAACCACGTTTTTGAAAGGGGTTGAGGTTCATATTCTTATTATGCAAAACCCATAAACATTGTGAAATTATATCACTCGTTCCACCATTTTTTACGACATAATTCAGTTTTAAAATCTCGGCATACGCGTATATGTCATCCATTAAAACAAGAGAAAAATAATATAAAGCTTTCGAAACTAAATCACCTCAACCTTAGTTCAAACAACTATTAAAGAACATGTGAACACAAAGGAAATTGATGCAATAAAACCATAATGATACAAGAAAAGCAAGAGGAACACGGAACAACCACAAAACAGTCCAATACACCCTCCAAAACAGTCCACAAATCACAACAAATCATGGGCCAAATGGAGACCTCACTCGGATTCGACAAATACAACAAGAATACAAGAAACAAAAGTGTATTTGACACCCAAAACAGCCACAAAACGTGGAGAACTAGATGACAACAAGAACACAAATTTTCGGATTCAACAAGACACAAAAACAGTCCACTACAAACAATAACAAGATTACAAGAATAAAAGGATAGATAGTGAGATATAGATTTGTTACATGACTTAGGAACAAAGTGTGATTCAAACACTAAACCCCTAATTAATTTAAAAACAACACCACACTCTTACGGTGACCGCTAAGGGAATCACTCACCTCAAGATCCACCATTTCCAAGCAAAGAACAATATTGGCTTTTCCAAGCCCTATACTAAGGATGATTTTTCCAAGCCGTAACTAAGAACTATACTAAGGTGTTTCACTTTCCAAAGAGAGAATAAGTCTTTCAAATGTTCATCATTCATTAACTAAAGAGAAATGACCTAAAATAGACTATATATAGTATATTACAAAAGAAATATAAAATGACTCTAATGCCATTAATGAGGTGGGTGGCAATGGAGTGTCATTTAGACAAGGCTAAAAGACCAAAATAACCTTGGGGCTAAGTGACCAAAATGACCTTAATAAAAGAGGTCAAAACCGTGAACCATCAAATGTTGTCCAAACCCGTGAGTCCTCTAGTCTTCAAGGCTCCAAGCAATCTTCCACACACGGGTTTGTTTGATGGCATGCTCAAAATAACCCCTACAAGTATGATCCCGTGCCTTCCATAGGACCAAAGCTTGATTCTTTACGTAGTGACTTTGAATGATACCATCGAAAGCTAAGGCGGCCATTTCACTTGTATCATCCTCCCCTTCTTGAAAAGGATTTGACCTCGAATCCGTACCTTGCAAAATAAAAGAAAGGACAAACAAGCACAACATCCTCATGGCATAAGGGTTAGGGTTAGCACAACAATAAACATCATCACGCCAAGGGGGTACATACTTGAAGTATAACCAAGAATCCTTTGAAGTGAGTATTAAAAACTCAATGAAAGATGTACAGAGGATTTGGTTATGGGATACACCAAGAGTGATACTTTGCTTGTTATGTAGACCAAGAAACAAGTTGGGTGCACCAACATCACTATTTCTACATTTGGCACCGGGGTCAAATGGGAAAAGTGGCCATAGACACGAGTCTAGACAATACTCCCCTTTCCCGTGGTCTACACCCAAACTAAACGACATACTCTCTATAATGACATACATATCATCCAAAGAAAATAGAAAGTAGAGAAAGGTATCACTCAAATCGACTTCTACCAAGGTGCCCTCATGTGTGTACTCCCTACTAGTTTCCCAATAATAACCATGAGTACTCTCAACAATAAAGTCACACAAAGTAAAAGAAGAAGTAGCTTCCGTAACTACACATTCTTTACCCCTAAGAGTACTCCCATCTTCCAAGAAGATATTTCCATCTTTAGGAGGAATGTTGTCATACCAAAGTGGGTTAGCATATAGGCTATAGCTTCCAAGGTAAGCTATACCATCATTTCCACCACGAGCTTTATTAGAAGTGCTTAAATCATCTTCAAACAAGACATTACACCTAAAGAGAGTGTGATCTACCTCACGGACAAATTTGGAACAAGCAAGTTCCTTACGCTCTAAATGATCAATATCAAGTTTCAAGGTTGTTCCAAACACAAGATTACCCCAAGAAGAGATCTCGGGTTCACTCCCGCTTTGTTGACCAACATTTTCAAATACTTCACTTACTTGAGTTCTATTAAGCACATCACACACATACTCAAGTGAGGGATAATTTTCACAAACAAGTTGATCAACACCAATTACACAAGATGATGTACTTCCGTTCAACATATAGGCTTCAACACTAGGTGGACATAAATTGATCTTACAAGAAGAGTCAATTTCGTCATCAATAGGATCAACTAGTGTATCCAAACTCACAATATGTACATCATCAACAAGAGGCAAAGAATCATTAGACTCATAAATAAGTAAGCTACTACTCACACTCAATGGCTTACTAGCCACACAATTGTCATTCACATGCACTAAAGTGTAAGAGTTAGCTATTTTACCTTTAAGATCTTGAGAGAATCTTTATTATCGTGAGGTGAAGGTCTTCCACAAGCTTGGACAGCAACTTCCTTTTGGCATTGTTCGCCTTCGCTTGCCATGTTGGTACCTACACAAATGTCCTTAGAAATGGAAGGACAACCAATGTTAGCACGGTTTGGTGGCAATCCCCTCACTTCGCTCCACATATCCTCTTCTTTTTCCACTCTCGGATTACCACCTTGCACTTTCTTACTCCTGTTAATCTTTTGTCTCTTATCATAAATCGGATTGGAGTAGGTAAGCATTTCTCTTTGCGGTTTGGGTAGCAAGTATGTTATGAGGAGATTTTCCCATTGGTCTCTTACAACATTAGGCCAATTTTGCACGTTAGGAACTTGATGTCATGCAAACCAATCAGCACCCAAGCTCATATGACCGTAGGTTAAGGAAAAAACATCGCACCACACCTCCTCATGGTAATCAAATTGGGAGAAGACAACTTTTACCCTCTCAGTAACCTTGAACTCGCCCAATTAGTATGGAACAAGTAAAAGCTCTCGAAATTACCCCAAGTAGTCAACCATGGACGGAAGAATGTAGTTTTCATAGTACCTATCATTCAACACCATAAGGCAGCCCGGTATCCCATAAATAGTCACCTTTCCGGAGTGTACACTCCTTCTTGGATCAACATTGTAAGGCACACGAGTACCCGTCGGTTTTGGAGATGCTTGCCCTCTTTTTCTCATGGGACAACCTCTACTATAGCTAGTATAACCAATCACACCATGTCGACCTTGGTAAGAAGTACTACAAGGTAAAGAATATGATCTTTCACACTCCACACGCGTACTCTCATCATAGCTCTCATAAGCTTTGCGAATGAAAGGGTTATACCTAACACCAAATGTAGGTTCAGAGTGGGAAGTATAAGACTCCTCACATGCCCCAACTTCATCATAAGAATCATCACGAGGTCCTACATCATCTCCAAATTCACCATAAGCACTAGGCATATCATTCACCTCATTTTCTCCCTTAAACCCGAGACCCTCAAATCTGCCCAAGTTTTGATCATGACTATTTTCATAGCCCCCACAATCTCCCTCAACTTCGTACCCATAAAACCCTTCACTACAATCATAGTCTCCCATGTCGTAGTCATAATAATCCCCGGTTATCGAAGACATATTCCCCTAATATCACCTTTGTACCTACACAATGAACAAACAATATTAGTAGTAAATCTTCCTTACCAACACTCGTATATACTAACCTTTGTGAATCTCACAATTGAAGCGGCGAATATTGAAAGTTGCTTATACTCCGAGGGTCAATAATATGTCAATTCTACTTGGCGACCGGAATAGATTCTTGTTTGATCGACGCAAGACACAAAATAAAATTTACTTACGAACTTGAAACAAAGAAGTTACGACGAGTTAGAAATGAGAAAAGTACACAAACAACGAAGACACGAAAGAAAAGGATTCAACAATTAATCTACAACTAAGTAGGTGATTACTAGTTGTTAATTAATTCTAGAATCAAGATATGAAACTAGGAAACAATAAAATGAAACTAAGAATCTAAAATTTGAGCCAAAATTTATCTTGTGAACAGTAAAATGTGATGTGGCAGCCACGTATTGGTTGCGGTCGTAACAAATTTATTTTCCAAAATTGGAATTCTTGATCAATTTGTAAGTTGGGAATGGTGGATTTGGTTTTAGGAGGGAAATATAAGTCTTGTAATCCCTTTTCAATTCCAAAAAGAGAAAACTTGACTTTGTTGTACACTTTCCTTAAAACAAGATCCTCAAAACATGGAAGGTTGTTGGAAATGGTTGTAAGTCTTTGAGTGTGAAGCAAAAGTCTTTGAGCCACAAGTCTTACACCTTAAATCTTGAATTTATGTCTTGCAAGACTAACATCAATTCACACTCTCTTTCTTCAACTTATAGGATCAACAACCACTTTTTCTTCAACAAAATATAGAGATGGTGAAGAACACCAAGAACACAAACTTTGAGTCTTGAAGTTCTAAGGTTCAAGTTGGACCTCCCAAACAACACAACACCTTTTCAAGCTTAAAATCCACAACACAATCCCCAAAATACACGTTCAAACTTGAACCAACAACACATCACATGTTCAAGTCTTGAATCCACAACAACAATACCAACAACAATCGGTCAAGTCCAAGTTCACAATAACAACATCAACAACAAAGGCTCAAATCAAGATATAGACTCAAAGTGTTAGTGAAGAACAATACTAACGCTAGAAACACTTAAGGCAAGTAAAAATCTCAGCCAAGACACAACAACAACACAATTTTCGGCCAAGAACACAAAGTGGACAGAGTGCAATTTTCTGAAAATTTTAGTTTTCAGTTTTTTTTTTTTAATTTGTGTGTTTGTGTTTTTCAAGTCTCAAGCCCAAGATTGATCTTGTTAGAACAAAATCAAAGATGGCTTTGATACCAAATGATACAAGAAAAACAAGAGGAACATGAAATAACCACAAAACAGTCCAATACACCCTCCAAAACAGTCCACAAATCACAACAAATCGTGGGCAAATGACGACCTCACTCGGATTAGACAAATACAACAAGAATACAAGAAACAAAGGTGTATTTGACACCCAAAACAACCACAAAACGTGAAGAACAAGACGACAACAAGAACACAAATTTTCGGATTCAATAAGACGCAAAAACAGTCCACTACAAACAATAACAAGATTACAAGAATAAAAGGATAGATAGTGAGATATAGATTTGTTACAAGACTTAGGAACAAAGTATGCTTCAAATACTAAACCCCTAATTAATGTAACAACACCACCACACTCTTACAGTGACCGCCAAGGGAATCACTCACCTCAAGATCCACCGGTTCCAAGCAAAGAACAGTATTGGCTTTTCCAAGCCCTATACTAAGGATGACTTTTCCAAGCCCTAACTAAGAACTATACTAAGGTGTTGCACTCTCCAAAGAGAGAATAAGTATTTCAAATGTTCATCATTCATTAACTAAAGAGAAATAACCTAAAATAGACTACATATAGTATATTACAAAGGAAAGATAAAATGACTCCAATGCCCTTAATGAGGTGGGTGGCAATAGAGTGTCATTTAGACAAGGCTAAAAGACCAAAATGGCCTTGAGGCTAAGTGACCAAAATGATCTTAATAAAAGGGGCCAAAACCGTGAACCATCAAATGTGGTCCAAACCCGTGAGTCCTCTAGTCTTCAAGGCTCCAAGCAATCTTCCACACACGGGTTTGTTTGAGGGCATGCTCAAAATAACCCCTACAAGTATGATCCCGTGCCCTCCATGGGAGCAAAGCTTGATTCTTCACGTAGTGACTTTGAAAGATACCATCGAAAGCTAAGGTGACCATTTCACGTGTATCACATAATTAAGATAAGGATTGTTGAACATGCCTTTTGACGGATAATTTCCTTGATGGACGTAAGATAATTTAGCTCTTAGCTTGTGGAACCCTTGTCCTTTGCTCCTAGCTGTTTGAGGGAAGTGGAATGACTCCTTTTGGATGATTTCTATCATTTTTAGGGACTTAGAACCGTATAGGGTGAAGGGGAAATGATTTAATAGGTGTGAAATGACCCTAATGCTCTAAAATAACATTTAAATCGACGTTCTATCAATGAAGAGGGGTCGTGGTGCGAGCCCCAACAGGGAAGCAAGCCTTGCGGGGCCATCGCACAATGGTCCCCCTCGAGACGCTTGATCATTTTCCATGTCCTAAACCTCCCCCAACACGTCCGAACCCATCACAATTATTTTAAACTCAATCTAGAGGTCACGTGGACTTATTTTCAACTTTGTTTGGACTCCTAAACACCCGGGGTGTTACATTTTGGTTTTATTTGAAGGTACTTCTAGTTTACATGTCAACTGGATTAAGAGCTACTTGTATCCGATAAATGAAGTTTCAAATATGGAAGTGTTGAAAGAAATTCTAGGTAGTGAGGTTGTACTATATTGAGTGCCAAATCTTAATCTTTGAAATTTAGAATGGTGTAGTGAAGAAGAGTGAAAAGAAATCGGCAAAGGTGAAAAGGTGAATGTTTATCTTTAGGTGGTAGATTGACTTTGATTAACTTTGTGCTTGATGCACTCCCAACATATATGATGTTCCTGTTTCCAATTCCAATAGAGATCATCAATAGGTTGGATAGAATTACAAGAAACTTTCTTTGGCAACAGAATAAGGAGAGAATAGGCTAACATCGCAAGAAAAATGAGGAGCTAGGGATTAAGAAAGTCATATTACAATGCAAGGCTTTGAGAATGAAATGGTTGTGGAAATATTCCAATGATCATCAGACTTTGTGGAGCAAAGTAACCAAAGAACATTATGAGGAAGTGAAATTTGGATGACTAAAGAGGTCACTACACCTTATGGTTAGTTTGTGTAATGCCCCTAGACTATCCCTGGACGTCACACGGTGCTTAGAACTACAAGTGATCCTAAGCTAACCCATGATACTGGCATAATTCATGAGCAACTGAATAAAAATAAATAAAATAAAAATATTAAGCGGAAGTAATGTAATTAGCTGAACTTGTTCAATACAATATTGTTTAAAACATTTACAACACTCGATTGTGCAAAAAGAAACTACAACTAAAACTGAATATATCAACTCTGACTGACTGTCGATGAAGCCTTCACTAATATTGACTATAGGTAGCTGGAACATGACCCCCAACTATCCCTAATCAATTCACATGAATAAATATAAAGTACTAGTACTGAATCTACAAACTAACTTGAGTCCTCGGATAAAGAAAACTCATTACCTGTTGTCTAGAAGCTGTGAACTGCCTGATCATGATGTTGTGGGCTACAATTGATACTTACATTATGAAATAATATAGCCACTCAGACGTAAACGTGGTCAGTACTTCTGGAATGTACTGAGTATGTGAGGGTGAATTCAATAAGTAAAACTGATACAGATCATAATCATACAACATGCATGCTATGTATAGATAGACTCACCATGATCATGAAAGAAATTGAAAAGCCAAATTATCTTAAAATTTGAATAATAAAGATTAATATTATTCAAAAGTAGATCCATGATCAACAGTTGGAGAAAATAAATAGAACTAACCATTGATAAAATATCAAATCTATAAAACAAAACCTAAGTACAACTTAAGGCGGAACACTGCACTTAACCAAAACCATTCCTAGGACCCAAATGTTATCCGTACCAAATATCTAAGATTGTCAAGACGGGATACAACCCCAAAACTAAAAGAAAGTGTATAATATCCAAAACAAAGGACTATGACATAAAGGAAAGATCTCATGGTAGCCAAAATATGCCATTCACCCTGGAATCTGAAATCACTCGCTGTAATCACAAGTAAGGTCTCGTAGGAGTCGCTGAAATATGCGCTACACTCACAAAAAAGAGGGCATGTATAGTGTCAGCGCACAAGAAAACAACAATGCACTGGTAGGGTCATTTGGCTAACCCAAGATGAGAATATGAACACTTTACTAAAATGTAGTTCAACAAGTTAATCCATGCTCAAAACTAACATACATATAGCACGTCAACATCAAATAAATAGTTTAGAATTAAAACAAACAATGCAACAAAGTATCACCAAATCACGTCCAGTCAAGCTAAGTCAAGACATATCAAGACAAGTAAACAATTATCAAGCGTATATGTATATATATATAATTATATTCCCCGATTCACTCAAGGAACGTCAAATTCACCTGACCCTCGTATATACACACTATGAATAATACATCCACCCTTTAGTCATTACCTGCAAGGAATAAATTCTTTCTATGTACTAGGACCCCGGACACAAGTTTGTGTCAATTTTATTTCTCCAATAACCTGTGAGAACGTTCTAAATATCGAAATATTTCACATTTAATAATAAAGTGGTTCAAAATCATATAACCTTGCATTGACCACACCAAACAATATGCACAAATAAGAAACACTTACAAATTAGTTAACATGCACATATAGTACAAATTGGATGAAACTACAATACCATCACCTATCTCGAACCAAGCTTACACAACTCCTCTAAATTGAAGCTTTGCCCTTTCGTGGAATTTCTAGTTGCTCTTGGTCTAGAACACGCAAATAAACACATACTTTTCAAACTAGATGAGCTTTGTTTGGCCTAATATTTTTCAACTTGTAGTGAAAAAACAAAACAAAAAAAGCACAACTTTAAACCATGTTTTAGAAAAAGAAGTGTAGAATTAATAGGGAAATCACGCATCCAGATAATTTGAATACTTATCAATTAAATAAAATAACGAGAAAGAGTTTCAACCAATATTACTGAATTGAAAGAATCTTATACCTCAATGAGAAAATTTCATAAACAGTTATAATTTGTATAATTGGGGCACAATTATATTTATAACTATAGTTTGCCTAATTATTGCTAGATATCTTCTGTATGTGTTTGCTCAAATTCATTGTATTAATGCATATAGTCACTATTAGATGCAATCATGATAGGCTGTATGCGTTCGCTCAATTTTGTTGTATCAACGCAACAACTGCATTGGATATCATTTTGATAGGTTGGCATGCACGTGTTCAATAGATTGTATCAAAGCATATAACTCTGCTGGATATGCAAAAATCATGAAATAATTATACATACATATAACATACCATCATTGGTCATCGAAGGTACATACAACATAGAGTCGACGAAGAAGACGACCCAGTCTATGTTATTCTCCATACATACATCCAAAATCCCTATCTTTCCGCCATGGCATACACACAACATAAATCAAAGAAGAAGAAGACCCTGACCTATGCTATTCTCTCCCTTAGATGACCCAAAATCTTGAAAAAAGCTGAAGAAATTTGGGGAGGGATAATCCTCTGAATGGGAAATGGGAAATGGGAAAGAAGAAATTTCCATTAAATATATTAAAAAAATTTAAATTGAGGTGGGGAAGAGAATTCAAAAATAAGAACGCCGAAGAGAATGAATTTCCAACAATACTGAAATGGATATCGTTAGAAGACTTGCAAGAATTCAAGAATCAAGTCATTGAAAATGAAAAAAAATAAAGGCAACAAGTCTTGGTTGCCTCTAGATAGACTTCTGGGTTAAGGTTTTTCATTTCACAGCCCTTCAATTGCTTTTTGGAAAAGGTTCAGTAGATCTACCATGTTACCGAAAATTGAGAGAATGGAAGTGGAGGTCTTCAGATTTCACAAAATTTTAAAAGAAAGAAAAAAAATGAGCCACGGAGGGTATTTGCTACAAAATTCAGTGTCGTTATGTTTGATAATTTTATGAATCATAAGTATAATATATGTACATAATAAGACAAGGTAATTTTTCCTATCTCAGTTGAGTATCTATGGTATTAATTGAAAAAAAAAAGAGTGTATCAAAGAACCAATATGTACTTGCAACTCACTTCTATATGGGAAGCCATTGAGTCTACATTCTCAACGCACTTGTTAGGAGGAGGTTGCACTAATTTCCCCACACCTAAGTTTTCATGTTTATCTTCTTTGTCCATTCAATTTATTTGTTTTGTTTTCTTTTTCTTTTTAGGACCTCTTGTAATTCAACGCCCTTTGAATCATCCATATAATTCTAGCAGTTCTCTTCAATATTACCAAACTTCATATTGCCCGTATATATTTTTGGCCTCCCGTCATAGTTTACAACTTATGTATGGTCCTAGATGGAGTGAAATCACATGGATTGAGAGAAAGCGTAAGATTTATACCGCAAGCAACCTCGTCCGAAGATGGAAATAAGAAAGGATATTTAGCCTTCATGTCCTCCTCCGATTGCCAAGTAGCTTCCTCCACTTTTTGGTTCCTCTATAGCACTTTTACCGAAGCTATCTTCTTGGTTCTTAACTTTCGAACCTGCCTTTCTAGAATTTCGATAGGAACTTCTTCATAAGATAAAGAATCCTTCACACCGATATCTTCTACGGGCACCACCAAGGAGGGATCACCTACACATTTCTTGTGCATGGATATGTGTTTGGGGTGAATCGATGCCAAGCTCGTCGGTAAGTCCAATTCGTAAGCCACATTTCCAACTCTCTTTAGAATATGATATGGACCAATGTAGCGGGACTAAGCTTCCCCTTTCTCCCAAACCTTATAACTCCCTTCATGGGAGTCTTTTAGGAATACCTAACCGTCAACCTCAAACTCTACCTCTTTTCACCTCATATCAGCATAGGACTTTTGGCAATTTGAGTTGTCTTAAGTCTCTCTTGAATAACCTTGACTTTCTCCATCGCTTCGTGCATAAGGCCAGGTTCGAACAATCTAGTCTCACTACCTCATACCATCCAATCAGTGGTCTACATATCCTACCATAAAGGGCCTCAAAATGAGCCATGTAAATGGTGGAATGATAACTATTATCATAAGCAAACTCAATAAGCATTAAGTGGTCTACCCAACTTCCTCTAAAGTCAATCACGTAGGTTTTTAGCATATCTTCTAGAGTTTGAATGGTATGCTTTGCTTGCCCATTCGTTCGAGGGTGGAAATAACATTTAAAACAACATTCTATTGACGAAAAATCATGTGGGGGGGGGGGGGGGGGTTCACGACGCGAGCCCCAATAGGGGAAGCAAGCCTCGTAGGGCTATCGCGTGATGGTCCCCTCACGACGCTTGATCATTTTTCACGTCCTAAACCTCCCCAACACGTCCGAACCCATCTTAATTATTTTGCACTCAATCTAGGGGTCACGCAGACTTGTTTTCAACTTTGTTTGGACTCCTAAATACTCGGGGTGTTACATTTTGGTTTTATTTGAAGCTACTTCCAATTTACATGTCAACTGCATTAAAAGCTACTTGTATCCTATGAATGAAGTTTCAAATATGGAAGTGTTGAAAGAAATTCTAGCTAGTGAGGTTGTGCTGTATTGAGTGCCAAATCTAAATCTTTGAAATTTAGAATAGTGTAGTGGAGAAGAGTGAAAAGAAACCGGCAAAGGTGAAAAGTTGAATGTGTATCTTTAGGTGGTAAATTGACTTTGATTAACTTTGTACTTGATGCACTCCCGACATATATGATGTTCCTGTTTCCAATTCCAATAGGGATCATCAATAGGTTGGATAGAATTAGAAGAAACTTTCTTTGGCAACAGAATAAGGAGAGAATAGGATAACATCGCAAGAAAAATGAGGAGCTAGGGATTAAGAAATTCATACTACAAAGCAAGGCTTTGAGAGTGAAATGGTTGTGGAAATATTCCATTGATCATCAGACATTGTGGAGCAAAGTAACCAAAGCACAATATGAGAAAGTGAAATTTGGATGACTAAAGAGGTCACTACACCTTATGGTTAGTTTGTGTAATGCCCCTAGACTATCCCTGGACGTCACATGGTGCTTAGAACTACAAGTGATCCCAAGCTAACCTATGATACTGGCATAATTCATGAGCAACTGAATAAAAATACATAAAATGGAAATATTGAGCAGAAGTAATGTAATTAGCTGAACTTGTTCAATACAATATTGTTTAAAACATTTACAACACTAGATTGTGCAAAAAGAAACTAAAACTAAAACTGAATACATCAACTCTGACTGACTGTTGATGAAGCCTTTACTAATATTGACTATAGGTAGCTGGGACATGACCCCAACTATCCCTAATCAATTCACATGAATAAAAATAAAGTACTGAATCTAAAAACTAACTTGAGTCCTTGGATAAAGAAAACTCATTACCTGCTGTCTGGAAACTGTGAACTGCCTGATCATGATGTTGTGGGTTACAACTGATACCTACATAATGAAACAATTATAGACACACAAACGTAAATATGGTCAGTACTTCTGGAATGTACTGAGTTTGTGAGGGTGAATGCAATAAGTAAAACTGATACCGATCATAATCATAAAATATGCATGCTAAGTGTAACGTAAATATGGTCAGTACTTCTGGAATGTACTGAGTTTGTGAGGGTGAATGCAATAAGTAAAACTGATACCGATCATAATCATAAAATATGCATGCTAAGTGTAGAGAGGCTCACCATGATCATGGAAGAAATTGAAAAGCCGAATTATCTTAAAATTTGAATAATAAAGCATAATATGATAATCTGAGTTAGCATAAGTATAAATCATAAAGCAACAACTGAGTAAATCTTGTGAGCCAATCACACTTAGTTTCTAAAATCTTCTTTACTTTTCTTGGGGGAGATTCTTATAACCGACATAAACCATGTGAATTAGCATGGAGTCCAATATCTTACCCACGTTGAGGGGAGATGTTCTACCCTTGTCATCGGTATAGAACCTTAACTTAGAGTGATCACTAAACTTAGCTCCTTGGGGCATGGGGACACTATCTGGCGAGACCTCTTAAATCTACAGTGGCACGTAGTTTCTGAGGAAATAGGATGCGCTAAACCCACATTCTCCTCTCGATGCTAAATACTACTCCCAAACTATATACTCTTATACTCAATACTTATGAAATTTCACCTTAAAATAGCACATGGTGTTATAAAACTGAAAACCAACTATGCTTTTCTTGCTTAAATCAATACTTATAAAGAAATTTGTGAATTTCATATCTTATCTGAGATCATAAGATCAAAATTAAAACTTCAATTAACGCTATAATACTTTATAATGTGAATTAGTTAGCTTGAACTTCTAGTAAACTGAGTACGTAATGCTAAAAATTGTAATCATTTACCAACTCACAGGAATTTCATGTCAAAATACCAAACTCAATGCATAAGATCACTTTCATGGATAAAAACATAATTAAACATGAAATCTTGTGCTAAATAAGGCTTAACTTATAAGGAAACATCATAATCTTAAAGCATAAGAAAAGTGGGTATAAACCCTCGTAAATCAATTTCTTAAAATTCAATTAAAGATCAAACTTTTAGGCACAAGAACACAAGAATATCCTTGAATAAACCCCCATATACCTGACCTTAGTGAATTTCCTTTGAAGGAAGCTTGAATTTGTGCCTTGGGATCTTGAATTTTGGAGAGACTGCTACTAATGACTCTGCCTTCCTGACAGGTGAAGTCGTCACCTCTACACTCGCTCGGTGCTAGTTCCTACTCCCAACTAAATGACACTGACTGATTAGACTGGACTGGACAGAGTTAACTGAGTTCGGTAACTGGCTGAGTTCTGCTATTCGTATACTACGGAGTTTATTCTGTAATTACTAAGGCTCTAGATAAACAGTTAGATTGTTGGGTATTAAATACCCCCAGGACTCGATAGCATGAAAAGTAAAGCATACCATGATCTTGAATAATATAACAATTCACTTGTTCACAATTCATCCATAAAGACATTTCATCAAACACTTGTAATGCATTAACTTGTACATGAATAGGGAATACATGTTATCATGGAATAATGACACTATTTCATTCACTTAGGTATTTAGACAAACACTCGGGAAGCATGCTTAGGTCACATAATAGTAAACACAACATAGTGATCATAGCTACATCAATCAACTTGTACATCATATCATGCAATTCAACACATATAATGATTAATTCCATGAAAACTTGTAATTAAATCATGGACAAAAACCCAACAATAACATGAAACATGAATTCAATTCAATTCAAACATAGAAAGCATGGAATCCACAGTCTTATATTTTGAAAAGGGGATTCTTGGGCTCCATGGAAGGTAAGGATCCAAGAATGAACATCTAACATACCTGGGAATCTTAATTCTTGAAGTTCTTGAAGACTCTCAGAGGGATTCTTGAGATTGCTCTTGAAACTTGGAGGCTAGGGTTTTCTATCTTTGAGAGAGAATGTCTTAAATTGAGGAAAAGTGAGTTAATAATGACCTAAATACATTTTTTAGGGATTAAATCCCACATCTGGGTAGATAAAATACATGGGAAAAGGCTAATTTAACCTTGGACGGAACTTTAATTTTTCATTGAAATTTCCGATTTGGGGTCCTGGCGCGACGCGGCGCTATCGCGTCGTGTCGCTGGAAACTGACAGCTGGGAACTGGGCTGACGGCGAGACGTGGCGTAATCGCGGACCCTTACTGGATTTGGACAATTGGAAATTGGAGGCTCTCCGCGAAGCGGTGAGATCACAGAGTCATACTGGAAATTGACAATTGCCATTTGGACCTATGGCGCGACGCGCTACTGACTGAAATGATGGTGTTTTACGATTGGAACTTAAAATAGCCATAACTTCTTACCCGGTTATAGGATCTGGGAAAATTTTATATCATTGGAAAGCTGACTGAATTTCCTACAAGATGGTGGGTCTAAATCTGGGAAATTCCGCCTAGAACAAAAATTCTACTGAAGACTAAACTGAGCTGGGAAATTGCGGGGTGTTACACAAACTTAGTTAATTCCACAAGTGGGGTCGAGGAAGGTAGTATGTACACATACCTTATCCTACCTTGTGAAAGTAGAAGTAGTTCTCAATAGAACCTCAACAACAAAAATACTATATTCATAGTGTAGTCACACAAGTGAAATTTGGTAAAAGTAGTGTGTATATAACGTCACCACTACCTTGTGAATATAGAGACTATTTCTGGAGGACCCTCAGTCCAAGTAATGAATATAAAAAATAGTATGAAAAGAAAATATAGTAGTGAAAAAGCTATGCTGAAAATAATGAAAAAGGAACAGTAGCATCTACTTTAACCCTCGACCTCTATATCTCATATTTAGGATCATGTCCTCGATAAGTTAACACGCATGTCATCCCCTGTCTAATCATATCTCCCTAATTCTGCTTTAGCCTACTTCTACCTCTCCTCAAGACCACCATATCCGACCTCTCATACCTCATTGAGGCATCTGAACATCTTTTCATCATATGTTTAAACCATATCAGTCTCGCCTCCCTCACCTTGTCCAAAATATCCTCGTTTCTAACCCTATCCCTCGTAGTATGGCCATACACCCATTGCAATATCCTCATTTTTTCTACCTTAATCTTATGAAAATGCGAGTTCTTGACCCACCAATACGTTGCCCCTTACAAGTTAGTTGGTCTAGTTACCACTTTATAGAACTTACATCTAAGTCTTGGTGGCATATTATATTTTACACAAAAACCAGATGCAAACCTCTACTTCATTAACATTCATTTCGTGAGCTGCACCACTGAACTTGCATTCTATGTACTCCGTCTTAGTCTGCTCTACCTGAACCCGTTAGAATTTTTAGGTCTGTCTCCAAGCTCCAGTTTATTGTTAGCTCCATTGCGCGTCTCGCTAGTCTATACTATGTCATCCGCAAACATCATATACTATGGTACCTCTCTTTGGATATGTCGTGCCAATTCATCCATTACCAAAGGAAAAAAAATAAGCTACGAGTTGATCCCCAACGCGACCCCATCACGATAAGGAAGTACTTCGAGTCCCCTCCCATCATCCTCACCCATGTCTTGGATCCATTGTACATGTTCTTAATTGCCCTAATGTAAGCTATGGGTACTCCTTCAGTAAACATTTCGATAGACTCCCCATAAGGACTTCGTCGTTAGACTTTTCGAGGTGAATGAACACCATATGCAAATCGATCTTCCTCTCCTCATACTGCTCCATCAATCTCGGTAGTAGATACACCCTTCATCACCCTATCTCCACCATCCTCTCCAAACTTTCATAGTATGGCTAGCAACTTGATACCCTTGTAGTTGTTACAATTATGAATATCCCGATTGTTCTTCTACAATAAAATCATTGTACTCCACCTCCATTCCTCGGGTATTCTAGATGTCCTAAAAAAGATGTTAAACAACCAGCCAACCACTTCATACCTGCATTACGGACGCTCTTCCAAAGTTCCATCAGGATGTACTTTTATCATCATCCACCAAAGTAGCAATAGTTTACAAACTTCTATAATGAAAGGTTGCCACACCAACTCTAGAACAACACAGTCTAAAGTAAATGGGTGAAAAACTGGACCCAAAAAGGCAATAAGCGAGAATAATGATAGGTCACTACGAAGCTTCTAACACCATCAAGGCTACAACCGCTACCACAAAAACCCCCCAAGCAAAAAAATACCAAAATTCAGGGACTAAAATTAATGAAAGAAAACTTGGAACTAGTAAGCAAGGAATTATGATAGAGAAGCAGTTAAGTACAACCAAGAAATAAACTGGAACTTGAAAGTAGGAGAGATTGAGGAAGCAAGAAGAGACTGAAATACACTAGAACTATAAACACGTAGGTAGATAACTGAATTTTGGCGGGAGGGCATTAAGGTAAATCACAACTTCAGACTATACTTTGGATAAGAAAAGTAATCTAAATAAAGACAACTAACATGAAAAGCATTACATAACATTCCACAAGAACGGAACAATAACAACAGCTAAAGAATATGATAATCGAAGTAAAAGAAACAACAGATAGTAACAAATATTAAAAAACAAGAAACTATGTTAATAATACTAATACTATTGGTATATGGAGAAACAAATATTGTGTTCCAAACTTCCACCAAGCATATCTCAGAGGAAGGTAAGAAAACCCCTAACTACATATTGTTTACCCTAATCCGCAACCTCCGTAACCTATCTAAGGAATGCCCTTGAAAGCTGAAGATGTGGCATGTCTTCTCCAATAACCTCTACTTATTCGGTTTACCCATACCTCTAGTCAAACCCATCTTTTCATCCTCTCACAACTAGTCACTGGGACATTTGTGTGTCTTCTCTTCACATGTCTAAAACCATCTCAGTCTCGCTTCCCTCATCTTGTGGTGACCACAGGGGCTACTCCCACCTTATCCTGAATATCTTCATTTTAATCATCTATCTCCAAGTATGCCCACATATCCATCTCAACATACTCATCTCAGAACTCTCATCTTCTAAATATGGAAATTTTTTACTGTGTCATGAGCTAGAAATAATAAGAAATGATGTTAGTGTGTGGGTTCGAACCTGAATACTAGTAATGAGAATAAGACAACTTATTTGGCTTTAGCGGCTGAGATCTATTTTCATTAATGAGCCATGGAGGGATAT
This sequence comes from Capsicum baccatum var. pendulum, assembly GCA_030864225.1. Taxonomy (NCBI): domain Eukaryota; kingdom Viridiplantae; phylum Streptophyta; class Magnoliopsida; order Solanales; family Solanaceae; genus Capsicum; species Capsicum baccatum. The sequence continues at coordinate 45,611,944 of CM061561.1, forward strand.
GATCATGCCACATCAGACGCGGTTGTTGCTGCAATTCGTTGATAACAGCTCTGACACAGGAGAGAGAATCATGATTGCAATTGGTTCCACATTCCATGGAAGCTCAGTAGAGTATCAGTCCAATTTCCATTTCAGTAGTCGTAGTTGTTTTTGTGTTGAGTCATTATCAGAAAATGTAAAGTGTCAAGTTATTTAGTTCAATTAGTTGTTTGTTGTTTATCAAAATATCAGAACATTGTCCCAAAACATTGAGTTGTTGATTTCATTTGCAATTTCGTAAATTTTGCTCCTAATTCTCATAGTAAATTCGAGTCAGATCTTACTCGGATCTTTGACCGACTGACCAACACTCCTCCTCTTATAACATAGTAGGTCTAACTATCACTATGTAAAACTTACCTTTAAATTTTGGTAACACCTTTTTATCACACAAGAAAATATATATATGAGCATAAAACCAGAAAGGAATAAACTGAAAAGCTCGTGTTATAAGAGAGTGCAAATTTAGAAACACTCAAAAACAATACTAGCATAAACCACCAAAGCAGAAATTGAAGCAACTTCTATTTTTTAGATTGTTGCAACCAAAGCAAGGATGAGAATTGATGTTGCATTTGTTGCTACAATGGTTTTACTAGAATAATTAAGTGAGATATTCCATAATATTATTTTCTTTCCATTCTAATATCTACATTAAGTAGAAATTTATTTTTCTATTTGTTTTATTTTAGTTTAGAAATATTCTATAATAACGACTTTTGTTGTCCCATTTTATGTGGTGTTATTAAAACAATTTTTCTTTGACTATAATTTTCTCACGAACTTCTTATAAATATATTGAGTCATTATTTTGGTTGACTCGTAGTATTTCTCGTGTAATTTTCAAATATGTAAATTTAATTTAGAAATTTTAAAAAATCTATCCCTCGAATTCACATAGAATATCAAGTGTTTGACCCTTGTAGGGGTAAGGACTGCACACACACTATCCTCTCCATATCCTACTTTGTGGGATTATACTACTTATGTTGTTGTTGTTGCATCCCTTTGATATTGGCTAACTTTCCTACCAAACTTGCTTCGTCATAAATAAACCTACACGAAATTGATCAACTGCCCATAACATTTTCCTTATACTTATCCACCAACAAGCATATCTCATATTATGTTTTCCAGTCTGACAGGGATACTTCAACGATACGAAGGTCATGTCGAATCAGAAAAAGAGATCTCTGCAGAAATCAAGGTCGCAGAGGTATTTGATTAGTTGACTACTATCAACATATCTAACCGGAACAATTTCAAGGTGAACTGTGAAATGCATGTAACTTCTTGCATATTGCCAACGATACTAAATATCCACGTTAGCTTTGATGTGCCACCTCAGAGACTACAAACTCCGAATTGTTAATAATGTTTACTCTTCATCATAGCGTATCTGGTTCCTCGACTAAAATGAGTTATACTACACACACACACATAGCATATCATTAAATCCTGGAAGCAGGCTCTGACTAGTTGTTCATTTGTGTAGCTAATACAGCTGATTTGTAGATTATCATTGATTCATTGCGTGTTTTGAAATGTATCCTCAGTAATTATTTGGGTGTTATTCAATGTTATCTTGTATAATCAAACTTGCATTTTTGGACACAGCACTCTAAATACTCGAGCATGAAAATGGGAGAACTGCTACAAACAACAGAAAGGTACTGGTCTCATATTTCACTTTTATTTCTTAAAGCTTTATACTACTGATGCTCCGTCTCAATTTGACAGGCAACTCGAGGAACCTAATGCAGATAGTCTCCCTGTGACTGACCTTATCCATCTGGAAAAGGAACTTCAAACAACTCTAACGCAAATCAGATCGAGAAAGGTACTTCTACATTCCCCTGGCCTATTAGAATTGCATCAATTGGAACTCTGGTGTTAAGATATGGTACATAAAAAGTACTGGCTTCCCTCTTACTGCCTCTAGCTTTACTAATACTAGAACGCATTTTCAGACATGACGAGCCATAGCTCAATGATGTTTTCATTCATCTATTTTAACTCTATACGTTCTAATGCTTTATTTCATGATTTATTTTCTCATTTTCAAATTGTGAGTATGCAGAAGGTTAGTAGGTAGCAGTATGTGGTATTGTCACCATCCATACTAGTAGTTGGAGTATTATCACTGTAGTTTCAGGTCCTTTGATTTAGGTTATTATTTGTTGTCTTGTACTTCGACTATCATATTATTTTGTCGTAGTTACTGTCCTGTTATTATCTATTGTTTTTGTTACTAGCTGTTATATCTTGTTCTTCTATTATCTCTTTTTCTGGACTGCTTTGGACTATTTTTTCCTTGAGCCTAGGGTCTATTGGAAAGAAGCTCTCTACCTCTGAGGTAGAGGTAAAGTCTGCCTACACTTCACCCTCCATAGACCCCACTTTGCGGGATCATACTGCGTGCGTGAGGAACCATAATTGTTAATGAATTCCTCCAGCTATACCTTTTATTTTTGCTTTATCCCTTTATGAAACATTTTGCATTTGTTTCGAATTAATATTTGACTTCAGTATTATAATCTCGTTCCTTTGGGGTTAGTATCTCCGAACGATGAAAATCTGAATAATTCTTTTTTACAGACACATTTGCTGCTTGAATATGTTAAGGGTCTTCATGAGAGGGTAAGTTTTCATTTCCATAGGCACATCCTGAAAAGTAGTTTTTCCGGAAGTCGTGAGTATGGTCTATCTGCCTGTGTATTGTGAAGCTCTGTATCAGCACGGCTTTGATTCCATGAACTTTGACTCTCAGATCATGGTGCATTTGATTAACTAGCATCTTTTCATCAACTAGAACTGTACAATTCTGGTGTTGAACTTTCCCTCTTTTCCAGGGTTATACAACACCTCATCCTTGTTTCAACTGAGGACTAGCGCTCGCATACACTTGTCCTCATCAGTTTTTTGATAGGCTGGTGTAAAAGTATGTTGAGACTTAATTGACAATGAGACTTAATGGATCATCAAGTCTTATAGAATTGTCTCCACTCCTTAAGGTGGACGGGAGTTATTAGAGATCGGCTCCCTGCTTTCTACAGTTCTCTGTATCGTGATATCTTTAATTGTTCTAGGATGAACTAATATCATGTTAAATTTTCCAGGAAAAAATGCTGCGAGAGGAAAACAAACTTCTGGAGGACAATGTGAATCTTATCTCACAAAATCTGCTTTCGTATTTTTTCCTAATTTATAACTAATAATGCGCATATGCCCATACAGAGAGCTCGGATCAAGAAAAACATAAATGTGAATGAGATGTCTATGGATTTCACTGACCTTCCACCACCCCATATACTTTGTGGACAAGAGAGGGTGACCCTGGATTTTCTCTAGTGATTATCGGCGTATTTGTCAAATAGCCTTGCAGTGGCTCCAGGAGAATAACCTGCAAAGGATATGCGGTTCCTGTATTAAGTATCATGCTGTACATGAAATAAGCAGCGACTTCAAAAATAACTAGCAATATTATATTGTGTTATTTCAATAAAACTAATTGTTCATGGCCGTGAGAGCCGTACCAAATCAAGACAAATTCTGAATACTAGAAGTGATGGCAACTTCTGCTTCTTAATAGATTATGACCTTAAAATTGAAAAGGTGAAGATGATCTTCGGCCCTCCGGCTTGTGTTTTACATATTCAGTGTTCTCATTGCGTGTCTTGGACTTATTTTCGTTTCTCTTGGATGGTGATTAATTTATGTCTGTACTTGACATATACAAGAGGGTGTTGTATAATGTTCAAATATAAGTGTTACCTTGCTTGCTGATACAGTGACCAGGGATAAAAAGGCTTATCACTCTTGAGAATAGTCCATACACTATATATGCTACTAGATGCACGGGCTTATTATTGGGTCTCAATTTATGTGATATAAATAGAATTTAAAAGTTATTAACTATTGTAAATAGAATTTAAAAGTTATTAACTATTGTAAGCTATAATACTTTTTATGTAATTTTCAAATAATACATATTACTTTTCTTGTTTAAACTTTTGTGTCATTGATAGTCAATTATATTTTAAAAATAATTTAAGTTTTTAATTATTGAGATTTATAATACCTTTTTTCTCTTTAAATTTAAGTGACATTGATATAATTTCGAGAATCAACCAAATATTTTATATACTAAAAAATTTTTAGGATGTTAATTATTATATTACTTAAAACTTGATACTTAAAATTTATATTACTTTTTATGTAATTTTCAAATAATACATATTACTCCTTGTCCAAACTTCTGTGTAATTGATAGTCAATTATATTTTTAACTATTCCAATTTGAGGGGCACTGATAATTTCAAGAGTCAAACCAAATGTTTTGTATTTTTTTTAAGTTGTTACTTATTGTGATCTATAGTATTATTTACGTATTTTTCTTAAATATATAACAGATTATTTTTTTTAGATATTTTAAGCTGTTAAATATTGTAATTCAATTTAAGCGCGTTGATATAATTTCGACAGTCAAACAAATATTTTATATATTTTAAGTTATTAATTATTATGATTTACAAGATTTTTTTTTTTTGAAATATATAACAAATTAAAAAAATAAGACAAACAAATTAAAATGGATGAAAAAAATGAAGGCAAGGGAAAAGACCAATGAAGTTGTGCCAAAGCAGACAGATTGACCTTTAAATTTGTAAAGTTGTCAATTATTGTGATTTTAATATTTTTGTATGTATTTTTAAAAAAAATTATAACAAATAAAATTATTTTTTAAATATTTTAAGCTGTTAACTATTGTAATTTATAGTACTTTTTATGTAATTTTCAAATAATACTGTATATTACTCTCCTTATTCAAAATTTTGAGGCATTGATAGTCAATTATATCTTTTAAATAATTTAATTTTTTAATTATTGTGATTTATAATATTTTTTTCTTCTACTCCGATTTAAGTAGCACAATTGTTAGATGACAGAATAATTAATTAGGGGTGATATAATAAAATCATGATTGAAGCAACGAAACAGACATGTCTTAAATGATTCATAATAACTAATTAGAAGTAATCTAGCAAAGTTATTATAAGAAAATTTTGTGGGAAAAAATTAAGTAGGCCTCATATAAGACGTCAAGTCAATTTAACAACAAATATTATTAATTTTTTAATTCTTAGATGACTTTATAATAATTTATTATAAAAAAATATTTCTGAAAATTAAGTGGACTCGTATAAGACGTCAAGTTAATTTAACGATAAATATTATTAATTTTTTTAATGCTTAGATGAATTCATAATAATTTTTTAATATTATTTTTTTCATACTTAAATGGCTTAATAATAATTGATTAGGGGTAATAGAATAAAATTACGATTGAAGCAGCTGAAACAGACATATCATAAATGTCTATTTTATTTTTTTATTAAATATTACTACCTTCGTCCCAATTTATGTGCCGCCATTTGACCGAGTTGGAGTTTAAGAAATGAGTGATGACTTTGTGAAGTTTACAAAATTGTCCCTCTTAAAGTTATTTTAATATTCACTTTTTAGTTGTGTTTTCTTAATAAGTGGGACCTACTAAGGATAAAATAGAAAAGATGACATTAAATAGTTACCAAATAAGAAAATGTGACATTCTTTTTGGGACAAACCAAAAAGGAAATGGCGACACATAAAATGGGACGGAGGGAGTATTAATTTTCTAATGTTTAAATGACATTATTTAGAGGTGATATAGTAAAATCACGAGGCAAGCAACACGACCCTAAGCTGCTATCCTACTCACTCATAGAGTAATATCTGCTTCACATGGTTTGAAATTCTTACGCTTTGAATTACCAACATTCTGGTATGTACTAATTTAGAAAAGAGCATTTTAGTCATTTCATAAGTCGGTTAGGTAGTTAATATCTGTTAAGAGGTGGTTAGGATTCAGTTAGGAGCTACAACTTGCAGCTCATTAGGGATTAGCCTATAACTACAAGAATTACAATGTAACTGAGCATTCAATTTTAGATATTCAAAATACTTCTCTTAATTGATTCTCTCTCTTAATCTCTATATTTTAACGTTCAGCGACCATTCTCTCATTGGTTGCTTAGGTGACAGAATTGTGCTTGTCAAGTAGCACATTACGTTGATATCAGATCAGCAAGCTCCTCGGACGAAAATCATGCCGGAAATGACGGCGGCGAACACTAGAAATGGTGAACTCCTGTGAGAAGTAGATGAGTTATGAGAGCAAATTCATGTAAAAGGAGATGCACTCAGAGAAATTCGACAACTATTGATTACAATGGCTGCAAATCAGGTACCACAAAGGACGGATGGACCAGTGGAGAACGCATCGACGGGTAATGCATTCAATTTCGACCAAAGCAATCAAGGAATTCCAGGAAACCCTAATTGGCAAGGGGATCGATTTTAAAGGGTGAAATTCCCTAAATTTTATGGTGACGACATCAAGGGATAGGTGTACAAAGCAGAGCAGTATTTCGAGTACATGACGACCCCAGAAGGGAAGAAGGTGCAAACAACTACGATTTACATGGAAGGAAAGGCTCTACAATGGTACCAAGCATACATGAAGGCCAGGCTAGGGGTAATCCCTAGTTGGAGTGATTAAATAAGTGCAATTTACTTAAGATTTGGGGATATCAAACATGCTAATCCATTGGGAGAATTAATAGCTCTTAAACAGACAGGTAGTGTTCAGGATTTCTTGGAAAAATTTGATGAGCTCTTAAATCAAGTAGAGCTGACGGAAGAACAATCTATTAGCATCTTTTTGGCTAATCTGAGCCCAGAAGTGGAGGTGCAGGTAAGGATGTTAGGCGCTCAAACACTAATGAAAGCATACAATCAAGAGAAATTGGCCGAGCAACCTTTAAAACTGCAGCATGGTCATACACAAGCACCGGTGAAGAGTTCAAAAGCTATATTACCAAATCCCAACAATCCTTGGAGTAATCAGTCAAGAGTAGTGAATCTTAAGAATCCCAAGGTTGGAACTAACCCAACCATTACTGGGTTGAGAAGGCTATCCCCAGCCGAAATGAATGAAAAAAGATCTCAAGGAATTTGTTATTGGTGTGATGAAAAGTACATGCCGACCCACAAATGCAATAGGAGAAAGCAGTTGTTCATATTGGGGGTTACTGAAAAGAATGAAGAAGTGGTGTGGGAAGATGCTACGGAGGGGAAAAACAAAATGAAAAGGATTTATCATTTAAGGCTCAAGTTTCTGTACATGCCTTGAATGGTACTAGTGACTATAGAACCATGCGAGTAAAGGGTTCTGTTAAAGGAAAAATGGTCCATGTCCTTGTGGATTCGGGATCTACACATAACTTCATGGACTTGGCAACAACTAAAAGGTCGGGATGTAAGCTGGGCATAGTCACACCATTTTCAGTAGCAGTTACAGATGGCAGCAAGGGCCACAGCTCTCTTTTAAGCAGGGAAGTACATTGGAAAATGCAAGGAGTTGATTTTCGGGCAGATATGCTGGTAATTCCATTGGGGGGAGATGATGTGGTGTTAGGCATACAATGGCTCATAACTTTGGGAGATATAAAATGAAATTTTAGCCAACTGAAGATGGAGTTTCAAATGGGGAGCAAAAAGGTTTCACTTAGAGGAAGTCGATCCGGTAGTTTCAAAATGGTGGCAGATGTCAAGATATAAAATTTTTTGGGGAAAATACACCAACTTAATATCATGTCAGTAGCTTTTGTTCAAACTCCAGTAGAAGAAAAGTTAGGAAATTAGACGACTGAAATCCCGGTTGACATGCAGGTCATATTAGATCATTTTAGTTCCTTGTTTGACATACCGAAAGAATCGCCTACCCATAGGCAACACAACCATAAGATAGTGATAAAATAAGGGGTTTCTCCTATAAATGTTATACCTTATCAATATACAGTTGTTCAAAAATATGAAATTGAGAAAATGATTGCGGAAATGCTGAAAACAGGAGTGATCAAGTCAAGTTTAAGTCCATTTTCTTCTCCAATTGTTATGGTTAGGAAGAAGGATGGGACATGGAGGCTATGTATTGATTACATGAAGCTTAATGACTGTACTGTAAAGGATAAATTCCCTATACCTGTCATAGAAGAGTTGTTAGATGAATTGGGGGAGGTCCAAATATTAGTCTAAGTTAGATTTAAGGTCGGGATACCACCAAATTAGAATGACTGAGAACAATATTGAAAAGACTGCTTTTAGATCACACAATGGCCATTATGAATTTGTAGTCATACCATTTAGGTTGACTAACGCACCCTCCACCTTTCAAAAGTCTCATGAATCCTATATTCCGACCTTACTTGAGAAAATTCATTTTGGTATTTTTCGATGATATTTTGATATATAGTTCTTCTTGGGATGACCAATTGATGCACTTAACCTTGACTTTTGATATTTTGAAGACACTCTGTTTGTTTATCAAGTTGAGTAAGTGCTCTTTTGGAAAAACTGAAGTGGATTATCTAGGTCATGTCATCACCCAACAAGGAGTTCATGTTGATTTTGATAAAATTAAAGTAATGTTGGAATGACCGGTTCCCAAAACTATTAAAGAGCTTACAGGCTTTTTAGGACTGACCGGTTATTATAGAAGATTCGTGAAGGGTTATGGGTTGAGAGCTAAGCCTCTTACTGACTTATTGAAGAAAGACAAAATTGAGTGGACCACCATGGCAGCCAAGGCTTTCGAGCAACTTAAAACATCTATGGAAACCACCCCAGTACTAGCGTTGCCTAACTTTTCTCAGGAGTTTGTGTTGGAAACTGATGCAATAGGGGTTGTATTGATGCAAGATGGCCATCCCCTAATTCACATGAGTAAATCTCTCAGCTCCAGACACTTAGTTCTTTCAGTTTATGAGAAAGAAATGATTGCAATTGTGAAAGCAGTAGACAAATGAAGATCTTACTTGATTGGCGGACACTTCTTCATCAAAACTGATCATCAACAATTAAAATACTTGTTGGAGCAAAGAATTTCTACTCCCAGACAACATAAACGGGTTGCTAAATCATGGGGTATGATTATACAATAGTTTACAAGAACGGAAAAGACAACCAAGCAGCTGATACACTGTTTAGATGCCCTGCATAACAAGAGGTACAACTACAAACCTTGACCGCTATCACCTTTGATTTTTTAGAGAAGACTTGAGTCTCTTACACGGCCGATGACCACGGACAACGATTGATCACTATGCTAACGTCTGACCCTTTATCTAATCCGATATTCATATTGCATAAGGGTATCTTATACAGGAAAGGCAAGATTATAGTAAGAAATGATAGAAACTTGAAGCAAGAGATTCTACAACAGTTGCATGATAGTGCCATAGGAGGACACTCAGGTATATCTACTACACTCTATAGAGTGAGGCAGTGGTATTACTGGAAAAATTTAAAGAGCGATGTTTATAAATATGTAAAGAAATGTGAGATGTGTCAAAGGTGTACAGGAGAAAATGTCAAAGTTCCTGTCTTGCTACAACCCCTGCCAGTACCAGAAAAATTTTGGCAAGACATTAGCTTGGACTTTATTAAGGAACTGCCAAAGGCTTACAATAAATCAGTGATCTTGGTTGTTGTGGATCGATTAAGCAAATATGCTCACTTTATGAGCTTAAACCATACTTATACAGCTACCTCTGTTGCTCAGTTATTTTTGGATAACATTTACAGGTTACATGGATTACCACAAATTATAGTCAGTGACTAAGATGTGGTTTTTTTAAGCAAATTCTGGCAAGCCTTATTTGCAGCTCAGGGTGTGCAACTTCTTCACTCCACAGCTTATCACCCACAATCAGATGGCCATACTGAAGCGGTGAACAAATGTGTGGAGGGATATCTTAGGTGTATGTGTTGCGACAGACCTGAAGAATGGGTCAAGTGGCTACCCTTGGTTGAATGGTGGTATAATACCTTCTTCCATTCTGCTATCAAGATGACTCCTTTTGAGGTAGTTTATGGTTAGAAACCCCCACTCATTTACCATATCTAGCTCACGATTCTATGGTTGATAGAAGCCTTCAATCTAGGGAATGTACTATTCGGCTCTTGAAGTACCATTTATTGTTGGCCTAATATTGGATGAAAGCTCATGCTGACAAGCGGAGATCTCCTCGAGTATTTGAAGTTGGAGATGAAGTGTTTCTTAAACTACAACCATACAGGCTGGTATCATTGCGGGGTCATGCGTATCACAAGCTAAATCCCAAGTACTTTGGACCTTTTGTTATCCTCAAAAGGGTCAGCACCGTAGCCTACCAACTACAGCTTCCTCCTCATGCCAAGATCCATAACATTTTTCATGTGACTCAACTGAAGAAATTCATCGAGACAAACTTGTTCACACTGCTTTGCCTGTTACTCTCTCCTCCTATGACTATGTTATTTTGGTTCCTGAGGTTGTGCTAGACACAAGATCTATTTCCAAAGGTGAGTGGCTAGTGACTCAACACTTGGTCAAATGGTTCAACTATTCTTCTGAAGATAGCACATGGATGGATGCCCATTCTTTACTTCAGCAGTTTCCTCAATTCAGTCCTTGAGGTCAAGGACTTCTGCAAAGGGGAGTATTGTTATGTACTAATTCAGAAGAGAGGGAATTTTAGTCATTTCATAAGTCGATTAGGTAGTTAATATCTGTTAAGAGGGGGTTAAAATTCTATTAGGAGCTACAACTGGCCACTCATTGGGGATTAGCCTATAACTACAAAAATTATAATGTAACTGAGCATTCAATTTCAGATATTCAAGATACTTCTCTCTCAATTAATTCTCTCTCTTAATCTCTATGTTTTACTGTTCAACGACCATTCTCTCATTGGTTGCTTAGGTGATACAATTGTGCTTGTCAAGTAGCATGTTACACATTCATTCTTGGGAATTTGCTCTATCATAGCTTTGCTTTGCAAAACTCATATTAATGATAACAAGAGATTAATAGGGGCGAGCATAATTTGAGTTGAATCCAAAATTTAAATCAAAATTTGAACTCCTCGGATATTTGGTTTGTATTTTTTGAATTTTATTTTTAAAATTTACATTAAGATTCATATTAGATATTGAATTTAGTACTATCTGAAAAATCGCAACTTTTATGCCTTACATTCAACCCTACACATATCATATGGCCTGTCCAATCTAGTAAGTTTAATTTTCAAAAGTTCAATTGAGAAGTTTAAAAAAAAAATCTGAGCTTGTAAGGTTTTATTTAGTTAACACTTAAACTATTGGTCGTCTTAAAAACCTTCTAAAACTTGTTATTTCAATACATTGTGTATCCCCTCGTGGTCCAAAGATCACAATCATGTGAAACACGCGCGTATACAGTGGAATAATGACCTATGTAATGTCTACGTGGATAAATAATATTGAATCCTCTTTCATATTTATCTTATATAAAAAATCACTCACTTTCACTCTCAAAAAGCTTTTGTGTAAACTTTTAGTGAAGAAGAAAGGATGAAATTTTAGATGCTCTCTCGGTTCCAAAATGAAGAAAAGTTGAAGCTTTGAGTGAATATTTAATTTTCAAATTGAATTTTTTTGATAAAGTAAGCTATTATTTAAAATATATATATTTTTTATTTGTTTTCTTTGTGTTAAAATATGAGGGTTTTTTCTCCAGTTAGTTTTCCATACTAAATTTCGATTACTGTTCCGATTAAGAATTTCGATTATTTTGAGAAATTTTAAAAGTAATTGAGGAGAAGCGAGAATAAACAGCAGGAGAAGAGAGAGATGAAGGCTTTGAAACAATGAGCAAAAATTCAGTGATTTTTCAATTTTTTATTGTTGGAATAAGATGATGCAGCAAATATTATCGTCCCTCACGCATCTTATTGAGTTTATACTCAATTTTCATGTCAAATGGACCATGAGGGAGAACTTGATATATTAAAATAACAAATTTCAAGAGATCTTTATGATAATCAATAATTTAGATGTAAACTAAATAAAATCTTATAAGTTCAAGAACTTCTCTCTTCAATAAAACAGTATCCTACGACTCCAGCCATTAGTATTAAGTCCAATAAGAGATTACACGGCATGTCCCTCTTAAGTACTGAAAGTTGCACATTTTAAGCATACTATTAACTCAATTGAGGTTGTTAATTGTTTTGACCTATCTTTATGGCACAAAAATCAAAATTGAAAAATCCAAAATATTAGACTGATCAATTCAAAATTGAACTTACAAAATCTAATAGGTAAAATGATCTTCTGAACCCCTGTATTATGTCGGTTTTGTAAGTTGGACACTTCTACTTATATGTTTGTCATCTAGACCCTTGAACCCATTAAAAACAACATTTACACCCTTTGACCATTGACCTTGCCTATATGACATTGAAATGGTGACTAGGACAAAGAGAGTGTAGCCATTCGTCTGGGGTGCGAGTGGGGGTCAATTTTTGACCAATTTTACATTAAAATAATTTTTTTAAAAATATTAAATTAAAAAAAAAAATAAAAAGAGGTCCTTTTTCTTCCCTCTATATTTTTAAATTTAAAAATATTTTTAAAAATTTAAAAATAATTTTAAAATATTTTAGAAATTAAATTAGTTGGGAAATAATTTTAATTATTTGAAATGAATTTATATTTAATTTGTGATAAAAATAAAAACATGATTATTCAAATTTTTCTACAATTATAATTTTTTTAATTAAATTAATTTTAATATTTAATTTGTTATTTAAAATGACTTGAAATTTAATATAATACTTTTTAAAAAAAATTTATTTTTATATTTTTTTAAATGACGTGACAGATGAGGCAGACGTAGCAGCTGATATGGAGGAGTGTGTTACACTCAGCAGAAAAGAATTTAAAATGTTGATTTTTAGTGGATTCAGGAATCCAAATGATAAATATATTAGTAGAAGTATCCAACTTACAAAAGTCCAGAAGGTCATTTTGTCAATCTAATATACACCAAACTTAAAAAAGACAGTCTGATGCACTAAATCTATTGCTATACACGATGTCCGGAGAAGAACCCACTACAAGAGTGCATCTTACCTTGCATTTCTGAATATATAATTATATACCAAACTTAATTTGGATTATATTTGGATGGTAATTTCTTCAATTCGAAAAGTCAAAATTTCCTACATAATTCGAACTGCCCGAACACCAAATACATCTTCAAATTTACAACTTGAAGAAAGCATGCATTTTCACAATACCGAGGTTCAATCATCAACCAAAACCAATAACAATATAATCTCACAAGAAGAAAAAATTATCCAGAACAACAAAATTCAAACTGTCGAGAGAGAGAAGATTGAACAGAGGGAAATTTGCACTTTGAAAAGAGTAGAATCAATCAAATAGATTTGTACACTCAATCAGAAACCAAAATCCAGAACAACAAAAAGAGTTATTGCAAGGAAAAGGAATCAGCTAGTTGAACTTACACAGATTCATGAACAAATATGATGCGGCTGCTCTCTGTCTTCCCCTCTCCCTCAGTGACGGAGTCAGAATTTTCATTGAAGTGTTCAAAAATGCTCACAAACTAGCCAAAAAGAGTTCACGATCTATTGTATATACATAAAAAAAAAAAAAAAAATTTAATCGTATATAAATTTTGTAATTTTTCACTAAAGAAATTTGGATCAATCCCTCATTGTATATGGTAGCTCCGCCTCCCCCTTAAACCTTTTCCTCTGACTGTGGGTTTCCATATAAGTTACGGTTCTACGAAGAAACCATAGTACACTTGTTCATATGCCACTCGAACACACACACACACTATATATATATACCACAAAATTTAAGGTGTTTTACGTAAATTAATATTTTTGTTTATTTAAAAAATTTAATAGCTTAGTGCTTGACTATTTGAAATTTCTCCTATCAGTGAAATTACTAAATTAAATTCTTCATCTTGCAATTTTCTTTCTCATTTTCCATTCTCAACCTGGCATTAAAAAAAAATATATTTTTTATCTTAATTTATGTGATATTTATTTTTTATGTTTAAATTATGAAAAATTATTCAATATTCTAAAATATATATACTTATTATATTAATATAAAAATATAATTTATAATAATTTTATATAATTTTTAAATATAAAAATTTTAAATGATAAACTGATCTAGTTCAAGTCAATTTCAAAACTAGTTAAACTAACTTTCGAGAAGCAAATGTCATGTAAAGTGAAATAAAGGGGGAATGAGTTACTACAGTTGATCGTTTTAATGAAATAAAAATATATATTATTTAATCATAATTAAGTATTGATATATATATTTATAATAATAATAATAAACTCAATGTTTTCCCACATAGTGGGATTTGGAGAGGGTAAGATGTATGCAGTTCATATATATTACTATCTCCGAAGAAGTAAAAAGGTTATTTCCGTTAGATATATATATTCATATTTATTATATATTTATTAATTTGATATAAATTTCATGTGCAAGTAAATTTTTACCAAATATATTGGTGTTTAAGTGGAACTTATCTATTACTCCCCTCTCTCGCACTATCTCAAATTTCAATTTATATTTTTGATATTTTTTTTAATTTTATATTATTAATAATTTAAAACAAAAATTTAAATATTTAAAAGTTATATGTGAAAAGTATTATGAGTAATTCTTTTTTTTTTTTTGTAAAAACACATTTTCAATATTAATTAAAATTAATATAATTTATGTTTGAAAAAATCAAAAGTACGACATAAACTATTACCATTACGTACCTTTGATGTAACTAGTACGTAAGAAATGCTAATTTTTCAGAAAGAAACAAGTGTTCGGCGTACGCGCAACATTCGGCAAAAGATAAAAAGAAGCAGCAAAAAGGACTACGTCGACTATGATCAATCACCTATAAAGCTGCTACCTTCATCCAGGAATTTTTTGTGTGATTGTTATTCCTTTCGAGATTTCTTTACTTATCACATTTTTTATTTATACGTTTCTTAATATATTCACGCAAAATTTAAAATGAAAAGAAAAGTTTTTAAAATTTATAATCTAAAATAAATTAAAAATATTTATAGTTATAAATTATTTTATTAAGAGTAAAGTAAATATTTTAAAATTAAATTATTACTATTAAATATAGAAATATATCATTTTTTAAATCAACTAAAAAGAAAAATGTGTCATATAAATTGAGACATTGAGAATACGCATTAAAATATTAATCTCTCTTCAATAAATATGTCTCTTTAATCTCTTTTTAATAAATAAAAGAAGAATTAATCTGTACAATCGCAATATTAGAATATGTGTATATATTTTTAGTTAAGTTTTTTTCTGCTCATTGTCAATTTTTTAACTTTCGATAATATTATTACTAAGCACAAAAGAAATAAAATGTACTCAATTATACTTTAACAACTACTCATTTTGTGAATCGTTCATCAACAAAGATTATGGTGAAATAATAAATATTTCTTCATCTTTAATCAAAATTTTTGAATTCAAATTTTTTTAAATATAAAGTTGATATTGAGATTTTTCGTACATACAAAATACTGAGTGAAAAGTAAAAAGAAAAAAAAAATTGAACCATCTACTCTTAGAAAGGACAACAAAAAAATGATCCAAAAAAAATATTTATTTAAAACATTGATTAATTTAAATACATATAAAAAAATATGTTTTAGGAGATAGATTATTTCTATCAAAAGGAAATTTCATATTTAATTTTAAAATTAACAATTCTAAATTTCCGATCAAAAATAAAATATTTGCAGATACGACGATAACTTTGGTGATACGAGGTATTTGTCACTTTAGTTTAGTATCAGCCACGTAATGACTACGTCGACGAATTAATTGGACCGACTTACACTTGCTCCATTGGTTCACAATTTTTTGTTAAGTTTTTACTTCCTCCCTCCATCTTGTTTATCTACCACAATAAAAATAAATATATAATAATACTTGTTCAATTTAAAAAATTAATAAATAATTTATTTATTTTATTTGTAACATTAAATATATTTTACTATTTAATATATTTTTCAAAAAATTATTTTTATATTTTTTTTGACAATTAACTCACTTTATTAATTACCAAGTGACTGTCATTACAAATTAAGAGAAGACAAACCTATCTATCTCTTCTCATGCGTTGCTACTTGAACCAACAGACCTCTACAGACTTCTCTGACTACTGAAACTTCTTAATACATTCAATCAGTTTGGAGTTTGTTCTAACCCTTATACACAACATTAGTTTAAGGCTTGTTATCAACTCTTCAATACTACGTGCCTTCTTCTGAAAGATCCTGTTGTTCCTTTCTATTCATATGGTATGTATCACTGCTGTTAGACTTGCTTTTAAATGTTTGCCTCTGATTCTCTTCTCCATCCAGCTACACATACAACTTCAGTTCTGAGGACATCCTGTCCATCTTTGCCAATCCAACATGAATTTTCAAATTTTATTAGTGACTGTGCATTTAAAATTGAGATGATCTGTTGTTTCTAGTTAGACTTGACAGAATAGATAGGTAGTGTCTATAGTGAGACCCCAGCTTAGCAATCTGTCTTTTGTTCTGATCTTCTCATGTAGGCTCAACCATAGCATAAAGGTGTGTTTAGGCTCAGCAACATTATGACACACCAGGTGTTTCGGCTCAGCAACATTACGACACATCAGTTTAGACCAAGGGACATTATCTACTTCACCTCTTATTTTTCTATATGCCTTACTGATTATGAATTTTCCCTGCTTAACTATGTTTTGCATATCACCAAGTTTCTGCCAGTGTTTTCTCATTGTGTAGATCTTTCTTATCATCCAACACGTTTGCTGAGGGATATTCATATCAAACAGATTTTGTGTCTTAATATAATAATGATGTGTCCAGTCTATCTACAATTTCTCTTTGTTTTGGCTAAGAGCCCAAAGAAATTTGCAAATGGCTGCCTGATTTCATATGTGGAGATTTATCACATTTAGGCCTCCTGCTGTTTTAGGTAGACATAGTTTCTCCCAAGCTACCAAAGCTTTTCTTGTGATTACAGCTTCTTCAGACCATAAAAAGCTCCTGCAAGTTGCTTCAATCAGCTTTATGACTTTTTTAGGCATTAAAAGCACTTGAGACTAGTAGGATTGTATTTCATAAAGGACTGTTTTGATTAGTTGTAATCTGCCAGCATACGACAAGCTTATTGCCATCCAGCTTGTGATTCCTAGCATTACTATTTTTAATTTATAATTTTTTAATAATATATATAAAGTTAGTAATGGACAATTAATAGATGATCGATCGAGGGAGTAACAAATTAGTATTACTATTACTATGATTTCTTCAAAAATACTTTTAAATTAACTATTAATTACTGTAATTATTATTTGCAAATACTATTCCCCCTGGCTAGTATCCTTATAGTAATCATAAATATCTTTTCTAAAATAAATTAGTTTAAGTATTCGCGCGATGCGTGAATTTTTTTTTTTTTTTAAAAAAAAACTCATTAAAAATATAAGCATATTCACTTTGAAATAATAAAATTAGTCATTTTTTATTGTATAACATTAACATATTTGTTGATTATAAAATGTTAAAATTTAATTGTGAATAGTAAAATTATAACTATACTTAATAGCTAATCACAATTGTAATTATTTTAAATGTTTTGATATGTAAAAAAGCAATATTAATATTTTTATTAGGAGTATTCGACTTTCTTAAGTCTCCAGACTTACCCGTGCATTTGGATAATAGCTAATCACAATTGTAATTACTAATATCTTTACATATTTTATTTATATTTATTATTATATCATCAATTAATTTAATTAAAATCTTTCAAACCACTCTTAAAATCACTCATCCCACCAAATCTTTCACACACACCTAACTTTTAACCACCCCCTCCCCCAAACCTAATTTTTATTTAAATTTTTTAATATATTTTTTAGAATTATTTTCTCACCTCACTAACCTCAACCCCCCTCCCTCAACCAAAACAAAAAAAATTATTTTATTTTTTTAAAAAATCTTTTTTTGGTTACTCCATCCACTCTTACCCCGCCACCCACTCTGAGCTCCTACTCAATCCAAAAAATATATTTTTTATTTTATTTAATTTTTTTACCACCCTCCTCTCTGACACCCCCCCCCCCCACACACACACAAAAATTTCTTTTGTTTTAATTTTTCTTGAAAATCTTTTTTCCTACTCCACCCCATTCCACCTAGCCAAGTCCCTTACGTCACCTCGGCCACCACCACAATCCCCTATCCTTCCTCTCCATCATAATATCCACCACTATATCATTATGCATATGTTATTGTTTTTTGTTAGATAAACACGTGTTTTTTTTAAAAAAAATTAACGTATTAATAAAATATCAAGTGTCAATTTATTTTAACATATATGCTATTACTAATGCTAAATAATCACATCAAATAAAGTTATATATTTTTTAAGCTCAAAATCAATTAATGGATACTAAATTTATCTTCATCATGATCTTGAAAAAATTACTTGATTAAGTTCAAGGATGTTATAACCTTTCTTAAAAATTTCGCTTTTCATTGTCTATTGACAATGATTTGAGATGTATTGAATTAGTTCATCATCGAAATGAAATAAAATATACAAGCATACTTCATTAAAAATAATGATAAATTTATAATCAAAGATTAAGGGTAAACATTCAATAATATATTTTTAGAGAACCGTTGTGATAGAATCAATACACGAATCCAAATAGGGAAACTGTCATAAATTTTAACAAACATGAAAGCAATAAAGAGATGATGGGGAAGATATATGATTATGGTGAAAAAAAGTGGTGACAATAATATTACTCCTTAAATTGAGTTATCGAAAAGAAGAGATACGAATATCAATTTAAATTGGTACACTTTGAACATTAATAGAAAAAGATAAAATGCTAGATTTTTCCTGCATATTAAAAGAAAAATGTTAAAAAAAAAATTGTTTCAAAAAAATTGAAGAATGAAGAATAAAAAAATGCAGTAAATAAATTCATGTATAAAACTAATGATATCGGAGTATATATAAGAGAGGTTAAGTATAGAAATTCATTTGAATTCAAATTCAAATATGATATTAATTTGTTAAAAGAAGATTAGTTTATTATTCTTTCTTATCCTTACTAAATATGTGAATTGAGATAAATATTTAAAATCAATAAAATAACAATAATACTGCATGTTTTGTTGTTATTATTACCACTTACTATTACTACGTCTATACTATTACTATTACTATTATTTATATTATTTTTAATAATAATATTAATAATAATAATAAGTATTATTACTACCATATTTTAAAAAATTAAATATATAACTACTACATGTGTATTACTACTTCTATTATTGTTATTTATTGTTGTTGTTGTTATTATATTTTGTATAATATTTAAATAGATTTTAAAACATTGAAAGTATTATGAAATATAAAGTAAAGAAGAATGTAGAAAAAAGAGAGTGATTATTATTTTTCTTGAGAAGTTTCTTGATGGGTTGAGAGATTATAAGATTGAGGATACAATAAACAAAATCCTTCTATTTATAGGAAAAATTTACTCCTAGTTTCTGACTAAAAGACAGATACTTCAAATTCTGATAGATATCAACTAGATCTTGATAGATCTTATTAGATCTTATCTATATTCTTAATAGACATTCACTATAATGTAAATACATTTATAACACTCCCCCTTGAATGTCTAATTGATAGATAATGTGCCTCGTGAAAACCTTACTAGAAAAAATCCAGTGAAAAAAAAATTCTAGTGAAGAAAAAAGAGTACACATCTCTAACAATATGCATATAGGCTACCTCATTAAAAAGCTTACAAGGAAAATTAAGTGGGACAAAACCATGAAAAGGAGAAAAGAGTACAGTGCATATTAACTCTCCCTAATGAGAACATCCTTAAGCTTTTGCATCCCGATTTTGTATACCATCTTCTTAAAAGTTACAGTTGGAAGAGACTTGATGAATAAATCAGGCACATTGTCACTTGAACGAATCTGTTTTACATTAATATCACCATTCTTTTGGAGCTCATGTGTATAGAAGAGCTTTGGCGAAATATGCTTCGTTCTATCTCCTTTTATGAATCCTCCCTTAAGTTGTGCTATCCATGTTGCATTATCTTCATATAAAATCATGGGTACTTTGTCACATTTCAAATCACATTTTTATCAAATGAGATGTATCATGAACCTCAACCACACACATTCTCAGCTTGTTTCATGAATAGTTATTATCTCAGCATGATTTGATGAAATAGCTACGATAGACTGCTTTGTATATCTCCAAGATATTGCAGTACCACCACATATAAAGACATAGACTGTTTGACACCAAGCTTTATGTGGGTCAGATAAGTACCCAACATTAGCATGACTAGTAAGATCGGGACTGCAATCTTTAGAAAATAAGATCATGTGCCTGATCCTATTTTGATGTCTCCTAGCAGGAGCAGAACTATACCTTGCTAAAAAATTAACTGAAAAGGCTATATGTCTGGTAGTATTTGCAATATACATGAGTGCACCAATTGCACTAAGATATGGTACTCCAGAACCAATTCAAATTAGTATATTTCTCATTTCAACAAATAATCTATTACTTTTGAAAACTCTCCAAGAGTTTCCATAATTTTCAAGTTGTAAGCTTATACAATATAAGGATTATAAATAAGTTTTTCAGAAATTTTTATATTCTTCAAATATTTTGAATTCGTAGAAAATTTTCATAAAACTTTTGTCAAGTGACAATATTCAGCATTTCATGTGTGACATCTTCAAGTGTATGGACTGTAGATCAAATAATTTTTATGCTTACCAATATGTATCCTTTCATGTCACTTGATAAATGTTTCTACGTTGCATGCTTAAATAAACGTAGAATTCAGATCCTCATAATCTTTCACAATAGTGCGCCAATATTGTATCAAAGATATTGTCGACGGTTTCTCATTTTGTATCAGTTCGTAATGTGACATAACATTTTGAGATCTCATCACTTCATTATTTTTAGGTACCTGAACCTATCATAAGGTTTCATGAAGTGTTATGTCGTAGGCTTTTCAAGAGCACATTGCCTCGTTATTATGATTTTTTGCTCCTCATTCTTTTTAGGAATTATTTTATTTGGAATCGATTGGTTTACCACGTTTCATGTATGCGTAAATTTGAGTCAATAGATGCTTCCAACATTTGACTTAAATTATCTTTTGAATGAGGATCTGATGATAATTCCTAACATATTTCATAATTGCTTATAATCTCCCCCTTATGTTAGAAAAACTAACACACACCATCCATCTTCTTTGAGAAATCCATCTTTGTGCATTATGGTATATTCATTAATCATATACAGCACATCAAAATTATTAGACGAACAACGTATGGTTCCTGACTCAGAACCAACATTGAGAGGGAATTAATTATTATTTATTAGTTTGATACATACAAGTACTTTTGTGTATAATATTTCAAACCAACACATGAAGCTTTGTTCTCATTAGCAATGATTTAGCTATTTATCAAAGGCATTCAATGCAAAACCAACATTATCAAGATGAATTGTCTTGACTACAGAATCTGAAAATTATGTTCTTAACTCAATTTTATTGAGCAAACAACTTTATGAATGTCAACCTGCAGGTTGACAATAAATGTACATGTGATTATCTTATTGATGCATCTTTTCAATATACCACGTAGGGGTGTGTATCGGTTAGTTCGATTCGGTTTTATGTGTTATTGGTTCGATTTATTGGTTTACGATTTTCAAATATGTAAACCAATAACCAACCAATAAAATATTTTCTTATCGATTCCGATTTATTGGTTTTTTGTCCTTAACGGTTCGATTTTTGGTTTAACCAATAAGTAAATACTTATAAAATAGAAATAGTAACAACTAACATAAAAAAATGAAATCTTAGTTACCGCCAAAATCCTACGCAATGCATTTTAGTTTACAAGAATCTTCAAACTTGAACTGAATGTTAGTTAGAAAAAAAATTAAATCCTAATTGTTGGAAGCTATAAATGCTTCAAGCTTTTCAATACGATAATAACTGAGCTTTATATTGTGTCTTTGTTTCCCTGAATAGGTTAATACACATTCACATATCTATCTATCTATTTAGATTCGATATATATATATATATATACATATATATATATATATATAGAGAGAGAGAGAGAGAGAGAGAGATTTATATATATAACATAAATAAGGATAAAACAATAACTTAGTGTATCTTTATTGGTTTATCGGTTAAACCGATAACCCAATAAGCTAAAATCGAAACCAAACCGTTTACCCAATAAATTTTTTTATAAAACTAATAAAAAACTGTTAACCCAATAATCCATAACCCAATAACATTTTTATCGGTTTGATTTATCGGTCGGTTCGGTTTTTGCACACCCCTAATATCACGTGATAGGTGAATGGACCCTTATTCACCTTTTATGCTTTTCAGAATTTAAGGGATTCAATCCCAAAATTAGTTGGTCCAACCAACTTATCATGAGAACAAGCAACATTAAAGTAAATTTTTTTTTTCTAATTCTTCAATATATGTTTAATGCTCATTATGCACATCTTTGAGATGTCGCAATAGTTCATGTCAATTTATGAACTTTTATGCTAGTAAACTTCAAGTTTATCATGACATGTACTTTTTTTTATTTAATAAATTTCATATTTACTATTGCATGAATAAATTTCAGATTTACTATTTTAGAAGTAGATTCTTTCTCAGTTATTTTGCCTCTTTCAGAGGTGAGTTGTAATACCATCACAATCAATTGCACGTTTGCATTAATAAGTCTCTCATTCCCAATGAATGGAATATAATCGTGCCTTAAGTCTATCAAATTCTGATGCTTATAACCTCTTTCATGATATTGCTACTTCAGAAGCACATCGAGACATACATATCTTTCAAAGTATATCATATATTGCTACCACATTCACTTCAAGAATGGAGCAAATTGTCATCTTTCAGACTTATCATATATTGCTACCATATTCACTTCAAGAATAGAGCATCTCAATGAGATATGTTTCATGACTTTTCATCAAAAACACATTATTTTGTCTTAGCCATCATAATATCATTAATATGGTGCATTGGATTCAAACTCAATGTCTTATCCATACAAAGGTGTTTTAGGTCATAAATTGATGGGACTTGAACCCAACATCTTCATCATGGTGCATCGGGACTCTAACCTGACAACGTATTATGAAATATAAAACAAAGAAGAATGAAGAAAAAAGAGAGTGATTATTATTTCTCTTGAGAATTTTCTTGATAGAGATTATAAGATTGAGGATATAATGAACAAAACTCTTCTATTTATAGGGAAAATTTACTCCTAGTTTCTGACTGGAAGACAGATACTTCAGATCTTGATAGATTAGATCTTATCTATATTGATAGACATTCACTATAATGTAAATACATTTATAACAAAAAAAGATTACTTTTACTAATAGTAATAGTTTATTTAGAACTCTTCAATGTTACATTTCTAGTTTCAATTTATTTTTTTTAAAAGGCCTAATATTTTCAAATGTAAATATCTCTAATCTTTCTATTCCATTTCAATTCAAATTCTATTTAAATTTAAATTTGAGTACTTATCAATTTGTAATTTTAATTTCTTTTAAAAATATGATATTTTCAAATGTAAAATCTCCAATCTTTTATTTCCATTCCAATTCAAGTATGAATATCTTATCAATTTACTTAAAGAAGAAAAAATTCTTATTCTTTCTTATCCTTACTTTTTTTTAAATATCATGCGTATTTATCCTATTTAATTTATAAATATAAATTGGGAGAAAATTTGAAATCTATCCAAATATTTTTAATAGTAAATAATAACAAATAAAAGAAAACTAATTTGTTAGTCTTCTTTATCCATAATAGTTTATCTTTTTCCTACGTTTTCTTTTTTCCCCCCTTTACTTTTTTTTTTCTTTATCTCTTTTGTTTGTTTGTAAAAGAAATCAATTATATATATATAGAGAGAGAGAGCTTAGTTAATTTTTAATTTATATTAAAATTGTAAAATAATTGCAAGTAAGAGTGAGGTTGAGTAAACGCCCACACATATTTATTGTTTAGATATATAAATAACAGAACAGACACACACACATACATACATACATACATATATATATATATATTAATTATTAACCATGGTTTCTAAGTTTAAGCTAATGGAATATTTTTTATTTCTTCCAAAACTTTAGTATTTTCAAATTCAAATTTTTAACACCCTTTAATTCAATTATTTTAGAAGTATTGTTAATCAATTGCTTAAATTTATAATTTAAATTTTATACTAAAACACGTTTATGTGCGTGAATTTAAACCAAACAAACATACATAAATATAAAAATTGTCTCATCTTCCATTCCAATGTAATTATTTTTTAAAAAAATAATAACAACCCCCTCCCCCTCCTTTTATATAGTTTTAGGGCATTATTTTTTTTTGATTTAAAAAAAAGCCGCAATTAATATTAAACGTATGTACTGGTATTATGATTTCTATTATTATTTATTTATAGAGATTATCGTTATCTATAATCTTCTATATATATATATATATATATATATATATATATATATATATATATATATTATATTATATATTATATAATATATTAAAAGTGTGAAGATCCTTAAAAAAGTGATTCAAATTTTTTGCTCTTCATTGAAACACTCTGCAATAGACAAAATCGTCTTTTCATCTATTTCCTCCAATTATTATATTATTAAATCAAGCACTCCTAAAATATATGGGAAACCCTGATAAAATAAATATATGAAAAGATTAAAAATCCTAAACTACATAAAATATATGAATCCTAAAAGATATGAATATAAATTAACATTCCTAAAATAATATATGTAAAGAATCACATTAAATTCTTTTTTACATTTTTCAACGTTTTTTTATCGCAAATAAGTTCGTCTGGGATTTTAAGCTTCTATATTTGATGTCTTTTTTTGTTTAAATTTACCTTCAAAATAAGTTTTTTTTTTTTTTTTAATTTATTGTTGCTTTAAATTAGGCTTAACAAAATTGAAGATCCTTTAACTTGTAAGATGATTTTTTCATAATCTTTTATTCTTTGTATTTGCCTTCGTAAATAAATCATTATTGATTGATTCTTTAATATGTTTGTGCAGATGAAGAAAGATTTATGAGAAACATGCGAACAAAACTTCGTATTGATTACAAGGTATCGATTACATGTGAATTTAAGGTATGTTTTTTCTATTCTAAATTTTATTTTTTATTCATATTAATTCTGCTTGTTATTAAGGCGTAATTCAGCTTAATACTCTTTTGTCAAAATCATACTTACATTAAAAAAAATTATTGAGATAAAAATAAAGTGAATAGTCTTTTCTATATTAAAAGTCTGAAGACTCAAAAAGTGATCTGAACTTTTTGTCCTTCATTAAAAATCTCCGTAATAAATAAAATAGTGTTTTCACCTAACACTAAAAACCTTAATAAAACATATGTATTTACAATAGCAATTTCGTTATATATACTCAAGCTATGAAAGATATATCTTATCTATTTTCTTTAAAAATGTGAAGAAGAAAGAAGACTTATCAAGGTATTGAGGAGAAAAAAAAAGAATACAACTTGTTGTTGTCTTTAGCTTATACGTATCATCATGGTTATCGCTACTCTTGCTCACATTGACTGTTCTTCCTTTGAAAAATTCTCCTTTTTATATTTGGTTTTGGTTCTCCTATGTTCTTTGTGTTCCGATTGGTTAAAATTTTGGGAGACTTAAAAGAGGACTCGAGTTTACTATTTCTCTAAATGGAAACAAACAATGGTACTATTTTGCTAAATCTTGGAACATTGGAGGTCATGAGAGTAAAAGATGAAGAGATTGTAATTGAATTGTTGTGTTGGTGGCTCAGGAAAATTGGAAGGAAGAAGGACGAACGAAATTAATTTTTTTTGTAATAACTTATATTTGTTTGTGACCAACAATAATAAATAAATAAATGTATTTATGCTATATGTATCATATTCATATTGTTACTGCTACATATTTTTAGTGCTATTTTTTAAATAATTTTTAGTGACCATTTTTATGGGTGAAAATCATTTTCACCCTCCAACTTTGATTAAAAAATCAAACTCCCCCCTCAACATTGAACAATAGTTATACTTTCCCCTTTATTCCATGCAACGTCCATTTTGCCCTTATAATTTTAATTCTATATTTATGTAATAGTTTTTTATATTATATGCAATGCATATTTTTTTAACATAGATATTTATAGCATTTTATTTAAATTTATTAACTTTATACGCAAATTAATACGTTTTATAAATTTATCACAAAATTCAATATTATTTTTAAGATTGTTATTTTAGTATTATATGTATTAAAGAGTCAATTGGTGTGAGGTATAATTATAATAATTCAGAGATAAAGTTCATGATTATTTATTCTGCGTTTAATTAGATGTACTAGGTAGTCTCAAAATTATTTATCGCACCATTTATACCACAGTGCTGAGATAAGTTATCACACATACATGTTAGTATAACTTATTTTGTAATAACTAATCCCGGAATAACTTGTTTCCAAACAACTCACCCCTAAGTGCGTATATATACATATGTATGTACATGCATGTGCGTATATTTTCGTGTTTTATCACTCTCTTACTAAATTTCCTTCGTATTACTTAACTTTTTGTTAATATAACACAATCCTTAAAAAAAATTTACAGAGGTATATTTTGCTAAATTAACCTTATTAATGATAATTTGAAACTTTAAATTTGTCTATACTGTTACTTTATACAGTTATTTACTACTAAAGGGTAGAAAAAAAACATAATAAAATTCTCTTGATTTCACAAATTGAGCAGATAAAATAAAATATTTATTTTTAGCATGAGGATTAAGTGATAAGAAACGATATTATCTATTTTCTATATCAGTAAATAAGTTGTGATTGCAATTAATAGAGTATTATATATTTTATAATTTATATAAATAAATATAATCTTTAAAATTTGACCTTATTTTTATTCGAGAAAAACATCTAGTATCCCCGAACTATGATCAAATTTTCTACGACACACATCAATTTTACAAGGGTCTTATTACCTTAAACTAAATTTTAGCGTATTTTTGTGAATCTTTTTAGCTAACGTGATACCTTTTGTCAATCATTTTAGATGGCGCGACACCTTTGATATGGACTCTATTTTATGTAATAAAGGTGTCACATTAGCACAAAAAATGATAAAAATACGCTAAATTTGAGTTCAGGAGATAATAGGACCCCTGTGAAGTTGAAGTGTGTCGTAACAACTTTAACCATAGTTCGGGGTGGTACTAGAGGCTTATCTCTTTCATTTATTGTTTGTATTTTCTGCATTGAAATATATTTATAAATTAGTAGTACTTATTATTTTCACTTGTTAAAATAAATATTATAGTTTTGATTATTATTAATAAAACTAATTTTCTTATTATGCTAATTTACTTCGTAAAGATCATCATTAGCTTATATATTTCTTACTTTTTTTTTTCTAGAAGATAATGTTTATGTTTTTATGAAAATTTTGTTATATGAATAATGTTTATGTTTTTATGAAAAATTTGTTATATGATTTTTTTTTAAAAATGAAAATATGATGGTTTTAAAGAAGTAAAAAGAAAAAGAATAAAAAAATTGATGATAAAGGGTAAAATAAGAATTTTAGAAAGTCAATTAGGATAAAAAAGGGGAGTATGATTATTGTTCAAAGTTGAGGGGAGAGTTTGATTTTTAAGATAAAGTTGAGAAGGAAAAATGATTTTGACCCCATTTTTATTGGGTTATGTGGTGAGATGTTCCTAGCAAAATAATTTTGTATTAATTGCTTTACAAAAGTCGTTTCTTTTCATTCACATTTTTTATAAGTTTATTTTTCATACATCTAGTATTAATTGCTTTACAAAAGTCGTTTCTTTTGATTCACTATGTAGTATATGGAGTATTATTGCTATTATATTTTTAATTAAGTGAATCACCCCCAAAGAAAGCTGAATTTTTTAAATACATGAAAGTAACAATTTATCAAAATTACATTTGTAGTGAATTTTTTTGTCAGTCCTAGGATTATCATATATTAGCTCATTAAGAGTTTATATAGCATTAATCTTAGTTCACATATACGATACATGCACTATAAACACCAAAGTTAATACCAACGATTTTAATTTTATGATTAGAACAATATTAAGTCGTTTCAAATAATAATATTAATGAGATAGATTAAAAATTAATTTCTTATATATCTATATCTATAATATATAGTCTATCTATCTATAATCTATATCCATAATCTATAATATATATCTATCTATAATCTATAATATATTAAAAGTGTGAAGGACCTTAGAAATATCGATTGAACTTTTTGCCCTCTATTAAAAGTTTTGTTTTAGATAAAATCATCTTTTTACTATTTTTTTAAATATTTAATAGTTGAAATTAATTAAATATATTTATGTTAAAACTTTCCTTATTAGAAGTCGTCAGAATTAATGACAACTAATATTTTTTTCATTAGTTTAAGAATTTTAAATCAACTAAATTTGATTTTAAGAAGATTTAAAGATTCTATAAATCTACATCTATAATATATTAAATCCATTAACCACTTGAAACTTTTGATGATAAAATATATATGTACTTACAGTAAAATATATGTTTTGTACTTTTTGAACTTCATTAAAAACCTTCGTAATAGATAAAATCGTCTTATTATAAATAATCCAAAGTTATACGTGCGAGGCACGTGCAGCTAAACTAGTTATAATGAAATAGTTAGAGTTTATTTAGGATTCTTCAATGATGGATCCTAGCTTTAAGCTAATGAAAATTTTTTCCTCATCTACACTTTAATATTTTTAAATTCAAATATTTTATATCATATAATTCAAATTTTTTATTACAATACCATTAAGTTTTGTCCTAAAACTGCCACATTGCCTCTTAATCGCTTGTCACTACGCTTCTTCTAGTGGTTATAGCTTTATTTTTATATATATATATACTAGTATACGTACCCGGTGTATTATCGGAAACAACCTTTCTACTTCTTTAGAGATAGAGGTACGAACTGCGTATATCTTACCCTCCCCAGACCTCACTATGTGGGAATACACTAAATTTATTGTTATTGTTGTATATATTAGTATACGTATCCATGCGATAAAGGGATAAAAATATATATTTAATCTTTTCAAATTGTGATGTCTAACATGTAAGACCATGTTACCTTTTAACAAAATTCGATTATCATAATATTATCTTTAAAAAGTCCAATATCGTATAGTTCCTCAAAGAAATAAATCCCTCCAACCCCACCCCCATGCCGTCGCCAACCATTCCATAACAAATCTATATAAAATGACAATGAATCATAAAGTATTGAAAAACTCCAATGTTTTATTTTTTTATTACATTGTTCATTATTAAAATTTAATAATTCGTTAATATTATAATAACACTTGGCATAGTAGTCAAAAAAGCTTTATTTTTCAAATTTTACTTGTTATATTGTTCATAATTTAAAGTTCAAAAATTTAAGGAATACTCATCAAGTGGATCCAAATAGAAAACTCCTTCGTTGCTTGTTTTCTTTGGAGTCAATTCGATCAACACAAGCCTAATCGTCCTTAAATCAGATTATTAATATTGATCTTTCATTTTTAAATTTTATTCTATTTTTCGCATCTCTTCAATCTCTAATATATAAATAATAAATATATAAATTACCTAATTATTTCATTACATTCTCAAAAATTAATCCCCCCCCCCCCTTCCCCGCCTATTTGTACATTTTCTAACTATATTTTGATTATTTTATTTTCTCTAATTTAACCTTGAGTAATAATTAAAAAAACTGTGTGTTACATACTTAAACAATTAAGTTTTATTCTCTTTTATTTTTTTTTTAAAATAGAATGGATAATTTTTGTATGCATAATAGAATAAATGAAATATTGATTAGAACAATATTTCAATATAATATAGTTTATTAGAAGTGGTTATGATTTAAAGATCAAATTAAACAGTTTCATCTCTATCAAAATATAATTATGTATCATATTGTATTTAATTTTTTCTACTCAAGCTCAAAAAATATTAACTTTGTTCTAGAATTAAACAGAATTCCATAATGCACATGAATTTTAAAGAAAAAAGTATAATCATAAGTTAATTCTATGAAAATGAATTTAATGTGTAATTTGTATACAACGTGTTCATTTATACTCGTACATCATTAAAAATTATCTTTTTAGACTGTGATTTAATAATCTTATTATGACTCACTTGCATATAATTCTTTTAAGTTATTTCACTTAAGTCTTTTAAGTTCCTTATTTCTCTCTTTATACTAAAGAACGACTAATCTAAAAAAGAACGCAAAAAATACGACGTGTTACTCTAAGATAAAAGAAAACATGCAGATCAATAAGTTTTTTTTTTCTTAGATTTGCAAGTATAACCATGAAAAAAAAAGTCAATTGAAATAACGAAATGCCTACAAAATTAATTTTATAATCCTCTTAAAAGAAGTAGTTATGTGAATATGATGCTCTATATACAAATGATATGATAAATCCCATTTATACATTTTGATTCTACGTTATAATTTTTTAATTTTTCAAATATTTATTTTTGTTATAAATGTATTTACATTATAGTAAATGTCTATCAATATCTAATAAGATATCGTTAATATCTATCAGGATTTGATGTATTTGTCTTTTAGTGTGAAACTAGGGGCAAATTCTCCTATAAATAGAAAAGAGCTTCCTTCATTGTAAATTATCCCCAAAGAGAAGAAATAAGAATTACTTTCTCTATTCTCTCTACTCTTCTTCTTATTCTTTCTTATTTTATAACACGCTATCAGCACGAGACTCTATCAAACAAGGTGAGATTATGCCAAACAAGGTGAGATTATAAATCTTAAGGATTTCAAGGTTTGTAATTTCTTATGTTATTTATTTTTTGCTACTAATAATATAATTATTGTTGGATTTGAGGAAAAATAATTGGTTTGGAACCATTTATGTTTTAAATTTATTCCTCAAGAACAATATTATCAAAAGGGATGATAATATGTTGGGTTCCCATCAATTTATGTCTAAGACACCTTTATATGGATAAGACGTTGAGATTAGATCTCAATGCACGTATTGATAATATTATGACGGCTAAGGCAAAATAATGGTTATTTGATGAAAAGTCATGAAATATATCCCATTGATATGCTCTATTCCGTGAACTGAATGCGGTAGCAATAAATCATATGCATGCCTCAATTTGCTTTTGTAGTAGCTATCATAATTTGATACGCTTAAGGCATGATTATATTTCATTCCTGGGGAATGAGAAACTTATTAATGCAAACATGCACTTGATTGTGATGGTATCACAACTCACCTCCGAATGAGGCAGAATAACTGAGAAGAGTTATTTCGAAATCTACTTCTAAAGTAGTAAATCTGAAATTTATTCATGTAATAGTAAATCTGAAATTTACTAAAGAAAAAAGTACATGTCATGGTAAACTTGGAGTTTACTAGCATAAAAGTTCATAAGTTGACATGAACGATTGCGACATCTTAAAGATGTGCATACTAAGTATTAAAAATAGGTTGAAGAATTCGAAAATTCTTCATGAACTTTAATGTTGTTTATTCTCATGATACGTTGGTTGGACCAACTAATTTTGGGATTGGATCCCTTAAAATCTGAAAAGTATAAAAGGTGAATATAGGCCCGTTCACCTATCATGTGATATGTTGAAAAGATGCATTAATAAGATAATCACATGTATATTCATTGTCTACCTACGTTTGACATTCATAAAATTATTTGCTCAATAAATTTGAGTTAAAAGCATCACTTTCAAATTGTGTAATCAAGATAATTCATCTTGATGATGATGGTTTAGCATTGAATGCCTTTCATAAATAGCTAAACCATTGCTAATGAAAACAAAGCTTCATGTGTTGGTCTGAAATATGATATGTTGCATACAATAACACTTGTATGTATTAGACCAATAAATTAATGATTATTTCTTCCCCTCAATTGGTTCAAGGTCATGAACCAACTATTCCATTTAATAGTTTTGACGTGCGGTATACGATTAATGAATATACCATGATGCACAAAGATGGATTCTTCAAAGAAGATGAGGATGAATGTTAGTTTCCTAAAATAAGGGCGAGATTATAAGCAGTTATGAAATATGTTAGGAATTATCATAAGATCCTCATTCATAAGATAATTCAAGTCAAATGTCGAAAGCATCTCATATTTAAGCTGCAAGTGCTCATATTTTGTATCATTGAAGGACAAAGTCTATGCATGCATGAAGCACGGTAGACTAATCGGTTCTAAATGAAACAAGGAGCAAATAATCATAATAAGAAGTCAATGTGCTCTTGAAGAGCCTACGACATAACACTTCATGAAACCTTATGAGAGGTTCAGGTATCTGAAAATAATGAAGTGATGAGATCTCAAAATGTTATGTCGCATTATGAACCGATACAAAATGATATATCATTAACGATATCTTTGATATGCTATTGGCGTAATATTTTAAAAGATTATGAGGATCTGAATTCTATATTTATTTAAGCATTCTAACGTATCAAGTGACATGAAAGGATGCATCTTGGTAAGTGTAAAACTTATTTGATTTGCAGTCCAGACACTTGAAGATGTCACATATGACATGTTGAATAATGTCACTTGACAAATTCATATGAAACTTTCTAAGGATTCAAAATGTTTGAAGCATATAAAAGTTTCTGGGAGATTTATTTAGAATCCTTATATTGTATAAGCTTATAGCTTGAAAATCATTAAAACTCTTGGAGAGTTTTCAAAAGCAATAAGATTATTTGTTGACATGCGAAACATACTGAATTGGATTGGTCCTGAAGTACCATATCTTATTTCAATTGGTGTACTAATGTATCTTCCAAATACTACAAGGCCTGATATAGCCTTTTCGATTAATTTTTAGCAAGATATAGTTTCGCTCCTATTAGGAGACATCAAAATGAGATCAAACACACGATTTTATTCTAAAGCCTGCAGTCTTAATCTTGTTGGTTATGCTGATACTGAGTACTTATCCGACCCGTATAAAGCTCGGCCTCAAATAGGCTATGTGTTCATATGTGGTGGTACTGCAATATCTTGGTGATATACAAGCAGTCTATCTTAGCCACTTCATCGAATTATGCTGAGATAATAATGTGTAAGGTTGAGGTCCATGATACATCTCATTCGAGAAAATGTGGTGTGAAGTATGACAATCTACCCACAATTTTATACGAAAATAATGCATCATGCATAGCACATCTTAATAGAGGATTCATAAAAGGAGATAGAACGAAGCACACTTCCTCAAAGCTTTTCTACATATATGAGCTACAAAAGAATGGTGATATCAACGTGCAACAGATTCGTTCAAGTGAAAATGTGGCTGATTTATTCACCAAATCTTCTCCAATTACAACTTTTAAGAAGATGGTGCACAAGATCGGGATGCAAAGGTTCAAGGATATTCTCATTTAGGGGAGTTAATACGCGTTGTACTCTTTTTCCCTTTCGAGGTTTTGTCCCACTGGGTTTTCCTTGTAAGATTTTTAATGAGGCAGCCGATATGTGTATTGTTAGAAATGTGCACTCTTTTTCCTTCACTATATTTTTTTTCCTACTGCGTTTTTTCTAGTAAGGTTTTAACGAGACACATTATCTATTTAGACATTCAAGGAGGAGTGTTATAAATGTATTTACATCATAGTGAATGTCTATCAAGATCTAATAAGATCTAGGTGATATCTATCAGGATTTGATGTATTTGTCTTTTAGTGTGAAGCTAGGGGCAAATTTCTCCTATAAATAGAAGGACTTCTTTCATTGTAAATCATCCCTCAAGAGAAGAAATAAGAATTACTTTCTCTATTCTCTCTACTTTTCTTCTTTATCCTTTCTTATTTTATAACAATTTTGGATTTTTGAGATATTTATATACATTATAATTGTGAAAACTTTAGACCATTTAATTACACTTGTCATGAAAGATAAATATAATATTAATTATAAATAGTTAAAAAATATGAATAGACCTTAACCATTATTTTGAGAAATCTACTATACATAACCTACAAATTTAAAGCTAATTTTTCCAATTTATCTCAAAATAATTGGCTAATGCCAAGTTACTTATTTTTATGTCTATAGACAAATATTCTTATGTGATTCTATCTATTAATTTATAATTAATCTATTTATTATCAAAATATATACTCCATTTCATAACTAAATGACTTACCTTATATGTTGCATTTTTTATTTTTTCTTAAAGATTCTTTTTTTTTTATAAGGTTTGTTTTATAAAATCTTATTCCTTGTGTCAATTTGGCAAGTTTTATTGCTTAGTTGACATATTTACTATTTTTTTAAATCTCTCTACAATTATAAATTATTAATTTTAATTCAAAAGATTTTAAATTTATATCAAAATTTAAGAAGATAAAATACCAGTTTCTCAATAAACATTTTCTCAATAAACATGACTTGAAAAATTGACTCTTTTTACGTAATCGAATTTATTTATATTTAGTAAAAATTAGACGAACAAAATTAGATTGGAAAACACCATTTACTTATATTCAGAAATAATTATAGTTGGAAAAATTAGCTTGTTAAACAATCGACATATGCATATAATAAAAAAGAATTGACAAAAACAAAATCTAAAAAGTGAAGGATATGACTGTCAATAACAAAAAAAGGAAAAGAAATTTAAAATTATATATCAGAGCAGTAGTACATATTAGATAACTTTATTTCAAATTCAACTTTTATTAAAATTGAAATTTAATATCAAAATAGATATTTACTTACTTGAGTAGCCGAAAAAACAACATGTAATATGACCATCACGTACATATAAAACATAAAAATGTTAAAACAAAAAAAAATTCAAAAAATGAAGAACATGAAAATTGCATTAAATAAAGCTAACGATCAACAATGAAAGAAAAGGAGGAGGCTTAGCATCGCCTATTATTATATGATTTATTAGTCATTCCTTATATTCTCACTCAATTTAGGAAAATGTCCCACTAAAATCATTTATCTTTTTTTTAGTCCAATAATATCATTCACGTATGTGCATTTTTCTTACAAATTAATAATTGCTAAAAGTGATTCAAAAAATGAAAAAAAATGATCAAAATAGTCCATCAAGTTTGAAATTTAAATTTAAACAGTCCTTAGTAATATCAGGACTGTGTCCACAGATGAGGGTCGTACTTTTCGGATGCCATATTTCTTATCTCTTATTTCATATTGTGCCTATTTATCTTATTTCGTATTGCTCTGATTTCTATTTTATTTTTAGTATGTCTTATTCCTTTTATGTTATGCCACCCACCATGCTTAATGGTGCATTACGCTTTTGCTTACTATCCTCGATTTTGAGCCGGGGGTCTATCGAAAATAGCCTCTCTACTTCTTTGGAGGTAGCGGTATGGACTGCATACATTCTACCCTCCCCAGACCCCACTTTGTGGAAATACATTGGGTTTGTTGTTGTTGTTGTTGTTACTTTTTACATGAAATATTAATAGGCCTCCAATTATTTTTAATTTTTTACTTCGTAAATTAGATTTTAATATATTTTATCAATAAGTGCATAATATAATTTTAAAAATAAACAAATCATAATATTAAAAATAAATTAAAAAGACAAAGAATGTCAATATAGAGCTTAAAATAGGTAGTTATATTTTAAATGAAATAAATAAGTACATTTATCGTCCAAATTAGAAAATGTATTTAGTTTTTATAATAAAGTTGACGAGGGGATATAATTTTCTCTGAAATAATATCACAAGATTGATAAAAATAATATTGAAACCTTAAAACATTTTTAATTTACGAAATGATTATATAAAATCACCTAATTTTATTTGATAGTGAATGATTGATGCTATTATCATGGTATCCGTTAATATGCATTTTGAATTAAAAATCTTTTAATATATATATATATATATATATATATATATATATATATATATATGTGTGTGTGTGTGTGTGTGTGTGTGTGTGTGTGTGTGTGTGTGTGGTTCTTCTATTAGCTAGAGACCCTAGTTTTTTTTTTATTTGCAGAAATTCATCGTCTTTTTTATGAATTATATTTTTTTAACAATAAAAATTTGAGGTAGAAGAACCTAACAACTAATTTGAACTATTTTATCAAAAATAAATATTAATCCTAAAATAAATAAATATAAAATACTATTTTATGATTGAATTCCTAAGTTTTCAAATAAATACAATACATATAAGCTTATTTCTAACAATTAATTATAATTTTTGGTGAACGTCGTTAAATTTAATATCACAGTTAGAAGTTGAAAAAATTATACTCACTAAATTTTATAGTAGAAAGGCTATTAATATTTTATACTGTCAACTAATAAGGATCATTTAAATTCAAGGTTCAAACTTAAGGGACTTTTTTGATCATTTTTCTCTCATTTTTTGAGTCACTTTTAGCAATTATTGATTTTTAAGAAAAATACATAAAGTTGGATGACATTATTGGAACCAAAAAAGATAAATGACTTTAGTGAAATATTTCTCAAAGTTTAGTGATAATATGAGGAATTTACTCTCTTTTTTTCTAGCTTATGTGTCTACATTTTCTAATTGGACCCATTATGTGACTAACAACATTTACTTCCAATATTTTTAAAAAATTAAAAAATAAAAATATATTTACTTCCAAGTCCCAACTTATTCAACCACATTATTTACGAAGAAATATTTTAAATAAATTTAAATTTATAATATGAATCTAATTTCATGAAATATTAGATTGTTTATATAGAACTAAAATTATTTTTATTTTTATGTGATAAATGTTGAATTTTTTCCTCATATATTTATTTTCTCATATTTTAAACTTTCTAAGTGAAAATTCTGACTCCGCCAAAATTTTCAATACTCCAAGCTTTTAATATTTTAGTTTTTGCCCAAAAAATACTATCACACGCGAACTTGATGGGTTAAAATTTAAAATTATTAACCTATTTAAAAATATATATTTTTCATTATCAAATAATTTTACAAAAAATATCATTAAATCAGTCTATAAATATCTTACTAGCAATGAAAAATAATTACTTATGTAATATTCATATAAGGTTTCGAACGCACAATTTTTGTATTCACTTATGGATTGTAGGTGTAATCACAATTGATGTGCATGTCAACTCACAAAACAAATATTTAAAAGATAATTTTTCTTTAAAAAAGATTGAAGTGCATTAAATGGTCAGTGTAAAAAACTTTTACTATATTATATAAATATATTTATATGCAAGCTTTCATAAAAATTGAGATTTGTAATCTTAAAAATAAGATATATAATACTCCATTAATTCCTTTTTATTTGCTCCATTTGGATTGTGATTATATTCCAAAATATTTGCTCCCTTAATCTTTCAAGAATAGTGTGAACAAAATCTTCCTATTATGCTCTTGTTCAATAAATGTAATTATTATTAATTTGAAAAGAGGTATAAAATTTAATTATGGGTATATTTGTGAAATTAATTTTAATTTTATAGGAGTAAGAGATTAACGAGTGTGTCTAACCCAAATACAGAAAATAAAAAGGAATGAAGATAGTAAAATATAATAGATAAATTAAACTGCATGTAAAATAACTTTAAACTAACATTAAATAGCACATATTTTTAAATCCTTTTAATAAAAATTTTAACTCCACTAATGTTAATTTGATTTGTGCTCTACTTTTTTATAGATAATTTTCAACTATCAATAATGTATCTTTTGTATTTTTATAGTATTTCATTCTGAAAATGAATGTATGATATATTTATATGGATAAGAAGAATCTCTTATCTCCTTAATATAAATACGCTATTTACTTTTATTTATATAGTATACTAGGTAAAAAGACCATATTTTAAGAAAATATTTCTCGTTTGATTTTATAAAAAATGTTAAGATATAATGACACTTATAATTTTTAATTTATTCTCTTGTATAATTTTCAAAAAAAAAATCTAAAAATAAAAGCATTAAAATTAGTTACTTAATTCAAGAAAATGCGTTTGGCCTGATTTAAATTAAGCATTAAAGCATATTATATTTTAATTTCAATTAGGGAAATTTAAATAAGTAGTAGGATATGATTTGATTTTATAAAAATAAAATATATTTTTTAAAGTGTGCTCTCTATTATCATTTTCTATTGTATTTATTTAAATATATTAATTTAATTTTTTTTGATAAACTAATTAATACTAATAAATACATTTAAAACTGTAATATTGGGCCCGAAAACAGGCCCTTCATTATCTAGTGAGTATATATAAAAGGTTAAGAAGGTAGAACTCCATTCCAACTCAAATTTCTTTTATGTTGAAACCAATTAAATTGTCCGCGTTTCGCGCGGTTGTAAAAAATTTCAATAGAATAAGTAATTAATTCTATAAAATAACTAAAAATAATTCCTACTAATCAAATATACAATCTAAAAATAGGAGAATATAATTGTTAAAAATCATGTTTTGCCATATCCCATAATTTCTCTTGTATTTGAATATTCCAGATTCTTTTCAAAAATAATACTCCATCCATCCCATTTTATGTGTCGTCATTTCCCTTGGCCCATTCCAAAAAGGAACCTCTGCTTGAAACTCTCTTTCTCCATGTCCACTGTTAGATTTCAAACTTTTTACAACAACTTCTTTACCATTAGGTAACACTCCTTTATCTACATAGCCAAAACCACCTAATCCTAAAAGCTTGTCTTTAGCAAATCCTCCAGTTGCAACTGCTAAGTCATCATTAGTAAAACTACTTTGATTATAACCAAGAGCCATTGGTGCATGTGGAGGTGGCGT
Source organism: Capsicum baccatum var. pendulum (assembly GCA_030864225.1). Lineage (NCBI taxonomy): Eukaryota > Viridiplantae > Streptophyta > Magnoliopsida > Solanales > Solanaceae > Capsicum > Capsicum baccatum. The sequence goes on from CM061561.1 coordinate 45,651,038, forward strand.
AGGAGGTTGATGTGGACCAGAGAAAGCCACTGAGCTCAGTTCACTACTATTTATTATTGGTGGTGGCAGCGATGACGCTATTGGCCAAATATGCTTTGAACTTACTTGAGCACTACCTGTCAATGGCCAAATCAAAAATTCTATTACATATGTTTAAATTTATATATATATACACTTGCACGAGACCTTTTGATATATATAACATAATATAATTTTTTGATGAAAGGTATTAACTGACAACCCCCTTCTCAATGTAGTTATGGCATTATTCCCTGGAGGGGGCATCTAATGAAATTAATCAGCTAGTTGGAATTTGTTGTTATTCTGCCATTATTATTATTATTATTATTATTATTATTATTGTTATTATTATTATTATTATTATTATTGTTATTATTATTGTTATTATTCTTATTGTTGTTATTATTGTTATTATTATTATTATTGTTGTTGTTGTTGTTGTAGTTGTTGTTATTGTTATTATTTTGTTATTGTTGTTATTATTATTATTATTATTATTATTATTATAACAGTAATGAGCATCTGTAAAATACTTAATATGTGTTAAAACATAAAGAAAAAAATAGCAAAACTATTAAGACACAATATTGTGGAAAAATCTTTCTCAAAAGAATGGTCTAAATAACTTTTAAGGGTAACATCATAGGTAAAAAAGCCTAATATACAAAGGTTACACAAGCTAATATACAAAGCCTAACATTCAGTACCAAGCTACTAATGAATGGGAACAACCACCACCTCAAAACTGACTGATGATTAAAAGCTTAGAACTAGCATGTTCAAAGTCTAGAAATAAAGGTGAAGCTCAAGGCAAGTTCATCCGACTTTTTCTAGGACCATGAATTTCGAATCATAAAGCACTCAAGAGCCTAAGCATAAGTATCCAGAAGAAACCTGTAAAGCCTAAAACATATCTTCCTTTTCATTATCGATGACCGAGTATAATGTAGAAGTAACCTTACCTCTTCATACACCCTTCGAAGAAGACTGGCACATTTTACTCCTCCTTGCACTTCCCATCCAAAATAATCTCATCCAACTGGATTGGTGCGTACCATCTCCAAACAATTAAGAAGCCTGCCAACTAAATCTTCCAGAAGCGCGATGCAACAATGTGTCTCACTTCTGTAATGCTTTAGAACAGTATACATCATTCGACAACATGCAATATATAGCTTTATGCAAAATTCTCTATCCACAACACTTCTTTCGCTTCTAGGAACCTCAGTTTCTCCGAAAGTCAAGCCTCCTATATAATTAGAACTAAGAGGAAATTTGGATGTCCAAAGCTGGAAAACACTCTGAAATATTGTTGTAGGCATATGCAATAACTGCATAACATGGCATGCTTCCAATTGGAAGAAAACATGTTAGGCAGAAAGTTTTGTCATTACTAAAATGCACACCGGACAAACACTGATAATACAATGGGAAAAATAAAAATGATAATTAAATGAAACTCCACAGAGAGTTAAATATAAAGAATTACAGAAAACAAAAAAGGTAAAAGTATTAGTCATGCCAAGTTCTTGAAGAGAAACAAAAGAGTGAAAATGTTGACAAAGATAAGCACCTCAGATCTCCAGACCAGATGTTACCAAATGGATTGGGAACCATAAAACAATGAGCATATTCGAAGAGAACTGGCCCCACAAGGAAGATCCATGATAAGGACAACCATCGATTTTCTGGAGGTGATATGTCGACTGGAGTGCAAAGTGACAATGATGTATTGCCTCAGACTGATTCATTTACAAAGAGAAATAGTCTTCTGAAATCTCCAAGATTTGTTTGTTTGCCCAAGAGTAGCTAAAGAATATGGAATATGCTACTTGACTTTCACGTCCTTATTAAATACGACCTTGAATACTCACATTGATCAATGTCTTCCTGGGGAGTCATCAACAGTAAAGTGGACAACAATCCTAAGGTGGTTAAGTACAAGATTTTGACAGGAGAAACAAATTCAACTAGGCTTCAAACCCGACTTCATCAGTTCGAGAGATCACTGATATACCTATTGTTGAGACACTGGAAAAACCTTCTCCCGTGAACCTTGAACCCATTGCTAATAAGAAAAACATGTTCCATTGATAGTTTACTTTCAAATATGATAAATATATTTTTTTTACATTGATACACGATATTTGATTTTTTAGCTTTATTAATTAAATTACTAATCCAATACTTACACGATTTTTCATTATCACTTTACTGATAAAAGATTTCTCAACCATTAATTTGCTCTCTTTATTATAAATTAATCTTTTTCTCTTTTTTTTTTACTAAACGATATATGTCTTGTGTATGAAGTTGAGTTTTCCGTCATGTATTTCTTCTTTGGGATTTAAAGTTGCCTCAATTTGAATGAGTATATAAATTGAACATATTACTCAGTGTTTTTCTTAAAATTTTCGTGTATAAACCCATATAAAATCAATATGAAATATAAATATTTCGCTCAAGGTTTATAAAATAATTTCTTACATGTTATATTTATATGGAATGAGTATAATAATTGCAGAAGTTGGTATAGAAATCGAGTTTCACCAAATACTATATGTTATTATTTATTTTAGTGTATGAAATAAACATACAAACTTGTATTTTTTGAATTATGAAATTCTACTTAGGTGATATCAATTTACATCCTCATTCCATTACTACATAAAATGGATAAATTATCGACAAAACTCTCAATAACACATGTTGTCAAAGACTAAATCTTTGAAAACTGCCTGATATCAATTGAAATATCATTTTTATAAAATGTGAAACAACTAATCATGTCATGAAGTATCTTTTTAAAAATATTTTTTTTCATACAATATGAAACAACTAATCACATTATATGGGACATCTATTTATATACCCTTTTCATACAATACTAATTTATATTCCTCTTGAATACAATACATTGATTGTATTGTATTGTATTCAAAAGGTATACAAGCTCCCGTAGAGAAAATAGGCTCCTAAATTTGATTGCAACCTCAAAGTATACAAACTTCAAGTATAGGCCAGTAAATTTCTATACAAATATGTGTTATATTATTAAATAAATAAAGCACCACATACACTAGAAAATATATGTTATTTTTGAAAGATTTTGATTGAATAATATATTCAAAAAAAAAATGTTGATGAAGATGAAGAAAAAGGAGTGTGTTTAAAAAAAAGAAGAAAAAAAAAGGGTTAAAGAGAGATTTAGGGTGTGATTGGTATCAATTATTAACTGTTAACTATTTTTAAGGAAGGATTATTGATTTTTTGTTATATTAAATCTGTATTTTTCTTTTTTGTATTGATTTTTATCTGATTTCTTTAAAAACGAAAATATCTTTTTTTATTTTTTAAATAAAAGTTGCTATAACTTGCAAACTAAAAAGTTTTTCTATAACTTGCAATAAACAATTTAATCTTGTATATTTAAATTTTTTTCCATGTTTAAAATGTATGTTTTCGATCATAACGATATCAAACAAAATCAAAATTGTCGGAGAATCTTTTCAAATATGATCATATTTTTTTATAACATTACTTTGCTATAATGATTTAATTTATTTTGAAATTAATTTTTGAGAAAAGACATCTTTTCACCCCTGAACTTGTCCTCCAAACTCACTTTAGCACTTAAACTTAACTTCTGTTTATTTATCCCCCTTAACATCTTTAAAGTGTATTATTTTCACCCCTCAAAACTGAATACCACTCTCACAACGGAGAGTGTGTTACACTCGCCTACACATCAATGCCACGTCAATGCCACCTCATCGTCACGTAAGAAGTTCGATTTTTCTAAAAAAAAAAATTAATCCCCCACACATTATTTTTATAAATATTTTTTAAGAAAATAAAAATAATATATTTACTATTTTATTTATACAAATATATATATATATATATATATATATATATATATTATTAAATTAAATTAAAAAGGCACCCCACCCCCATTTTCTTTCTTCTTCACACTCCCCACCCACCCCGCCCCCTTCCCTGCAACGTAGCCCCCCCTCTTTTTCTATCTTCTTCAAACCACCCCACCTCTTCCCTCTCCTCTATTTTCTATCTTTTTCAAACTTAAAGCATATTACCACTAGCCATTTTTATTAAGCAAAAAAGAAACCCCAATTCAGATAAGAACCAATTAAATTTGCCAATCAAACAACATAATTCATGTGCTCGTTCAACAGATTATTCAAAGCCACAAAATCCACAAGAATCAGAAAACCAAATTCACCATTGAACCCATACATACAATTGAAGGCAAAGAACAACTAACAGTGGCAATCATACAACACTAGGCAAAGCTGACCCGCATTAGAAAAAAATCATTTCTTCATCTTTTTAACTGCTCAAAGCCATCAAACTTTCATCTTCTTAATAGCTCAAAGTCACAAGAATCAGATATCCATTCCAGCATTTTATCATCAGCAACTCATGCATAAAAAAAAAAACCGAAAAGTACCAATTTTTCATCTTCCTTATAGCTCAAAACCATCAAAGTTTCAAGAATCAAAAACGCAATTAAGCATTTTATCAACAAATCATGCATCCACAAAAAAACTGTAAAGTATCAATTTTTTCATCTTTCTAATAGCTCAAAGCCATTAAACTTTCAAGAATCAAAAATCCAATTCAGCACTTTATCTTCTTAATAGCTCAAAGTCATCAAAGTCAAAAGAATCAAAATTCTAATTCAACATTTTATCATCAACAACACATTTTACAAGTATCTGAACTTATCCTCTCAAATTCACCCACTATTAAATTTCATTTACCTCACCTATTGTTTTCTTTTTTTCTCTTTTTCACCTTAAACGATGGGGATGGGGTGGAGGTGGCGGGTATGGTAGTTGAAAGATGAGAAATTGGGGCGTGGTGGAGTGGGGGTGACGGATTTGGTGGGTGGGGGTTAGAAGAAGATGAAGAAATGGGAATAGGGTATGAAGAAGATGAAGAAATGGGTGTGGGGGTATTAAGAAGATGAAAAAAGTGATTTTTTATAAAAAAAATTATTAATATATATATATATATATATATATATATATATATATATATATATATTAAAAAGTGGGGCAATATCAGTTTTAAAATAAAATAACGCGCCTTTTTTTCTTTTTCTTTTTTTAATTCCACGTCAGCTTAAGGGGTGAAAATAATACACTTTAAAGATGTTAAGGAGGGTAAATAAACAGAAGTTAAGTTTAAGTGCTAAAGTGAGTTTGGAGCACAAGTTCCGGGGGAAAAAAATGTCTTTTCTCTTAATTTTTATATTGTATTTTACTTTTCTATAGTGATATTCTACCTATAACAATAATGACATTTGTTATAAATGGTAAATTCTTTGTAAAATTACTTCTCTATATCAGCTCGCTCAAATATTATGTAATAACATTCTGTAAGAAATATATTATAAATAAAATAATATATCAAATATTTATGGTCATCATCACTCATGTCATGCACACAGTAAATTTCATACGAATATCTAATTTTAAAAAATAATTGTATTTAAACAGTGCAAATCGGTTATTTTATAACTTTACGAGGAAAGAAATATTAATCTTGCCATTTATATTCATAAACTTTCTAAATTGGCATATTTTTGTTTATACTAGCTGAACGAAATCTGAAAAATCAAGTGTGTGTGTATATATATATATATAACATCTCTTTATAACAATTATGAAATTTTGGAATAGACGTTGTTACTAAAAGAGGTTTGACTGTACATCAAGAATTCTTTAGATAGTATTTTCACTTCTTTTAGATCCGACTTTTTTGAAACAGGCTTTTGCATTTTTTTGTTTTTTTACTTTGTCAAATTTGGGCCTTGATCTCTTTGGAATTCTTTGTATTTTGGTTATTAATGCTTGGGGAAAAAAACTTAAATATAAAATATTAGATTGTTTAATGTAAGTTATAGCAACTCTTTTTAGTTTGCAACTTATTGCAAGTTTTTTTTTTTAGAAAAAATAATAATAACAATAAAATTTTTGATTTTCAGAAATGTGTTTTCTATTTTTGGTAAAAAAAATATACTCTTTAAAATAGATGGTAGTTATTAAAGGATGTCAATCACCCTCAATTTCTCTCAAACGGTTTTAAAGTGGCTTCTTCTTCAAAAATATTCTTCTTCTCCAACAACAATTTTCTTCAACAAATCAACAAAATATACTAATTGAAATACGAAATCTCTCAATTAATAGTGGTATTTAAGGCGTTGAATAAAAGACTGACTAAAGTAATTTAATTGAAATTGCGGTTATTCAAAGGAAAAAAAATTAAAAACAACGGATTGGTTGTGTAAAACATGAAGGGTAATAATTTACCCTCAATCATGATACAACATGAAGGTAAATAGGATATCACGAGTATTTTTTATGTATTCAATCATAATCTCTCAAATAATTTTGATATTTACGGCGAGAAATTCTAATATAATACTGACTTAAGTATTTTAATTGAAGTTGAAGTTATTCAAAATGAAAAAAATGAAAAAGACATAATGATATTCTCATAATATGGGTGGTGATAATTTACGTTCAATCACGATACAACATGGAGGAAGCTGGAATATCACATGTAATTTCAATCCTTTTCAATATTCAAATTCTTCCACTTCCATACATAAAATTAAGTTGATTTGATTGTATTTTATTTGTTTTTGTATTGATTTAAAAAGTACATATGCAAATTTCAAATAAATTATTTATTATTCAAAAACACAACACAATGACCTGACCAATGTGATTACATATTTGTGTGCAGGTATATTTGAATCAAGAAAAGGTGGACAAAAATTTCTTCATCAAGTATCCATTGTGTATAACATTGAGGGATGTGATTATGGATGTAATAGTGAGGTGTCGAATTCATTGTTGATGAAAACAGTTTACATTCAACTAAAGAAATCCAGGCGATAAAGAATCTTATTCAAATAATCAATTCGGGCCAAAGCAATAATCATTCAAATGTAGAAGATCTACCAATTCAACCATTAAACATTATATGGTTAGTTGTTTTTGTTTTACCACTAAGATACACATTGATTTTATTGTATTGTATTCAAGAGGTATACAAATTAATATTGTATGAAAAAGGTATATAAATAGATGTCTCATATAATATGATTAGTTGTTTCGTATGTATGAAAAGGGTATTTAAAAACGATACTTCATGACGTGATTAGTTGTTTCACATTTTATGAAAGTAGTATCTGTTGTTATCAAACGATTGTAGAAGTGAATTAATTTAATATGTAAAATGATATTTTAGGCAGCAGGTAATATACTGTTTCAAAGATTGGGTATTTGACAACATGTGTTATTGAGAATTTTGTAGATAATTTATCTACTTAATGTAGTAATGGAATGAGTATGTAAATTGATATCACCTAATTAGAAAATCATAATTCAAAAGTACAAGTTTATATATTTATTTCATACATTAAATTAAATAATAACATATAGTATTTGGTGAAACTCGATTTTTATACCAACTTCTGCAATCATTATACTCATTACATATACATATAATATGTAAAAAGCTATTTTATAAACTTTGAGCGAAATATTAATATTTCATATTGACTATATACAGGTTTCATACCCGAAAATTCTAAGAAAAAAAATCTAATGAATAAGTTCAATTTATATGCGCATTCAAATTAAAGCAACTTTGAATCCCAAAGAAGGAATATATGACGGGAAACCTAATTTCATACGCAAGACATACATCATTCAGTAAAAAAAGAAGAGAAAAAAATTAATTTATGATAAAGAGAGTAAATTAATGTTTGAGAAATCTTTTATCAGTAAATTGACAATGAAAAATCATGTAAGTATGGAAACAGTAACTTAATTAATAAATTTTTAAAAAGTCAAATAGCGTGTATCAATGTAAAAAATAGATTTATCATATTTTGCTCCTTAATTTAAGAACAAATCTTGTAACTTAATTAACAAAATAATTTTTTTTTAAAAAAGAGAAAGTTATTGATACCAACAATAACACTTGCCATAATTATCAAAAAATTTAATGAAGAGAGGTAAATATTAAAGACTACAAATAAGGATATAATGTGAATATTAATTATAAAAAGTAATTTTTTATTATTTTAAAAAAATTATTTTTTAAAAAAATTGTTATAACTTACAATTATTTCTTTAATCCAATAATTATTGAAAAGTGTTGTTATAACTTGCAATAAACATCTAATAAGTATATTTAAGTTTCACCAAAAAAGAGTATATTTAAGATAATTTTCACTTATTACTTTGTAAAATTTTGGCCTTTGACCTCTTTGGAATTATTTGTATTTTGATTATTATTACTTTGTCAAATTTATGCCTTTGATCTCTTTGGAATTCTTGGTACTTTGATTACTAATAGGGGTACAAAGTCATATTTGTTCTTGTACACTCAAAAAAGGTATATTTACTCTTGGTTACATTTTTTTAAGGTAGATTTACTATTAGTTATATTTTTATTATATTTGTTTCTAACCTTTGATTTAAAATTTATATTTGTTTTTGAGCTATTAAGTGTCATATTTGTTGGGGTATACACCCTTACAGTTAAATATGGTATATTCTAAAAATTATTATGATTAAATGTCTAAGTAGAAAATTATTGAGATATATACTATTAACCATGTGATTGGATATAGTATTTATCATAGAAAAATTATTTATTTAATTTTAATAAAGAGTTAAATGAATCATATATTCGGTTGTGTGGCCATTTACTTACATAACAGATGAATTTGTGTATAGAGTATAACTTATATATACACAAAAGATCAAATCATCGATTCTTATAAATACAAATATTATGTTCACAATCAAAGATGAAGTTGAGAAAACATCTTGATAATTGTAGCACAAGATTAAATATAATGTAATCTTGATTATGAGAATGTCGTATTTCAATTTCTTGTGTTAGTACACTTTGTGTGTATTGAACGTCCAAGTAGAGATGAAGGTTTATGTTCTGAATATTTATAAGCAACTTCTATACGTTATTAAATATACTTATATTCTTAATCTTGATATAATTATTATGATCAATATGTTTTTTCATTGTCTTGATCTATCAAAGGGTGAAACTCTTTCATGGGTTAAATATTTTTGATAGGTAGGATGATGACAAATGACATTTATGAAATAATGATTAATTGATAGAATCTATGTCTCGACCTCAAGATTGAAGATACCCCTTTATGATTGCTTATAAGTTTTCACGTGAAAATCCAGAATGTGAATTTTATATTTGTCACATGAAATACGTTAAATGTATGAATACATGATTAAATTAATCAATGAATTAGATAGTCAAAAATTTGATTTGATTTGATTGATCAATGTCTGTAATCTTAATTGTGGAGCTAAATAAGATTTAATGAATGATTTTGAAATTATAGCGAAAGGTACAACCATGAATTTTTAGTCGAATAATCTGTAATTTATTATGTCAGGTTAATTCATCCATTTTGCAAATTAATACCATAATTGAAAGTCTTACTAATTAAATTTGTGGTCCCTACTGTTGCCGCATAATTATGTTTTAAATAACATTTATTTTTGATGGAAAAGAAAGACCCAACAAGTTTGAGAAAGAATTTAAAATCCCGAAACTTGTGTGTATATAAGGTGGTCTAATTTCATCAAGGAGAACAATAGTTCTCCTACGTTCTTCTATGAGAAATTTTCCAACACGAATTTCAATAATATTTGGGTCATATAGCAGAAGACCATGGATCTGGAAGATGATTACGTGGACGGTTCTTGCTTGTGTTTGAAGTTATGATTCGTGACCGTGGTCATGCTTTAAGAGATAAGTATCAATTTTATGCTTGATTAAAATCCATGATTATGTGTTGTTTATATTACATGCAAATTGATCCTGTATACTTGCTTTCGCTTCATAGTCATATTTTTCAACAATTTGCGTGGTGCCTACGTAACACTTATAAGGAGATATATATTAATTCCACTTAAAATTTTCTCCTAATTTAATTATTATATCTCACTCAATATTATACTGACCAATCTAACCCATAAATTAGAACTTAACCCCAGTTTCTATTAAGACTAGATGTCGAGGGCCCGCGCAATATATGTATTTTTTTTGTCTAAATTAAAGTGGCATAAATAAAATTTAGATAATCAATTATATTTTTAATATATTTTAGATATTGTAAGCTGTTAACTGTCGTAATTTATAATTATTGTACGTATTTTTAAATAATACATGTTACTTTGTGGCATTGATAGCCAATCATATTTGTAAAATAACTTAGGTTTTAAATTATTGAGATTTATAATACTTTTTTCTATTCCAATTTAAGTGGAACTGATATAATTTTGACAGTTCAATCAAATATTTTATATCTTTAAAAGTTTTTAAGTTGTTAATTATTGTGATTTATAGTATTTTTAGGTATTTCTTTTGAAATATATAATGGATTAATTTTTTCAGATATTTTAAGTTGTTAACTATTAATTTATAATACTTTTTATGTAATTTTCAAATAATGTGTGTCACTCTCCTTGTCCAAACTTTTGTAGCATTGATAGTCAATTGAATTTTTAACTATTCCAATTTAAGTGACACTAATATAATTTCGAGAGTCAATCAAATATTTCATTTTTTAAAAAATTTTAAAATTGTTAATTATTATTATCTATGGTATTTTTCACTTATTTCTTTAGAATATATAACAAATTATTTTTTTCAGATATTTTACGCTATTAAATATTGTAATTTATAATACTTTTTATATAATTTTCAAATAATATGTGTTACTTTCCTTGTCCAAATTTTTGTGGCATTGATAGTCAATTATATTTTAAAAATAATTTAAGTTTTTAATTATTGTGATTATAGTACTTTTTCTTCTATTTCAATTTAAGTGACACTGATATAATTTCGAGAGTCAGCTAAATATTTTATATCTTTTAAATTTTTTAAGTTATTAATTACTGTGATTTATAGAAAATTTTTCATATCTTTTGAAATATATAACAGATTAAGAGACACAAATTAAAGTGGATGAAAAAATGAAGGCAAGGGAAAAGACCAATTAAGTTGTGCCAAAACATGCAGATTGACTTAAAGGTTTTAATTGTTAATTATTGTGACTTATAGTATTTTCCATATTTTTTTTAAGTTTTTCTTGGTAGATAAGAAAGCATTCATAGAACATAAGCTGAAATTAGTGGTTCAAGAGCTCAATCTGGCTCCATTACAAAAATAGTTGTGCAAAGCCTTGCACAGTTTTGGTAAGAAGAAACATTTCGTGAGTAGTACTTTCCTTCTAAATCTGCCCATACATCATGTACTACAAAAGGGGGTGGGGTTACAAAAACTTTACAGTTGTCAAAAAATTTCATCCTTGCTCCAGCCTTCACCATGGTATCAACTATATTATTTTGCTCCCTGTAGCTATAGTGAATGGGGGGTCTGCCCAATCTTTTTATCAAAGACCTGCAATCATCAATAATTGGGTTATAGAATAAGTTGGCCTTTGCTAGCCAATTAATGACCTTTTCTGAGTCAACACAAATCTCGACAGGGCACAAGTTGTGCTCCATAACAAGTAAGAGGCCTTGTCTAAGGGCCATGAGCTCCATGAGATTATTGGAGGCATGGTGGAAGCTCTGCATGAAGCCTACCACCCAATTACCCGAATCATTCCTCACTACTCCCCCAATCCCCCTTACCTGGGTTTCCTAGGCAGGATCCGTCTGTATTAAGCTTGTAAACGTGCCTGGGTGGAGGGGTCCATCCGATGGAAATGGTGATGTGGGGGTTGTTAACTATTGTAACTTATAATACTTTTTATGTGATTTTCAAATAATATATGTTACTCCCCCTGTCCAAAATTTTGTTGCATTGATAGCCAATTATACATTTTAAATAATTTATTTTTTAATTATTATAATTTATAATACTATTTATTGTATTCCAATTTAAGGGACACAGTGCATAGATGACCATAATAATTAATTAGGGATGATATCGCAAAATTATGATTGAAGTAGTAAAGCAGACATGTCTTGAATGACTTATAATAACTAATTAAAAATGATATATTAAAATTACTATAAAAAATACATGTAGAGAAAGAAATTATGTGGGTCTCACATAAGATGTCAAGTTAATTTAATAGTAAATATTATTATTTTTTAATACTTAGTTGACTTTATAATAATTTTTTAATATTAATCTTTTAATACTTAAATGAAGTATAATAATTAATTAGGAGTGATATAATAATTAATAGATAACTTAATTAATTATTATAAGTTATTTATATATTATTAAATTAGTAATATTTAATAAAAAATAAAATAGACATTTATGATATTCCTGCTTTAACTGCTTTAATCGTGATTTTATTATATCACCCCTACTTAATTATTATAAGTCATCTAAATATTTAAAAATTAATAATAATTAATAAAAAGAGTAAAATAGGCGTAAAATATTAAATTAACTCTTAATATTTTAAATTAATTTAACGTCTTATATAGGCCCAACTTAAATATTTTTCATAAATATTTTTATAGTAACTTTGTTATATCACTTCTAGTTAGCTACTATAAGTTCTTCAAAACATGATTGCTTTACTGCTTCAATCATAACTTTAATATATCACCCTTAATTAATTATAACTAGTATAGGTACCCACGCGATGCGCGTAGCCTTTTTTGATTTTAAGATTATTCATTAAAAATATTAAATTGTTTGCACAAAACTAATCATTTTTTATCGTAAAAAGTTAACATATTCCAAGGTCAATGAAATATTTAAAATAATCATTAATAGTTGAAAATACAATTGATACTTAATAACTAATCACAATTACAATTGTTGTTGATGTTTTGATATAAAAAGATATCTTCTTTATATTCCATTGACTAATTTTTTTAAAAATATAATATTAAATATTAAATAATTATTAATTATATTGTTGGAATCTTAACTTTATATTTTTAATCAATTAAGACTTGTAATTAATCCCTTACCTTCCATTTCATTCTTTTTAAATCTATTAATTCAAGTTCAACCACTAACTGCACTATTATTTTTTTTGTAACAAAAATGTTATATTGCTTTTTTTTTTTTGGTTTCCCATCCGGTGTTTGGTGCCTGCATTGGAGCCCCGACTAATCCGAATCGCGCGTTGCAGAGTCCATTAAGGTGGCAGCACTCCCAATAGAGTTTTCTCCATACCCAGGATCGAACCCTCGACCTCTAGTTAAGGATGGAGCAGCCTCATCCACTGCACCACAACCCATGTTGGTAAAATATTATATTTCAATTTCATTTCAAACACTAAAGTACTTAACTTTGTCGATTACAAAACTTCTAATTTCAAATTTTAGATTTCACAACTTCAATTCAAATGCTAATCAAGCACATACAATTTATTATTTTTCTTTTAAATTTTAGACTTTGTTCTATTATTATAAATTTTTTCATTGTTTGATTTCATCATTAATATCTTTAAGTATTTTATTTATACTTATTATTATATTTTCTATATTAACTCAATTAAAAGCTTTTATGCTACTCTCAAAATCATCCACCCACCAAATCTCACATTCATCCTTCATCTCTACTCTACCACCCCACCCTCAAATTTTATTTTATTTTTTAACTTTTTGAATTTTTGTTAATTTGTTTTCTCACCCAATCCCCAACCCCTCCCCCCCCCACCAAAAACTTTAAATTTTAATTTATTTTTATAAAAGCTTTTTTCCCTTACACCACCCACCCCTAATGCCCACCATCCACCCCGAATCGCTAACCCAACACCTTCCCCACCCCCTCTTCCTGATTTTTTTTCTATTAGCTTTGAAATCCTTTTAAAAAAATTTTCCTTTTTCCCATCCCTATCCTGACCCCCCAAAATTTAAAATTTTTACTTTTTTTAAGAATTTTTTTTCTATCCCCACCCCCAAACGTCACCTATATCTACCATTTTGCACACCTCCACCCACCTAGCCCAGCTCCCACCCATCCCACTATAACGACCTAAAAAATTGATGAAATATGTAAAATTTGTGAAATTTATGATTTTAAGTGATTTGACTATTTTACCCCTCTTCGTAGTTGCATTATGGTATTTCTGGGGTGTGAGAGTGATTGACATATTTTCCGATACATTTTGATATCATTTATGCAAAATTTTAGTTTTTGATGGCTTCAAGAACCTTATTTTAGAATTATGGGGATATCTTTTGATCTGTGTGACAGATGGATGAATGGACTGCGCCAGCAACTCCGATATATCAATTTTAGGCTAGGTAGACCTTTGGTTCGGGTCTCGGTGCACCTGAGATCATTTCGACCTATTGATCAGAAAGTTGAAAAATTTAAAATATGGGTGTGGGACCCACATTTAATTTAAATAACCTCGGATGAAAAATCCAACTTCGTCAGCAGATCTGGAATGCCGATTTTAAGGAGTTAGCATATTTTGGTATGATTTTATGGCTTTTAAATCTCATTTCGATCCTCGGTTTGGAAAATTATGATTTCGCGTTTTGGGGGTCAACTTATTGAAAATGATGGTTTTTCAAAAATTCAATTTCGCCAACATATCCGAAACATCGAATTTAGTATGGTTGAATAGTTCATTTGCATATATCGTGTTGGGTTCGATTGGTGTGAATGGAAAATGGAGGGACACAACCTTTGAGCAAAAGACATATTGTTTTGGAAAAGGAGTGACTGTTCGGATAGTTGTGTTGGTTCAAAAAAAACACACAATATTTCGAATGAACAGACATGACTCTTCCAAAGGATACACCTTTTCGGATGAACCATTGCCACCTTTCGGAAGGGTCACTTTATTGCTTTATAAACCTGAATTTTTTCCACAGGTTTAGTATGAAAAATTTCCGTATAAGAAAAATATGCTCTTGCTTCTAAAAACTCTATGTGATCATCTCCCGTTGAGTGAGTTTGAAGAAAACCAGAAAGTTTGAGGTACCGCTACATTCTGGTTGTGAACAATTTTATCCTGGAGGAAAATTTCGCAACCTCAGGTACTTGAGGGGAGTTATTTTCTTAAGGACACTCCGTGAATTCAGAGGACTTGGCTTTTTTCTGCTTCATCTATTTTTCTTTAAGAAATTGAAAACACACTTCTTTGAAAGATCATTTTGATCTTGTGTAGAAGGTGTTGGACAACTTCATAAGTGTTCTTGATTTATTCTTGAACTTATGTTGAATTAGTGTTGCAAAAATACAGATATTGCGTACCCGAAAAATAACAATCTTAAGGAAATAATTTTGAAAAAAACGATTTTTTTTTTCTTGCTTGTTTGGTGAAATTTTCTTTTCACTAAAGTTTTTTTTCGGGATCTGTATTGCTTGGTTTCTAGAGATTAAAACTTTTATATTTCTACTCCGTTTGAACTTAACTAGTGATTTGGAGACATAAAATCTTCATCACAAGTTAAAGATCACTCGGTTGACGATTGGAAGTCATAAAAACTTCATCGTTAAACTAGAAACAAGAGGTGTTTAAAGTTACTGCAACTTTATTAATAGTATTTTGATATACTAAAGTTACTATCTTGTTGTGACAGGAAAATGACTACGGATAGTCAAGTGCATGATGTTGCAATGACTTTGGCAGAAACTAGTGTTGCCACAACGAGTCGTACGAATGTTCCACCGGCGATGGCACCAGTGGAGAAACCCAAAAAGTTTGCGGGTGTTGACTTCAAAAGGTGGCAGCAGAAAATATTTTTCTACCTTACAACTCTTTGTCTTCAAAGGTTCACATTTGAGGAAGCTGTAGAGGTGCCCGAGGAAATCTCTAAAAAAGAGCAATTTGTGATTGTGGAGGCATGAGATTACTCTGATTTTCTTTGCAGGAACTACATCTTGAGTGGTCTCCAAGATGATCTCTACAATATGTATAGTGTAACAAAGACAGTAAAAAAACTGTGGGGAGTACTAGAACGGAAGTACAAGACAGAGGATGCAGGAACTAAAAAGTTCTTCGCTGCAAGATTCTTGGATTATAGAATGATAGACAACAAGTCTGTTGTCTCCCAAGTGCAGGAACTGCAAGTGATCATCCATGATCTCCTTGCGGAAGGTATGTTTTTGACAAATACCTTTGTTGAACAGTTTAAAAATGTTCTTAGTATTCACGTAAACTTTATTGTAGGTTTGATCGTGAATGAAGCATTCAAAGTAGCAACAATAATACAGAAGCTACCACCCATGTGGAAGGACTTCAAGAACTATTTGAATTACAAATGTAAGGAGATGTCTGTTGAAGATCTAATCGTAAGATTGCGCGTTAAAGAAGATAATAAGGCTGTGGATTGTGCACTATGGCAAGATTGGCCACAAGTCTACGGATTGTCGTACCCCAAAGAAAGAGAACAAGAAAGACCAAGCAAATATTGCTGAGTCCAAGAAAGAAATCGATGATCTATGTGCTATGCTGTCCAAATGCAACTTGGTAGGAAATTCTCATGAATGGTGGATGGATTCCGATGCCACCCGCCATGTTTGTGTTAATAAGGAGTTATTTACTGATTTTGCTCCGGCTCAAGGGGAAGATAAGATATACATAGCTAACTCCGCTACTACAAAAGTAGAAGGAACAGGAAAAATATGCTTGAAAATGACTTCAAGCAAAGTATTGACACTCAATAATGTCCTGTATGTACCGAAGTTAAGAAAGAACTTGATTTCTGTATCACTTCTAGACAAGAACGAATTCAAATGTGTATTTGTTTTCGGAAAATTTGTACTTAGTATAGGAGAAGTGTATGTAGGAAAAGGCTACCTCATAGAGGGCCTATTCAAAATGAATATATTGAATGTTGAAATCAATAAAAGTTCTGCTTCTTCTTACTTGCTTGTGTCTTATGATTTATGACACGAACGATTAGGCCATGTTAATTACAAAACATTACGAAAAATGATTAACTTAGAAGTTTTGCCAAACTTTGAGTGCAATAAATCAATATGTCAAACCTGTGTGGAATCAAAGTATGCTAAGCATCCGTATAAATCCGTTGAAATAAATTTCAATCCCTTAGACTTAATCCACACTGACATTTATGATATGAAGTCAACACCATCACGTGGTGGAACAAAGTATTTTATAACTTTTATTGACGATTGCACTAGATATTGTTATGTCCATTTGCTAAATAGTAAGGATGAAACAACAGATGTATTTAGGCAATATAAAACTGAAGTTGAAAATCAGTTAGGGAAAAAGATCAAAATGATAAGAAGTGATAGGGACGGAGAATATGAATCTCCCTTTGCACAAATACGTGTAGAGAATGAAATTGTCCATCAAACTACAACCCCATATTTACCTCAATCTAATGGAATTGCGGAAAGGAAAACCTGAACCTTTAAGGAAATAATGAATGCCTTACTAATAAGTTCAGGTTTACCGTAAAACTTATGGGGAGAAGCTATCCTTACGGCTAACCGAATACTAAATAGAGTGCCCCATAGTAAGACACAATCAATTTCATATGAAAAATGGAAAGAAAGGAAATCCAACTTGAAATATTTCAAAGTATGGGGGTGTCTAGCGAAGGTCCAAGTTCCTATGCCTAAAAGAGTAAGGATAGGACCTAAGACGATGGACTGCGTGTTCATAGGATATGCTAAAAGTAGTAAAACATGTCAATTTTTGGTTCATAAATTCAAACATTCGGATATTAATGAAAATACGGTAACTAAATCAGATAATGTTGAATTCCTTAAACACATTTATCCATCCATACAAAATTAGACATGAACAATCTAGTGAGGGGTCTAAATGACCTCGAAATGAACCAAGTGAGGATGTACATAATGATGCGAATCAAAGACGTAGTACACGTCAAAGAACGTCAACTTCGTTTGGATTAGATTTTGTAACGTTTCTGTTAGAAAATAAGCCTCAAACAGTTAAGAAAGAGATGACGTCTTTAGACTCATCCTTTTAGAAAGAGTTAGTCAATAGTGAGATTGATCAATTTTAAGTAACCATATGTGGGAATTGGTTGATCTACCTCTAGGAAATAAACCTTTAGGTTCTAAATGGATCTTCAGAAGGAAAGTGAAAGTTGATGGTACTATCGACAAGTACAAGGCAAGACTTATTGTAAAAGGCTTTAAACAAAAGGATGACCTTGATTACTTTGATACATACTCACCATTAACGACGATAACATAAATTAGGATGTTAACGACAGTATATGATCTTGAAATCCATCAAATAGATGTGAAAATAATATTTCTAAATGGAGAATTAGACGAAGAAATTTACATAGAACAACTTGAGGATTTTGTGGTTCCAGGAAAAGAAAATAAGGTGTGTAAACTTGTTAAGCCACTTTATGGACTAAAACAAACACCTAAATAATGGCATGCAAAGTTTGACCAAACCATGTTGGCAAACGGGTTCAAGATTAATGAATGTGATAAATGTGTTTATATTAAAGACACTCCAAATCATCAAGTCATTGTTTGTTTATATGTGGATGATATGTTGATCATTAGTAGAGACATTTCTGACATAAATGCAACTAAACGAATGCTCGCAAGCAAGTTCGATATGAAAGACCTTGGAGTTGCGGATGTGATCTTAGGAATAAGAATCCATAGAACTCCACAAGGGTTGGCATTGTCATAGTCTCATTATATCGAAAAGGTACTTGACAAATTCAAGTATTTGGAATTTGGTATTGCCAAGACTACATTGGACGTAAACTTTGCACTTCAAAAGAATGAAAGTGAAAGTGACTCACAGTTGGAGTACACAAGAGTGTTAGGATGTTTAATATATATCATAAATTGTACACGACCAGACATAGCATGTTCTATTAGTAAATTGAGTCGGTACATGAGTAATCCCAGTAAAACTCATTGGATGTTAATGAAAAGAGTGTTGGGGTATCTTACATACACTCAAGACTATGCTTTGTATTATAATAAATATCCCGCGATACTTGAAGGACATAGTGATGCAAATTGGATCGAACAAAGTACAATCCACGAGTGGATATGTATTTAATATCGGTAGAGAAGCGGTCTCTTGGAAATTATCCAAACAGACATGTATTTCTCATTTTACAATGGAATATGAGTTTATCGCATTGGTTAAAGCCGGTGAAGAAGCAAAATGGCTCCAAAATTTCTTGGAAGATATTCCTTATTGGCCCAAACCAGTGGCACCGGTATGTATACACTACGATAGCCAAGTGAGAATAGGTAGGTTAGGGAGCATGATGTACAACGGTAAATCTCGTCACATAAGACAAAGACATAATACCATTAGAGAACTTCTATCTAGTGGAATTATCACTATTGACTATGTAAAGTCAAAGGATAAAGTGTCGGATCTACTTACAAAAGTCCTGCCTAAAGAAGGAGTTGAGAGGATATCCAAGAAAATGGGTTTATGGCCTAGGACAAGTCAGCATGGCGGTAACTTTACCTAGCAGACTAGAGATCCCAAGAGCTAGGTTCAAGGAGATCAAACAAAGTTCTTTCTGACAGGTTCAACATTGTCAATATACCCAATCCATTCTCATGATATGGACAATGTTTAGTAAATAAGGATAAGACTTATGGTGTGAAGTCTTTTAGTGATTATCTAAATTTGGTAGATTTGACCAAATAATTTAATCTATAGGATTGAATGTTTAGAAATCACCTATGTAAGGGCAAAGTCAAAGCCGCTTCAATGAGAATGTTAGTAAATGCCTATTCTCTAAGCTCTCATAAAATCGGGACGTGCTCATGGCTGAAACGAACAAAATCATGAGAACCATAAATGGTAAAAGGCTGGTTGTGTGACATGTATTGTCTAGGTGTACATTAAATCTCCATGGTTCAAAGATATCAAATGTACCGGTTGACCGAGTGCATCCGATATATGTTCACTACGGAAAGTTCAAAGGAAAACCCACTTATCCAGATACAATCAGTCTTTGCTTGATGATCACATACTTGTTCATAAAGTTTTACAAAGAATAGCCATTCCCTATTCATGTGGGGGATTGTTGGGTTCAATTGGTGTGAATGGAAAATGGAGGGACACAACCTTTGAGGAAAAGACATATTGTTTTGAAAAAGGAGTGACTATTCAGTTAGTTATGTCTGTTCAGAAAAAAGACACAATATTTTGAATGAACATACATGACTCTTCCAAAGGATACACCTTTTTGGATAAACCATTGCCACCTTTTGGAAGGGGCACTTTGTGGCTATATAAACCTGCATTTTTTCCACAGGTTTATTATGAAAAATGTCTGCATAATAAAAATATTCTCTTGCTTTTAAAAACTCTTTAAGATCATCTCCCATTGAGTGAGTTCAAAGAAAACTAGAAATTTTAAGGTACCGCTACATTCTGGTTGTGAAGCCATTCTATCCTGGGAGGAAAATTCCGCAACCTCGGGTATTTAAGGGGAATTATTTCCTTAAGGACACTCCATGAATTCGGAGGACTTGACTTTTTTCTGCTTCATCTATTTTTCTTTGAGAAACTGAAAACACACTTCTTTGAGAGATCATTTTGATCTTGTGTTGAAGGTGTTGGACAACTTTATAAGTGTTCGTGATTTATCTTGAACTTGTGTTGAAGTAGTGTTGCAAAAATATAGTTTTTGTGTACCCGAAAAATAACATATCAAACTCTGAACAAATTCCGGGCATCCAGTCGAAGTCCTTTTGGACTTGGAAAAAAATCTGCAGTGGTACAGATTTTTCTGCTATTTATAGCATCTTTTTACCCCTTTTTGGCCTATTTTGCTCATTTTTCATCTTGCCTCTTGAGATTTAAATCCCAAAAATAGTATGAGATCTTAAAAATGAAGCTTGTGGGAGCTTGAGAAGATAGATTAACACCTATTTCTTGGTTTTATTACGGATTTAAGGTATGAATTCACCCAAATCTTAGTAATTTCTTAAAACCTGAAAAATCTTGGGGCTTGATTTTAAACCCCATTTTCACTCATTTTCACTTGAATAATATTTTCATCTTACAATTACTAGTTTTTCATCAATTTAACCTTCAAAACAACTTCGATTCTTGATATTAACCCAGATTTCAAAAATTTTACCCGGTAAAGCTCAAAAATGGTTTTTCTTTGATTTGAACCTCGTTTTTGACTCGACTTGACGTGGGTTTTCAGATATAGATTCTTAAAAATAAGGAGAACATATTTTTGAATTAAAGTTCTAATTTTTCCTTTTTTTTTGAAAACTCATTTCGGGAGTCCATTTTGACCCCGAACCAAAGTAGTCAATATGAGTGTTGTTGGTTTTGTTTTGATGCATAGATTTTATATTTGATATTTTTAGAGTAGTTTGGAATCATTCATGGAAATTAAGGTCGTAGGTTAGAAGTGTAACGGACCGGTTTCGGCTTTGTAGGTAGGATATGACTTAACTCTTTCACACTGGGTTGGATAGTAAATGATGATACAAAATACATGTTAAGGGTGGGAACTAATCATGAAAAATGACTATTTATCTATTGTGCTCGTATGTGGGCATATGTGTGATGTAATGATCAAAATTGAGTTATTATTTAATATATGTGACCGTGTGGGGTCCTTTGTGATATTAATAGCCTCAAATACATGTGAATAATTATATTGTGTTGTTAAGATGCTTAATATGGTACCATTGGTATATTGTGATTATATTCATACTTTATTTGTCATATGAGACATGTGAAAATTCGTGGATAAAACTGAAATAATGAGTGGATATTGGCTCACATGGTTGTGAAAATATATCATTGTGGTTGGTTGTTAAAATACTCATTGTGATTGGTTGTGAGGATGACATCCACATATCATACTCATTCATGAAACATTGGTACCACTATGGCAACACCTTTTTAAAACCCTCCCCGAAGGATGTGCTGGAAAGGAGATATTGTAACACTTTACAAAACCCTTTTTGAGGAATGTACTGGAAATGAGATATGGGATATGTGGATGCCCCCCTAAGGGTCCTACGTCAAGAAGCTTTAACTCCGTAGGTGTATACGAGGATTATGCGACGATCCCAGAGGTTGTGCGACGACCTCGTGCATCATCATCATCATCATTATCATCATCATATACATTTCACTTTATTTATTGTGTTTATGTTGTGTTGTATTGCCATATTGATTTGTCATCTATGTATTTGTCTTACCTTCTTATACTTTTATTTGATGATCTTGTATCTACATATTCTTTCTTGTTTTATTTATATATGACATAATGTATACTAGTGTTTTATATCTTCATGTGTTATTGTAATATATGTGATATACATTAAAAATATTAGTGCAAGCGGTGTGGGCTACCACTGTGGGATATTTTCTAATTGCAGGTGACATGCCCTAATTATGTATTTTGTATGCTTTATTTACTACTTTGCTTGGTCGGCCTATGCTACCTACTGAGTACAAGTGGACCGTACTCATGCCTACTACCCTCTTTCGGTGCAGGTCCTAACTCAAGTGCGCCTCAGCTTGCTTGACTCGGGCAATTATTGGAGCTTCCAAGGTAGCGGTTGGACATTCATGCATCTAAAATTCACCGCTATATTTCTATAGTAGTTATGTCTTTATTAGTATTTGGAGACATATATTATTCCTTTGTGGTTATTTTTTTGATATATTTGACTCCTGAATTGTATTAGTAGTTCTTATCCTATTGACACCTAGTTTTGGGCATGATTGATATTTTGGATAAGTTCTGCATTATTTTGATTACTTATATGGTTCAGCTTCATGTTAGAAGCCTTACCTTGGGATATTTCTATCTTTTCCTCTCTTTGTATCAGTTTGGGTGATAGGCTTACTTGTCAAGGTACGCCGCGACAAGTGCCTTCATGACCCTCATTTTTGGGTCGTGATAAATGGTATCAGAAAAGCCAGGTTTCATTAGTCTCAATGGTGTAAGAATGAGATGTCTAATAGAGTCTCATGAATTGGTACATAGATATTCGTACCTATCTTTGAGAGGCTATAAGATGTCTTTAGGAAACTTCTCTTGTTTTATTCCATATCGTGCAAAGTTCTATCGCATCTTGTGTTTTGATTTATGTTTTACTTTTTCTGTATGGATAGTGTGGCTTATACTACATCTTATTTGTTGAGAGATATGGCGAGAGATTAGTGGAGGTTACTTGTCAGTTGTAGACCCTATGATTCTCCTGAGATGACTTGGGATCAGTTCACCAAGGCTTTTCTAGAGAGATATATGCCTTTCAATTTGATAGATAGTATACGGGACGAGTTTGATCATTTGAAGCAGGGCTTCATGGAAGTTGTTGAGTATAAGGAACACTTCCATGCCATGTTCAGATATTCTTATGATAGCATTTTCTCCGAGACTGAGAAGATTCAGAAGTTTATGAAGGGTTTATATATTTTCCTTTAGTTGGCTACGTCTCAGATGGTTGTGTTTTTTTTTTCTTTTCAGAGTATTGTAGATCATGCTAAGATGACAGCGGGTATTCTTAGTACATCTCAAGGAGGCACCAAGAAGGCTCAATATTTTAGGTAAGTTCAGGAGTCAGAACTCTCGAGGCAGAGATTTTAGAGGCTCTCGTAGATACCATGGTAGGACAGTGCAGGTGACTTTATAGAGTTCAGCTGTTGGATCTTCTACTTCAGCAGTTTAGGGTGGTTGTTCAAGCCTAATTATACCATCTTCCATTGTGGTTGGTCATAGAGGTTGCTATATATGTAATGATATTGGCCATGTGGCTAGGGACTGTCCCCATTGGGTAATTCAGGCTACTTTTATTTCATCTATGAGAGGTAGAGGTTCTACCAGAAGTACGAGAGGTAAAGAAGGTAGACCCCGTGGTGGTGGTCGTGGGGCTACCCAGGTAGTTGGTGCTTGTGGTCAGTGTTATGCTATACGAGCTATACCTAAGGCAGAGACTTCTGATGTTGTGAGCATGGGTATCATCCCCATTTGTTTCAACCCCACATCTATATTATTTAATCCTAGATCAATTTTCTCTAATGTGTCGGTATATTTTACTTTGGGTTTTGATTTTGTTAGCAAGTCTTTTGCTATGCCTATTCGTGTATCTACCCCAATAGGTAATTCTTTAGTGGTGGATCGAGTGTACCGATATTGTGTTGTGACATTTTTTGGCATGAGACTTTGGTAGTCTTACTTGTGTTAGATATGGTTGATTTTGATGATTATTTTGGGTATGGATTGGTTGACTCCTTATCATGTTGTCTTAGATTATTTTGCTAAGACTGTGACTTTAACTTTGTCGGGGATGCCAAGGATAGCTTGGAAGGGTATACTTCATTCGGGTCCTAAGAGGATTATATCTTTGTTCAGGCTCATAAATTGGTTGAGAAGGGATGTTTATCTTACCTGGCCCATATTCTTGATACCAGTGTTGTTTTGCCTCCTTCCTTGGATTATGTTCGTGTTGTGTATGAGTTTATGGATGTGTTCTTTATGGACTTGCCTGGTATGCCTTCGGATCGAGATATTAATTTTATTATTGATGATTGATTTGAGGTCCGGTTATCACCAGTTGAGGATTAGATCTTTGGATATTTGGAAGATAACTTTTCAAACTCGATATGGTCATTATGAGTTCTTGGTTATGTCCTTTGAGTTGACTAATGCCCCTGCCACGTTCATGGAGTTGATGAATCGGGTGTTTTGATCATATCTTGACTCTTTTATTATTGTATTTATAGATGATAGCTTAGTGTATTCCAAGAGTGAGGTTGAGCATGAGGAGTATTTGCGAATTTCACTTCAAAGATTGAGGGATGATAAGTTATATGTTAAGTTCTCTAAGTGCGAGTTTTGGTTGGAGTCTATTTTTTTCTTAGGTCATGTGGTGGCTAAGAAAGGTATTATAGTTGATCCAGCCAAGGTTGCAACAGTTCGTGATTGGGTTAGACCTACTTTGCCCATCGAGATTCAAAGTTTTGTTGGCTTGACAAGTTATTATTAGTATTTTGTTGAGGGTTTTTCATCCATTGTAGCTCTATTGACTAAGTTGACCCAGAAGAAGATTTCCTTTCAGTGGTCCGATGCTTGGGAGGTGAGCTTTCAAAAGCTCAATGATTTGTTGACTTCAGCTCATATCTTGACTTTGCCCAAGGAGGGCATGAGTTTTATCGTCTTTTGTGATGCTTATGGTGTTGGGTTAGATGTGGTATTGATGCAGGAGGGCAAGGTGATTGCTTATGCGTCTCATCAGTTAAAGCCTTATGAGGAGAATTAGCCTACCCATGATTTAGAGTTGTGTGTAGTTGTGTTTGTCTTGAAGTTGTGGAGGCACTACTTGTATGGAGTCCATTGTGAGATCTTCTCAGATCATCGTAGCCTTCAGTACTTCTTCACCCAGCGAGATCTTAATATGAGGCAGCATCATTGGCTTGAGTTGCTTAAGGATTATGACTTGACTATTCTTTAACTTTTGGGAAAAACTAATATGGTTGCGGATGCCTTGAGCCGAAAGTCAACTATCATGTGTAGCTTGGGGAAAATTTTGACCCAGGAGAGGCTATTGGCCTTAGAGGTTCAGTATTTAGCTAACCAGATGGTTAAGCTTGATATTTTGATACCTGGGCATGTTTTACTATTTGCGAAGGCTAGATCTTCTTTGATGAAGCAGATTTGAGCTTATCAATTTGATGATATTGGATTGAGGTTGATTTGAGGTAAGGTGTTAAGTGGGGAGGCTAAGGAAGCCTCACTTAATTCAGATGGAGTTTTGAGGATTGGGGGTTATGTTTGTGTACCGAGATTAGGTGGTTGGATTAGGTTGATCTTATAGGAGACCCATTATTCCAGATATTCTATCCATCTAGGTGTGACTAAGATGTATCATGATTTGAGGTAACACTATTGGTGGGGAGGTATGAGGCGAGATATGGCATATTTTATGGCTCGTTGCCTATGTTGTCAGCAGGTGGAGGCCAATCATATGAGACCTGGTGGATTGCTTCAGAGGTTACCCATTCTTGAGTGGAAGTGGGAATAAATCACCATGGACTTTATGACTGGTTTGTCTCGTACACCTCATGGTTCTGATAGTGCTTGGGTCATCGTGGATCGATTGACCAAGTCAGCTTATTTTATTCTGATTTGGGTCTCATTCAGTGCTGATAGGTTAGCCCCTATCTTCATTTGTGAGATTGTACGTCTGCATGGTGCATCGGTGTTTATTGTTTCAGATCGAGGTTCTGTATTCACAACTCACTTTTGGAAGACTTTTTAAGATAAGTTGGGTACTCGGGTTTATCTTAGCATAGAATTTCATCCTAGACTGATGGCCAGTCAGAGCGAACTATCCAGGTTTTAGAGGATGCTCCGCGTATGCGTGATAGATTTTGGTTAGCAAAGTTTGCATATAATAATAGATGCCATTTCAGTATTGACATGGCTCCTTTTGAGGCATTTTGTGGTAACCGTTGTCACTCCCCAGTGGGTTGGTTTAATGTTTTAGGGGTGAGACTTTGAGGTACAGACTTACTTCGTGAGTCTTTGGTCAGAGTCAGGATCATTCATGATAGACTTCGAGTAGCTCAGAGTAGGCAGAAGTGCTATGCTGATTGTAGACTTCATGCCTTGAGATTTGGTGTTAGTGATTGTGTTTTCCTTTGAGTCTCACCCATGAAGGGTGTGATGAGGTCTGGGAAGAGAGGCAAGCTTAGCCCCAAGTATATTGGTCCATTTGAGATTCTTTGGACTGTTGGTGATGTGGCTTATGAGTTGGCTTTCCCCCCTGATCTATAAGTTGTTAATCCAGTTTTTTTGTGTTTTTATGCTTCGCCGTTACATTCCTGATGAGTCTCATATCATTCCTTGGGAGTTGGTTCAGTTAGATGAGCGGTTGTCCTTTGTTAAGGAGCCAGTTTCCATTATGGCTAGGGATGTTAGGGCAGTTGTTCTCTAGAGTGATCCCTGTGGTTATGGTCCATTGACGACATCGACCTGTAGATGAGGCTACATGGAAGGTTGACTCTGATAAGCATAGTTCTTATCCCCAGCTCTTTGTTGATTTAGATATTTCTTTTGTCCTAGTTCGAGGACAAACTAAATTTTTAGTGGTGGATGATGTAACAACCTAAAAATTTGATGAAATATGTGAAATTTATGATTTTATATGATTTGACTATTTTACCCCTATTCGTAGTTGCATTATGGTATTTCTAGGGTGTGAGAGTGATTGACATGTTTTCTGATACATTCTGGTATCATTTATGCGATATTGCAGTTTTTGATGACTTCGAGAGCCTTATTTTAGACTTATGGGTCTATCTTTTGATCCGGGTGATGGATGGCTAAACGGGCTACGCCAACAACTTTGAAATATCGATTTTAGGCTAGGTAGACCTTTAGTTCGGGTCTCGACGCACCCGAGCTCATTTTGACCTATTGATTGGAAAGTTGGAAAATTAGAAATATGGGTGTGGGACCCACATTTGATTAAAACAACCTCGAATGGAAAATCTGACTTTCCCAACAGATCCGTAATGTCAATTTTAGGGTGTTAGCATGTTTGGTGTGATTTTACGTCTTTTAAATCTCATTTCGACCCTCGGTTTGAAAAATTATGATTTCAAATTTCGGGGGTCAACTTATTGAAAGAGATGTTTTTTCAAAAATCCAACTTCTCACCGCGTTCAAAACGTCGAATTTAGTATGGTTTCATAGTTCGTTTGCATATATTGGACTCCGGATGAATCCTGGGCATCCTGTCGTAGTCCGCTTGGACTTGAAAAAAAAAAATCCGCAATGGTGCAGATTTTTCTGCTATTTATAACAACTTTTTACTGTTTTTGGCCTATTTTGTTCATTTTTCATCTTGCCTCTTGAGAGTTAAACCCAAAAATAGTATGAGAGTTTAAAAGTAAAGCTTGTGGGAGTTTGGGAAGCTAGATTAACAGCTATTTCTTGATTTTATTATGGATTTAAGGTAAGAGTTCACCTTTTTCTTAGTAATTTCTTAATTAATTTCTCAAAACCCAAAAATCTTAGGGCTTGATTTTTAACCCTATTTTCACTCATTTTCACTTGATTTTTATCTTATAATTACTAGTTTTTCATTAATTTAACCTTCAAAACAACTTCGATTCTTGATTTTAACCCGAATTTCAAAGATTTTATTCGGTAAAGCTCAAAAATATTTTTTCTTCGATTTGAACCTCATTTTTGACTCGACTTGATGTGGGTTTTCGGCTGTAGATTCCTAATAACATGGGGAATATATTTTTGAAGTAAAGTTTCAATTTTGCCCTTCTTTTTCAAAAATTCGTTCCGGGGGTCCATTTTGACCTCGAACCAAAAGTAGTCAATATGGGTGTCGTTGATTTTATTTTGACGCATAGATTTCATATTTATTATTTTTAGAGAAGTCTGGAATTGTTCGTGAAAATTAAGGTCGTGGGTTTGAAGTGTAGTAGACCAGTTTCGGCTTTGGAGGTATGTTATGGCTTAACTCTTTCAAAATGGGCTGGGTATTAAATAATGTTACAAAATATATGTTAAGGGTGAGAACTAATCAAGAAAAATGACTATTTTTGTGTTGTGCCCGTGTGGGGGCATATTTGTGATATAATTGTCGAAATTGAGTTATTATGTGAAATATGTGACCGTGAGGGGTCCTATATGATATTAAAAGCCTTGAATACTTGAATAATTGTATTGTGTTGTTAAGATGCTTAATATGGTACCATTGGTGTATTGTGATTATATTCATACTTTATTTGACATATGAGACATGTGGAAATTCATGGATAAAACTGAAATAATGAGCGGATATTGGCTCACATGGTTGTGAAAATATATCATTGTTGTTGGTTGTTAAAATACTCATTGTAATTGGTTATGAGCATGACATCCTCATATCACACTCATTCATGAAACATTGGTACCACCGTGACAACATCTGAGAAACACTGGGAACACCTTTTTAAAACTCTTCCCGAGGGATGTGCCGGGAAGGAGATATTGTAATACCTTATAAAACCCTTTTCGAGGAATGTGCTGGAACAGAGATATGAGATATGCGGATTGTTACGGGTTGACGAACCCCCCATGGGTCCTATATCGGGAATTTTTAGCTCCGTAGGTGTATACGAGGATTGTGTGACGATCCCGGAGGGTGTGCGATGACCTCGTGCATCATCATCATCATCATCTTCATCATCTTTATCATATACATTTCACTTACTTTATTGTGTTTATGTTGTGTTGTATTGCCATATTGACTTGTCATCTATGTATTTGTCTTACCTTTCTTTACTTGTATTTGATGATCTTGTATCTATATGTTCTCCCTTGTTCTATTTATATATGACATAATGTATACTTGTGTTTTATATCTTCGTGTGTTGTTGTAATATATGTGATATACATTAGAACTGTTACTGCAATCGGTGTGGGCTACCGTTTTGGGACATTTTTTTTTTATTGCAGGTGACGTGCCCTAATTGTATATTTTGTATGCTTTATTTACTACTTTTCTTGGTCGGCATATGATACCTACTGAGTACAAGTGGACCGTACTCATGCCTACTGCGCCCTTTCGGTGTAAGTCCTAGCTCAAGTGTGCCTCAGCTTGCTTGACTTGTGCGATTGTTGGAGCTTCCAAGGTAGCGATTGGACATTCATGCGTCTGAAGTTCACCTCTATCTTCCTATAGTAGTTATGTCTTTATTAGTATTCAGAGACATATATTATTCCTTTGTGGTTATTTTTTTGATGTATTTGACTCCTGAATTGTATTAGTAGTTCTTACCCTATTGACACCTAGTTTTGGGCATGATTGATATTTTGGATAAGTTCTACATTGTTATGATTACTTATATGGTTCGGCTTCATTCTAGAAGCCTTACCTTTGGATATTTCTGTCTTTTCCTCTTTTTTTATTAGTTTGGGTGATGGGCTTACTTGTCAAGGTACGTCGCGACAAGTGCCATCATGACCCTCGTTTTTGGGTCGTGACACCCACCCCGTCCTAATCACTACTATTCTCTACCCTTCCTCCCCATCACAATACTCACCATTATATCTATACTCATTTAGATTGTTTCTTAATAATACTTTGAACATGTTAAATCATATTATTTAAAACAAAAACGTCCAACTATTCATTTAATGTTTATGAGATATTTGTATAAATCATATATAATCACATATAGAAACTTCAAATTCCGTAGTTATATCTATAAGAAAAGATAAATATAATGCTATAACAATAACATAATAACAACAGCAACAACAAAAAAATACTGAACTTTTAGCGTAAATTTTCAAGATATGATCCAAATACATGGTGGTGTGTTTCTCACTTTTTTGGATTCACTAAATTTCACCAGATTTCACAGAGCAAATTTTATAAGGCAATTTCAATTGCAACATTTCATTGACCATCTTGCTTTAATGGATATTTTAGAATTGATGTCGTACCTCCATTTAAAAACTCCAAATTATGCAATTTGATCAATTGAACATGTTGCTTTCCTGGACAAAATAATCAAATTCATATAATAATTAATAATTTTTTATGCAATTTCTTAATGAATCAATATATTTGCGCAATTACTCTTACTTTTCTACGTATAATATAATGCAACTTTAATTACTGACTAATAATTTGAAGCATATAAAAAGATTATTCACTGTTGCTATCACATACTAATAATATTTTCAATGTACTTCATATCATTCCGTTTGTATCACCTACGAGAAAATTAATCAACACAACAACAATTAAGAAGAAAAATATTTGATTTCATTAAACTAATCAATAAGATATCTTTGAACCTCTAAATTACACTCGTGGGTATTAAAAAATAAAATAAACTTGACTATAAATTAAAAAACAAAAGGAGGAGGAGAAGAAGCTATTTGTTGGTAATAAAGAGAGGTAGTCAGAACGGAATGCAGCCCAATTTATATGGCTAGTTTACATATTAATTTGGATAAAAAAAAACTACAATTTCAAAATTTTAAAATAAGAGATTGTATGATATTACAATATCTGCTAGGATAAGCTTAAGGGAGCTTTAAATGAGTTCTAAATAACTATACCACATATTTATGTTTCTTATTTAGAGAGACATTATCTTTTGTTTTAATAAATTAATAAAGTTATCTTTTTATATTTCAAAGCTTATTTTTTCAATAATATTTTTATTATATCTTTTAAATTTAAAATTGAAAGGTTTAAAAGGTTACTAAATAGATAAATAAAATTTACATACTGAAAAGGTTTTTCAATTTCAGTTTTGGTTATGATCATTATCTTTTCATCAGTTCAAAATTTTATATATTCATTTTAAATTAAATTTTAAACTTAACTTTTTACTTATTAATTCAATACTTGTGTTATAATTTAAAATAGTGTCTCCAACATAATATTTGCCATTTTATCTTTGTCACACCCCTTTTTCGCTCGAGGGTCAAAGTCGAAGGGTTTTTCCAATTAAAGTGACGATATTGAATAGGAATTATTTTATCTTTTTTAGAGTCGCCACTTTAAATTGAGTTATGGTATTCCAAGTCGCCTTATTGAATCCCTAATCAAAAGAAAATGACTCTTTACTGGTCTGCAAAAACAGAAGACCGGGTAAGGAATTCTGTTGATCGAGGGGAAGGTGTGAGGCACTCCTCGAGTCCCGTGGTTCTAGCACTGTCGCTTTTATTGACTTATCTTGACTTAAACTATTTTTGATAAATTATGTTTAAAGGCCTAAATTGCTCATTTATAATATATTAAAACTATTTAAAACTCTTGTATTAAACATGTGAAAATTAAGTTTAGAAAAATGTTTGTCAAGGTACATTACTGTATCCTTAAATTTTCTAAATGTCTCAAAAAAATGCGTACGCCACATTCTTAATCGAGACAAGAAATTTAAACGCGTTTAAAATTTGCCTAGCATTAAAAGACGTGCCTACTTGAAAATACTACTTAACCTTACCCAAAATTTAATTAAGTGATTAGTTAATTTAACAAAAATAATTATCTAGATTTATTATTATTATTATTATTATTATTATTAATAATAATAATAATAATAATAATACCCAAAACAAACTATATTATTTCTAATTTTGATATAATCCCCAAATTTTATTCTCTTTAAATTTAATACAACCTCTAATCACACATTATCAGACAAATTAAAATATGAAAAGCCCAACTCTTATATATCCACCGCTTTCTAACAATCTAATTCTTGAAATACCAAAAATCATTACAATAAATCAAGAATTCACATCATTATCCTCAAAATCTAAAAAAGAAAAAAATTCTTGAATACCCAAAATGTAACCTTTTGGTTTTATTTTTGTAAATTAGAGTAAGTAGAGAATAATTCAATGTTGATAAGCATAATAGCAACGCAAACAAGTACTGCTAATACAATTGTTTTTAGAAAGGCTTCGGTGGGAATTTTTTCCAGCGATGTGGTGGTCGCCAATGGGAAAGGAGAGGAGGAAGAGAAAAGAAGAGGTGGCGGCTAGAGAAGCTTCACCATCCAGTGGCTGCTGGCGACGGCAAAATGGTGGATATCTGGTTTGGGGGTGGTTTTTCCGCCGATTTTGGGAGGTGTTTCCGGTGGGTCATCGACGGGTGTAGGGAGGGGAAAGGCATCGGCGTGGATGTGTTTTTTCAATGATATTTCAATACTGAGGTGGCTAAATCCGGCGAGATTTAGCCAATTTCGATGGGTTTTGAGACTGGGGTTGCTGTTTTCGTATGAAATTTGAGCGGGCGATGTCTGTCGACACAGAAAATGTTCTGGTCGGCATTGGCGGTGGGTCTGCTGCCGCTACAGTGACTACGCCAGCTAATTCCCTTTTATTTTCAGTAATTTTTCCCTCCCTTTATGCATCTGTGTGAAAGAAAAATATACATATTTTTCATTTATGTACTTCTTAGTTTCTAGATTTAAATTTATTAATCATATATATATTTTAGCAAAATATGGTGCTTAAAATTATATCATCACATATCTCATACACAAAGAACATATTGAATATTTCATTCATGTTTTTCCACAATAAAATTGCTAACATAAATAATACATGTTTGAATATGAAACTGTAATGAATAAATCGAGTGATGAAACAAAAGATTGTCACCAGAAACTTCAATGGAACTCCAACCTCCACTCTTTCTCCCTTTTTCTTCTTCTTTATCTGATGTTTTTGTTGTTCTCTAGTTTTTCTCCATTTTTTTTTTACAGTATATAATATAGTGTCTGATAGTCAAAGTAGGCAGAATAGTATGTCCCTTTTTCTGGGGGTTGAGGAAATTCTTAAGTACAGGGACTTTAGGTGGAAACGGTTAACTTCAGATATGATTGAAAATTTTAAGTTTTGAATCTTTTTCTTTTCTTTCCTTTATAGAAGATAATAATAACAAATAAATAAAATAATAATAATAATATAATAATAATAATAACTGATTAATTTTTATATTTAAGAAAATATAATAAAAGTTTATAAATAGCCGAAAATAAATATAATTAAGATAGTACTAAAACTACTAGCTTATTTATTTAAAATTTAAAAAGAAAAATATTTTTTAATTTTTGCATTATTTTTTAAAATAAAAATAAAAATAAAATAAAATATCCTAAGAATAACTTCATTTAGTTAATTATTTTTAACTAAAAAATTATTAAACATGAAATAAGAGTTAGAATAAATATTGGACAAAAATATAAGTATTCAATATCGAAAAATATATTAAACTCGGGGAGGGTAAAAAATTATGTGTCTATATTTTGTCCTCTTTGTGAGAAATCTCGAGGAGTTTTCACACAAAGAAGTAGACAAAGAGGTGATTTTTGATCCTCCAATTATTCAAAAAGTGAGGATAAAATAAAATAAAAGATATGATCGAGTTCTGATTTTGGACCGCCTACATATCCTAGGTTATTAGAGAATCAGGTCACGTGTAGTTCAAAGGTAAAATGGTGAGGGAACGAGTTAAAGGACGAGTGAGGTTCCGTCGAGTTTTCGATTTCTGACTTTCTGCTTTTACATTGAAGTGAATAACAAAAAATAAAATAAAAGATACAAGTGAAAGATCCTATCTATGCTGCTTTTCTGGAATCTTGACTTGAATCTTCATGACTTCTCAAATGGTGAGATAGTCGTTATTCTGAGTTGAACTTGAAACACGAAATGTTCCTTCTCGTTGACTTTTGACATTAGAGAGGATCTTGATAATTGACTTATTGTTCAAACTTTCCTCTGACTTGAACTTGACAATTTCCACCCTATTCTTCAGGCGGGCTCCTGAACTTTCAACTGATAATGCTCACCCTATTCTTCAGGCGAGTTCCTGATCTGCTATTTCTTCACCCTGTTCTTTAGGAGGGCTCCTGACTTGTTATTTCTTCATCCTATTCTTCATGCGGGTTCCTGATTTGTCACTTCTTCACCCTGTTCTTCAGGCGGACTCTTGACTTGTTATTTCTTCACCCTGTTCATCAGGCGGGCTCCTGAACTCAAAGAAAATAGTGAAACAGAAAAATAACATCCGATTCTTCCAGGGGGTCCTGACATAAAATAAATTTCCATTCTTTAAGAGGTTCCTGTCCCATTCTTTAGGAGCGTCCTGAGCAAAAACTAAATTCCCATTCTTCAGGCGAGTCCTGTCCCATTCTTCAGGTAGGTCCTGAGCATAAAAATTAATTTCCATTCTTCTGGAGGGTCCTGTCCGATTCTTCATGAGGGTCATGAGTATAAAAGTAAATTTTCATTCTTCAGAAGAGTCCTGTCCCATTCTTCAAAAGGGTCTTGAGTAAAAAATATATTCTCATTCTTTAGGAGGGTCCTTTCCCATTCTTTAGGAGGGCCCTGTCCCATTCTTCAGGTAGGTCCTGGGCATAAAAAAAAATTCCCATTCTACGGGAGAGTCCTGTTCCATTCTTCAGGAAGATCCTGAGCATAAAAAAAATTTTTCATTCTTTAGGAGGGTCTTATCCCATTCTTTAGGAGGGTCTTGAGCATAAAAATAAATTCCCATTCTTTAGGAGCGTCCTGAGCAAAAAATAAATTCCCATTCTTTAGAAGGGTCCTATCCCATTCTTCAGGAGGGTCCTGAGTAAAAACTAAATTCCTATTCTTCAGGAGGGTCCTGTCCCATTCTTCAGGAGGGTCTTGAGCATAAAAATAAATTCCCATTCTTCAGGAGGGTCCCGATAAAAAAATAAATTCCTATTCTTCAGGAGGGTCCTGTCCCATTCTTCAGGAGGGTCCTAAGCATATAAATAAATTCCCATTCTTTAGGAGGGTGCCGAGCAAAAAATAAATTCCCATTCTTCAGGAGGGTCCTGTCCCATTCTTCAGAAAGGTCTTGAGCAAAAAATAAATTCCCATTCTTCAGGAGGGTCCTATCTCATTCTTCAAGAGGGTCCTAAGCAAAAACTAAATTCTCATTCTTAAGCAGGGTCCTAAGTAAATAATAAATTCCCATTCTCCAGGAGGATCCTGAGTAAAAAATAAATTCCCATTCTCCAGGATGGTCCTATCCCATTCCTCAGGAGGGTCCTGGGCATAAAAGAAATTCCCATAAACACGAATAAAATATTTGCCCCAGTTTGCACTAGAAAATTTTGTGAAAGTCATCAGATCACAACTTTTGAAAAGTACAGTAAAGAGGGTGAATCAAGGCCTTGCTGAAGAAATGTGTCTCTTTTGAGTAAAACTGATAAATTAGGAAGTGCGTCTCCTAACACATGATACTTAAATTATCCAGATAAGAAAGTGCATCTCCTAAGGGTTAAATAAAATGACTCAACTAGAAAGTGCGTATTCTAAGAGTGAAGGTTTAAGTTAGAAAGTGCGTCACCTAACACATGAAACTTAAATTACCCAGACAAGGAAGTGCATCTCCTAGGGGTTAAATGAAATGACTCAACTAGAAAGTGCATCTTCTAGGAGTGAATGTTCAAATTAGGAAGTGTGTTACCTAACACATTAAAACTGAAATACCCATACAAGGAAGTGCATCTCCAAGGGGTCAAATGTAAGAACTCGACTAGAAAGTGCGTCTTCTAGGAGTGAAGGTTCAAGTTAGGAAGTTGTAATACCCCGTATTTCCCTAGCTTAATTTAAGTTTTAGTACATGAGTAATCCCATACAAAATTTTTAAAATACTCAGTATATTTCAGTTTAGAGAGTGCCATTGCGTAGGAAATTCAATTATCTTTCCAACGGTATAAAGTTCGCGTAAATCCAACACCCGAGCGAAGAATTAGAGTCATTTTAGTAAGACAGTGTGCCACCTAAGCCATCAACGCATCGCAGAGCAGGACGAAATGACAATCGTCAATTCCAGTGTTTCTCTGTGATATTGGAGTGTCGCGCTATAAACCTATTTCACAATTGTCAGTTTTCAGCGAGGCAACGCGATTCCACCGCGTCACGCCAAGGACCAAAAATCGCATTCAGTAAGACACCGTGATGGTGCTGCGTCGCACCACCAGTCCAGTTCCCAGTTGTACATTTTCCAGTGACACGGCACGATAGAACCGCGTCACGCCGGGTGCCAAAATTGAGAATTTTCAGTAATTTTGAGTTTTAAATCTGAGGGCATTAAAGTTTTTTGCCCCTCACCCCAGTCAGCCTTTAACACAAAATTCACCTCTTATTAACCTAGTTACTTCATTATTCACCCAATTTTCCCCTAAATTAAACCATTCTCTCCCAAGAGGCAAAAACCTTAGTTCAAGAAATCAAGCACAAAGTTCAAGGATTCACTTCAAGAAACTCACAAATTAAGGTATGTTAGGTGTTCATCTATGGGCCCCTTTCACCTATAGAGTCCAAGAATCCGTTTTTAAAACTTCAAGATTCATGATTTACATGTATGAAATTGGATTGTATTTATATTTTGACATTTACTGAGTTTTAAATCCATGATTAATGGTGGATTCCATGAAATTGAATAGCATATATATTGAATTGAGTAATGCCCATGTTATAATCAATAAATTTGCAAGTTTGGGCATTGTATTATGTGTTATCCATGATTTAAATTCCAAGTTTCAAGAATTATTCCTAGTATGAGTTGATTTACATGATATTCATGATAAACCCTTCAATTTCCAAGTTGATTGTTATAACCATGTTTACCCTAAGTGTTTATGATTTAGTAAAATAAGAATGCCCCTCATGTGTTTGATAAATTGTCTATGAGAATGAAATAATGCGATTATAGCATGCTAACATATATTCCCCATTCATGTACAAGTTAATGCATTACAAGTGTTTGATAAAATATCTCTATAGATGAATTATGACCAAGTGAACATTATTATGTTATTCAAGATTATGCTTTGCTTTACTTTTCATGCTATCGAGTCCTGGGGGTATTTAATACCCGATAATTTAACTGTGTACCTAGAACTAGTGTCAATTATAGAATAGTATCAGTCATGTCCTAATCAGTAGAATCCAGTCAATTATAGAACTCAGTAGAACTCAGTCAGTTACAGAACTCAAGAAAACTCAGTAAACTCTGTCTCAGTCCATTCCAGTTTAGTATACTCAGTTCAGTGTCTTTCAGTTGGGAGTAGGATTCAGTACCGAGTGAGCCTAGGGATGAGGTCTTACCTGTTAGTTAGGACTAGGTCCCTAGAAGAAATCCCTAAGTTCCAAAACTACATAGCCAGCGTAGGTTATGAGATGTCATCCGTTAGATAGGACTGACATACTCAGGGATCACCCGCTAGTTTAGGACTGATCTCAGGGGTCACCCGTTAGTTAGGACCGACTCCACAGCAGTTGTTAGTACCCGTGGCCCGATGCTAACACCCTTCTAATTGGGGTTACAGATTGGACCCCAACTCAATTATCTTATCTTATTTGGGACATGTCAGTTAGATGATTACCTCCTACAGTTTTAGTTTCAGTCTTTAATATAGAACTCAGTTCAGTTCTACAGAGTCAGGACTGTCAGATGCCGTCAATCAGTATCAGAAATCATAGATTATTAGTTACTCAGTATCAGAACTCAGTACTTAGCTTTAGAAAAGCTCAGTTACAGTATATCTAAATGCACAGATTCCATACCCAGTATTGATAGTAGTTTCAGTTATTCATGTACTCTCACGTTCAATTACTCTATATCATTCAATTAGTTATTGTTCATGCATATGAACCCTTGCATTCAGCCTTACCTCATCTAGAATACCAGTACATTCAATGTACTGACCACATACTCTTTCTTTGCGCTATGATGTCTTATATCATGGTTCGGATGCTCAGGTTCCTGACCGTGCTTAGACAAATCCAGTCAACAGTCATAAATTTAGTAGTGAGTCCTTATCTATCGACTGCATACTTTTATTTTAGTATTTCAGTAGTTTCAATTGTTGGAGTTAGTTGGGGGCTTGTCCCATCAACTCTACTTTCAGACAGTTTAGATTAAAGGCTTTTAGACTAGATTTTCAGATAGTATTCAGTTTTATGGATTATTATTTAAGATGTTATATTTTATCAGTATTTTAGATTTTAAACCTTATGGTATTTCAGCCTAATTCTGCATTTATTTCTGTATTATTATCCAGTACTCACAATAGATATCAGTCATGGGTTAGCTTGTGGTCCTTCGGGATCGTAAGCACCGTGTGACGACTAGAGGGTAGTCTCTGGTCATTACAGAAGTGCATCACCTAACAAATAAAATTTGAATTATCCAGACTAGGAAGTGCATTTCCTAGGGGTCAAATGTAAGAACTCGACTAAAAAATATGTCTTCTAGGAGTGAATGTTCAAGTTAGGAAATGCATCACCTAACAAATGAAACTTGAATTATATAGACTAGGAAGTGCGTCTTCTAGGGGTTAAATGGAAGGAATTGACTAGAAAGTATGTCTTTTAGGAGTGAATGTTCAAGTTAGGAAGTGCATAACCTAACAAATGAAACTTGAATTATCCATACTAGGAAGTGCGTCTCCTAGGGGTTAAATGAATCGACTAAAAAGTGTGTCTCCTAGGGGTTAAATGACTCGACTAATAAGTGTGTCTTCTAGGAGTAATGATTCATGTTAGAAAGTGTTTTACCTAACAAATGAAAACTGAAATACCCAGACAAGGAAGTGCATCTCTTAAGGGTATAAATGAAATGACTCGACTAGAAAGTGCGTCTTCTAGGAGTAATAATTCAAGTTAGGAAGTGCGTCTCCTAACAAATGAAACTTGAATTATCCTGACTAGGAAGTGCGACTCCTAGGGATTAAATGACTCAACTAGAAAGTGTGTCTTCTAGGAGTAATGATTTAAGTTAGAAAGTGTTTTAGCTAACAAATAAAAACTGAAATACCCAGACAAGGAAGTGAATCTCCTAAGGGTATAAATGAAATGACTCGACTAGAAAGTGCGTCTTCAAGGAGTAATAATTCAAGTTAGGAAGTGCGTCTCCTAACCCATAAGAACTGAAATACCTACACAAGAAAGTGTGTCTCCTAGGGGTAAATGATGATGAGTTTCACCATGACTGTGATTACTAAACACGTGTAGCAATATTGCCTCTTGCATTTGCAAAAGTAAGGAATTACATCTTTTGATATTTAGGCTTTAAATCCCTTAATTTGAAGGTAACATGTGTTTTTGCTTCATACAAAGAATTTTTTTAATTTAAAAACAAGATGGTTGATTTGTGGGATTTGGCTATTGAGGCGACCGTTCTTGCACTTGTGATGCTCAGCTCCATTGCAAAACATTGATAGGTATTGTTGACTTGTCATACTTTTGACCCCAAATTCTGGCTACTAAAAGTATTTGACTCAAGTCATATTTCCCTTGAATGATGCCTCTGGGCTTAACTTCTAATGCATCTTTTATATTCTTATGAGTCCAAAAAATGATCGGATGACAAGCATTCTCAAGTGCCTTGCTTTAATCTTGAAACATGTTATCTTTGTGTGTCGACCCTTTGCCTTGCTTTGCACAATTGAAGGAGTTAGTAGCAAAATTTGAAGTCCTTCCTCACTTGTATTGACATAAATTTGACTCAAAAATATGCAAAAAATAACAATAGTGATTTTTTTTGACCACAAAGACACAAAAATCAAGAATAAAAATAAAAATAAAAGTAAAAATAATAAAATGAAAAGGGAAAGACAATAGACATCTCTTTTTTCAAAAATGTCAAAAGAAAATTTTATATGGGTGTGGCAGCTGATTCCAGTGATTATGAAATGCATTTTGAATTAAACAACTTGATCTACCCAAAATAGTCACTATCAACTTTTGCCCACTCATTGAATTTGAAATGGAACCATTCTTGAACTTGTTCCCTCTAGATACAATCCTCCTTAGGCTAGTGGCACCTCAATGAGTTTTCGCCAACGAGCCACTCCCATTTTCTTTTCTTTTTCAACTCATTGTCACCTTATAGTGCCAATGAGAATTTTTACCAATAAGACTCTCTTATTTTTATTGATCTTACATCTCACTGTCGTCTTATGGTGCCCAAAAGGGTTTTCACCAATAAAACTCTCTCATTTTTATTCTTTTTTAAGGTAAATGACACCCAAAATATGAAACATCCTGCATCCATAACATGTTTAACCTTGAAATTCTTGAAGATTAATCTAAAGGTCTTTCTTTGGTTGTAACTTGGCTTTTGGATAGGGTTAGAAAGAAAGGGCGGCATGAGGCTAAAAAATTTACATGAGATTTGATGAAACATACAACATTTGAAATCGACTCTTAAGGAAATATTTTTTTGCCCCAGTTTTATTTCATATTAGGTAAATTGAATTTTTAACTTGTTTGGACCGAACCCCAGAGTAGGGCTGCCTACGTATTTTGTCATAGTAAGAATAAGGTCAAACGTAGTTCAAGAAAATCATTCTTTTGCTTTTTTTCTTTTTTCTTTTGATTTTTTTTTTGAATCGATCTTTGGCTCTCTTGTTTTTCTTTTCTTTGACTCTTCTCTTTTTGGGAATTTTTCCAACTCCACTTTTTTTTACTCTATTTTCCTGTTGACATTTTTTTCTGACTCCATTTTCCTTGACATCCTTTTTTTATTTTTCAAACTCTATTTTGATTTTAAAAGAGGGGTATGAAATAAAATAAAATTAAAGCTCAAAAGGGGTTACAAAGGATGACACAATATTTGGATAGCAGAATAAAATGCCTTCGTCATATCAACCCTTAAAAATGTAAGAACATAATATGCAATCTGAGAGTGGAATATGAAGATCACACACTCACACACACATTTGACCTCGACTGAGCATGTATCTTACTACTTATGCACTTGTCAAACATAAATGTCCAATTATATTCACATTCCTCCCATTAAAGGACTCGTGCATTTTTTAAGTTAATTTCCTTTTGCTTCTCCTGAAAATAAAGACTACATAACCTTTGACTGATCCATTTGAAGTACTTGAGATTGACCTTCTCGTTGATGACTAAGTGATTTTTTATTCACAAAGAGATTGCTTTAATCCATTCAAGTGAGGCTTTAACTCGGTCAACAAACATCTCAACACTTTACTTATTTCGTTACATGCTTTTTCCTTTCAACTCTATCTTCTTGGTCAAGAGTTTCAGGATTAGATTAGATTTTACGATCCAATGAAAATTCAGCATGCATATCATATGTTGACACCTAATTTTTGTCCTCCACGACTAAATTTAATCCTGAGTTTCTTTAGTTTTTAATAAAATTAAAATATTTATTTCATCTGAATAAAAATTTTCAAAATATTTTTAGTGCGTGATTTTGTCATTTTAAGTAGCGATTATACATTATCGTGTTCATTTATACGAGATTATATAATTGAATTACTTAAATATTTATTCTATAAAATATTAGATTTTAATTAAGGATTATTTTGAAAATAAATATAATGATTAAAATCTTGATTTTAATATAATTTATTTGGATAAATATGCATTTGATTTTATTAGATCAAGAAGCTCGGGATTAAAAGAAGTATTAATTTGTATCAAATTTTAATTTAATTTATCCAATCTATTAGATTTGGCCATAATTGAAATCAAATTGTCCATAATTGCAATGCAATCCGTCAATTGATTTTTAATTTGGTCAAAATTAAATAAATATGGCTAAATTTTAAATTCCAATTGGATTTATATTTTAAATAACCCCAAAATCCCAAAAACTCTCATAACTTCCACCCAATTCCCACCAAAAATAATTTCAAATTTGTATTACATTGTACAATTTCCCATCACATTATCTTCCAGCTCACCTTATCTTCAATTTTAAAATTCCAAAAACACCTCTAAATGGCTTTTCTCCCACATTGGTGGATGACAAGAAAGAAATCCTCATCCTTTCCTATAAATACTTTTTTCCCACATTGGTGAAGGAGGTAAAAAATCCCCATTCTCTTCTATAAATACTACAACAACTTTGACAGAAGGGGGGAGGGGGGTGGAAAAGCTAAAAAAAGGCTAGAAAGGTGAAAAAAATCCTTTTGCGAAAAATAGTCATTTTTATTTAGTAAAATTTTTTGTTTCATAGAGTTGGTCGGCTAATCAAAATTTTTGAGTTGTCGGCGACGTTTTTCAGTGGTGGTTGATTCCGACGAAGCTCGTAGTCTCGTTTTGCTGCCCCCCAAAAAGTAAACACACCTTTTCAATTTTTAGTTTTATTATCGTTTTGTTCTTCATCTTTTTCTTGTTCGTAGTTGTAGTTATAATTTTGTTTGCTGGTATTGTTTGTTGTAGATGACCTTGAAGGTCATAGGATGCTGTGATATCGATATTATAAATATTCATGTTCATGATATAAAAATGAGCTAGCAATAGTTGTACGTGCCTTTTTTGACCTTATTCTTTGATTATTTTGGATAAAGTTTAGATCTTTGCTTGAAAAACATACTCATGTCTTGTTTAAACTCATTGTTGGTGGATATGTTTTTTTTTTTCCATGTAAAGTTATTTTCTTTATGTTGAAAAGAATGGTTAATATTGATTGTTTTTTTCCTTTTCACCATATTCTTTGATTATTTTGGATAAAGTTTAGATCCTTGCATGAAAAAACATACTCATGTCTTTTTTAAACTCATTATTGGTGGATATGTTTGTTTTTAGCATGTAAATTTATTTTTCTTATGTTGAAAAGAATAGTTAATATTGACTGTTTTGATTTTTCACCTTATTCTTTGATTATTTTGGATAAAGTTTAGATCTTTGTTTGAAAAACATACTCATGTCTTGTTTAAATTCATTGTTGGTGGATATGTTTGTTTTTAGCATTTAAAGTTATTTCCTTTATGTTGAATAGAATTGTTAATATTGATTGTTTTGCCTTTTGACTTTATTGTTCGATTATTATGTATAAACTTTTGATCTTTGCTCAAAAGACATACTCATGCCTTGTTTAAATTCATTGTTGACGGATATGATTGTTTTAGCATGTTAAGTTGTTTCTTTTATGTTGAAAAAATAGTTATTATTGTTTGTTTTGCTTTAATAAGAAAAGTAATTAGTTAAGTCAAGAATTTGTCATTTGCTTGCTAATTAATTTAATGGATTTCAAAATCTTCATATAAGAGATGAAGTGCTAGCCTAATTTTCCATCCAAGATGTTTATTCCTCTTTTGTTCGCATGTTGTCTTGTCAAAATGATGAGAAAGTTCGGACTTTTGTGGCTAAATAGAATTATTTGGATATTTTTTGACTCATGCATAGTATGATTGTTGAACGATATTTCACTTTTAGAGATGCTCCCTTTGGATTGTTATACTTGTTCTTTGTATGTGTAAAGACTTGATTCATGTCTCTCTTTGTGTTATAATGTCAAAAGAGAATCAACCCTTTCTTAAAACGATAAATCATAGGTCGTTACATGTTTTTCCTAAAGTTGGCCATGACTTAGATGTATGAATCTTTGTTAAT
The DNA here is from genome assembly GCA_030864225.1 of Capsicum baccatum var. pendulum. Lineage (NCBI taxonomy): Eukaryota > Viridiplantae > Streptophyta > Magnoliopsida > Solanales > Solanaceae > Capsicum > Capsicum baccatum. The sequence continues at coordinate 45,694,978 of CM061561.1, forward strand.
TTCTCCTTAATTGAAATTTAAAGATTCACTTTCTTGAAAAGTTAGCCTTTATTTTCTTTTGTTATATGAATTAGCTTCTATGTTTGTTCAATTTTAGAAGTCATGGATATTTTTTTTATTGCCTCATCCCTTTACTCTCACAAACTTGTGTTGTTTGTTTTCGCATTAATTCATTGCATACGGTCTTCTTCCTTTTACCTCTATTCATTCTTATATGAAACATAAATCACGAGGCATGTTAGGAGGTGTCTTTGATTTGCATTTTATTTGTTTACTCTTATTCTTGTGCAAGTATGATTATCATTGTCATTCAAAAATTAGTTCTTGATAGTTTTTTTTGCTTTGAAATATGTCACTTTTATGCCTTGAACGTATATTAATTTCTTTATCTTTTCTTTGCATGCAAAAAAATATCTTAAGTCTAAATGGACTCCCCTCCTCTTCCATTTCGTAATGGGCCAATGAGGCTCACCTCTTCGATTCATGGCGTGCGGGTGCTAGAAGATCGACGAAGAAGGAAAATGGGTCAAAACCCATTGATGATGTCACTAAGAGACTTGAAAAGTCTCAATTTTTTATTATTGTCTTCTTTTTATTTATTCATTTAGTCATTTATTTATTAATTCAGTTGGACCTCGAAGCCAAAGTTGTATTTTAATATAGATGAGGCGGATTTTTGGCCCTAAAGATTTGAAAACTAGCTTAGGACAGGTTGTGGGCCGAAAGCACAATATTTAGATTAAGACAGGTGCAAGTGAGCCAAAAGCCCAATTAGATTAGGACAGGGTCTATTGATTTGGGCCCAATGGCCCAAGTCTTTTATTTTCTTCCCCTCCCCTTTTACATTCTTTGTTATTAATTTGTTTAGACTTAGTTCCAATCCTTACTAAATCGTCCAAATCTATTTTGCACAAGTCTTTTCCTAAAATCAATTACTTTTCAACAATCAATCTTTCTTTTTGAATTAAGTCAAAATATATTTTCAAACAGTCCGGATTACCACAAGTTAGAGGATACTGTTTGTACCTTAACAACCTTCCAAGAGTATTAATAGGAACCGCTTACTCAAAATTTTTAAACTTAGATTATTTTTTTGTGTTGGATCGTTTAAGTGACTTTCAAAGGTTTTCTTAATTTCTTTTCAAATAAATTAAGTGGCGACTCTCAAAAGTCAAAATTTCTGCCAAACAGAAATGTCGACTTTGCTGGGAAATTTAACAAGGTTCTAACCAAATGTTGGAATGTATCATTTGACTAACTGTTTAAATTGCTTACGTGTTTATATGTGTCGATTTTGCTAAATTTAATTATTACATCTCATAGCATAATCCTGCATTGATTATTAAATTGTTTTGGGGTTTCGTGGATGTCCCGATCCCTGTTTTTCAACTCCAAACCCAAGTCGTCCACTTGAGAACCTGGTTCAAGCCCACTCTAGACACCTAGGATAGAGCAAAACCAAAATCCTATTTTAGGCATGAGCCTAGGGTGACCCAATATCCGAGGGGCTATTGGGCCCATTAGAAAACTTGCCCTACATCTATTAACTCTGAGTTAATTACAGATGAACTATATTTATGTGTTGAAGAAATAAATGTTTATTTAATCCAATCCGTTATCCTTTGGGGGTTGGGAGAAGGCTTTCTTTGCTTACTTTCATATAAGGATGCCTCAATCATACACTAATTGAGGGAGGAATTAAAGCAAGCCAAGCAAAAGTTGATCGATTTGGATGGTTGCATCTAGAGCACATTTATATGAAAATCGCTTGATCATCAACAGATGTTGTCAATGACAAGAAATGGAGAAAAGTTAAGAGGCCGAAGGCCAATTGGAGAGCATTAAGGAACTAGTATTTCTTATCCCCTGCGCAGGAAATTATTCTTTTTCTCAGGTTATTTTCCCTTTCGCTAAAGATTGTATCCCTTTTGTGCAACTTTTGTAGGAACTTATGACATTGATGTACACCTATGAAGGTTTTGGGGGATAATGTATTGGTTTTAAAAAGCATATACTTTCTTCAAATACGTTAGGCCAACCCTTAGCTCAAAAAGGTCACCCAATTAGGACACACATTTATTACAATATGTTTGTGTGATATAACTACTTATGTGCTTATACATGCTATGTTGATTCGAATCAAAGGTGAATTTATCCAATCTCAGAAAAGTCTGCAGTCATTCTTAAAACTTCCAAAATGATCGCTACTATTTTTGGAAAGTTGACTTTAGAATTAAAAAAAGCCATTATGCTTTCGGCCTGGCCTCTATCTTCAAAAACTCTGTTGTTCTCTGCTTTCTTGAATTAAGAGATAAAATCAAAAAGAAGAAAAGTTGAGCCTTCCGGATGAATTCCACCTCATTGGGAAAAATCATGTTCATTGAAATTCTCGAGTCATCATTACTTCATGGATCAATTCGGATGAGATAAGAAACAACTCTATGTGTTTACTTCCTACCTTATCATTTTGCTTTGCTTGTTACTAATGGAATCTAACACATCAACCTTTTAGTTGTTTTTACTTTGCAGGTAATAGAAACTACGCTGCATTGTCACAAAATGTCCTTACTTCACCAAATCAAAATGAATAAGAGATCCCCTTCTTGACTATAGCTTCGTTACAGGAAAAAAATGACTAGTAGTAAAACCGGACTCTACCGATCATTTTTCAAACCTATAAGCGAAGGTCTCGAGGATGGAATAAGGAAAAATATGAGAGAAGAATTTTCCAAGATAACCGGGATTATAAAAGATTAATTGGAGGAAACATTGTTGATTTGGACCTCTACTCCACTCATGACTCATCGCTCGTCGTATAACAATAACTTAAAACCTACCATTGTCATGTCATATCAAGAAGCAAGATAATGACAGCCCTAGAACAGTCAACAGAAGAGTCAAACATTTCAAGAATCAAAGAAGCCTGATCTAGAGAAAACCGGGGTGGTTAACTAGGAAGGCGATGACTAAGGAAATTGGATATTTGATCCTTTGTTCTATCAAGACAAACACAATGCTAACATCATGTCATCCATAAAAGTACTTATTTCTATCTTAGTAAGATGGATAAGAGTATTCTTGGGCCATTATGAGTTTATGTATGAACTACGTTTGACCTGAATTCCCAAGAAAGGGATACGTAGACGGTCTATGTCAGCTTCGTTCAATCCCTTAGGACAATTTTTCTTTTCTTTATGCACGAACTACGTTTAACTTGAATTCCCAATAAAGGAATACGTAGGCGGCTTATGTCGGCTTCGGTCAACCCCTTAGGATAATTTATCCTTTCCTTTATCTACGAACTACATTTGACCTGAATTCCTAAGAAAGGGATACGTAGGCGACCTATGTCGACTTCGGTCAACCCCTTTGGACAATTTATCCTTTCCTTTATGTATGAACTACGTAACGAGCTGAATTCTCAAGAAAGAGATACGTAGGAGGCCTATGTCGTCTTCGGACAACCCTTTAGACTTTTCTATATGTCCCTGGTGTAGTATTAAACTACGATTGACCTGATTTCTGCTTCAACGAGATACGTAGGCGCCCCAATGGCTCGGTCATATAACCCCAGAAGATGGAAACTGGGAAAGAATTTTTGATAAGGAATCTCAAAAATTCACAAGAGAAAGATCATCATCCGACAAAGAGAACGAAGATCAACAAAGACTTTGAATCCTCTCGAGATGAGATCATATCAAACAGCATTAAACTAGGGCAGAAATTTTGAGGGAAGCGTCAAAATTTCCGCTAAACATTGGAATATATTTCAAATTCACCGGCACCAAAGGTCAAAGTCAAGCTTTAGAAGTCAGTAGTTGCGACTAAGTCGAGGTGGACTAAACCTTCAGCTATGACAAAAATTTTGATAGAAACCCTCATCAATGATGATGAATCCCTGGAATTCCTTCATCAAACATTGGATACAGTCAGAACTAAGAGAAAGATGTTCATTAAGCTGGTGTATGATATGGCTGGCAGAGGTTTTCTAAATCTTTTACAGAAGTTTTGAAACTAGTTTCTAAAATAAGACTATTTTCGAAAATCAATACAAATCTTTTGTTTAGTAATTGCCTAGACATCTGTTGGAACGAAGAGTTAGGGTGGAGGTCCCAACATGACGGAGCACCCAAAATATGGCGAGAAGCAAACCAAGGATCAAAGGAGGTCAACACGGAGTAGTTTCACTCAAAACTAACTATTTTACTATGGATGTAAGGATTAGTACACAAAAATAGAAGTCTTTTTTCTCTTGCAAAAAATATGATGCTTAAGAATGGTATTTTTGGGTAGCCCTTAAGATGGGTTGATACCAGTTTATTGAAGAACTTTTGAATTGTCTATCTCATTTCTTGAAACCATGAAGGACAAACAAAGGCGTCTTATCTTCTTTATAAAATTTGTATTTAGAATTTTTCTAAAAAATAGTCGCTAGCAAAAGCGACTTTATGCCTACTAACTGTCTATCTTGAGTACAGGAACATATATAAAGCAAGAACACAGATAAATGGATTCAGGTGAATCCATCTTCATTTCAAAGAAGGCTATTTCATCTCATTCCATTGCTAGGAGGGCCATTTTATCTCATTTCATCGTGAAGAGGGCCATTGCATTTAATAGCTAATGACACGCAAGATAGCATATGCTGGCGTCGAGGATATCATCTGTATAAAATATTTGATGACACACGAGATAGCATACGCTAGCGTCGAGGATATCATCCGCATTAAATATCTGATGACATGCGAGATAGCATATGCTGGCATCGAGGATATCATCTGCATTAATTATCTGATGACAGGCGAGATAGAATACACTAGCATCGAGGATATCATCCGCATTAAATATCTGAGGACACGCGAGATAGAAGCAAGATAGTATATGGTGGCATCGAGGATATCATCAATATTTAATATATTTTGACACGCGAGATAGCATAAGTTGGTGTCGAGGATATCATCGGCATTAAATATCTGTTGACACGTTAGATAGCGTATGCTGGCGTCAAGGATATCATCAGCATTTAATATCTATTGACATACAAGATAGCATATGCTAGCATCGAGGATATCATCGGCATCTAATATCTGTTGACATGTGAGATAGCATACGCTGGCATCGAGGATATCTCATTATTTCATGAATCAACATCTAATTGCATCAAAATCACGTAATTCAAAGGGACATCATTAAGTCACTATCTGAAAGCGAACAACATATGAGATTTCCTAGAAATTGACAATCTGAGGGTCATCTATAAGTCATATTATTTGAAATAGGATAGTGTGCAAGATTACCTATGAGTTGGTAGCCCATAGGTCATCCGTAAGCCGCAACAACATCCTAACCGAATCGCATGCAAGGTTACCCAAAAAATTAATAGTCTAAAGGTTATCCATAAGTCGCAACTAAATACTTACCGGAGAATATGTGAGATTATAAAATTGATAAGTCCAAGGGTTCTTTATAAGAAGCGTCATATCCAAAGATCGATTATGTACAGGATCACCCAAAATACTACTAGTTTGAAATATATCTATAAGTCATATTGTATCAAAGGCCTAATGTTGTGCTGGAATACCTGAGAGCTAGCGATTGAAGGGATATCTATAAGCCATCTCTTATCCAAGGTTGGATAATATGCGAGATTACATAAAAACTAGCAATTCAAAGGATATCTGTAAGTATCCAACATCAAATAATGCGCAAGATTATTCAATGATTGACAATTCAAGGAAAATCTATAAGTCGTATCGATAAAAAAGATGCACAGGACTTGCCCGAGGTCACATGCAAAGAAGTATTGTTAGTAACCAAAAATGTTATCATAGGCAACCAAAATGGTTTACCTCAGCATAAGATTACACGGTTGCAAGGACCGTTCTCCAAAAAGTATGGTCTGAGTCCAAAAAGATCACCTCACTTTGAATACATATTCAACCGACAAATAGGATAAGTATCCAATAACCAAGAGGTTTGTTGCGTATGTTGTTTCAAGTTATTTCCTTCCAAACAAGTACACGAAGGGATGACTTCGCTTTTCAGGCAACAACTAACGTGGAGATATGTAAAGACTATAGACCTCTTTCACAAATTATGTTTAGCACTAACACTTTTATTTAAGACATTGTCGAGAGCATTCGAGAGGATGAAAATCTCAAATCAAAACTACAGGTGCGTACGACTCCAGATAGGACACAACACAATGTGGAACACTTTCTTAGCAACAAAATTGGAAATAGTCTAAAGAGGGGCGTCAAACTCTCTGGATTCGAGCTAAAGAATGATCACCACCACCATCCAACCACACCCCTATTAGAAGTCATATGGGAATTTTTGGTATATTTCTATTTTAACTTCACCTTCGGTATATTTCTAAACTCATACCGAAAGTCAACTTCTCTTTCTTTCAAATTCAAGTGATAGTAGAACTAGAGTTTTAGAAATTACGTCCAGGTAAGTTCTTGCCTATGGATGTGAAGGATCCCACACTCATGGTTAAGAGGTTACAAGCCTCTTTTCCGCAACTCAATCAACTTGTCACTCATCCTAAGCCAAAACTGCATTCCAAATTTCCTCCTAAATCCCTCTATTCCCTAGCTTTTTGGTTTCATCAAAACTCCAAAACTGATATAGTTTGTGAATTCTTCGAAAATCGTGCTTTGAATCAAGCTTTATGAACTACAAGTCGCCTGAATTATCATGTAACTTGAGATATATAAGAAACCTGGTACCGAGGTCTGGCCATAGCGCCAAAAATCATGCAAAAACCAACCATTTTCAGAAATAAAATTATGGTCGGACAAAAATGAAGAATGTCAAACTCCCTTTGCCCAGGGTTACTTGCATCCACCCTACCTAAAAGGGAGGGGACAGTTGCTGACACCTAATTTTTGCCCTCCACAACTAATTTAATCCTAATTTTTTTCAGTTTTTAATAAAATCAAAATATTTATTTCATCTGAAGAAAAAATTTTCAAAATATTTTTATTACCTGATTTGGTCATTTTTAAGTAGTGATTATAAATTATCGTGTTCATTTATACGAGTTTATATAATTGATTACTTAAATATTTATTCTATGGAATAATGGATTTTAATTAAGGATTATTTTGAAAATAAATATAATGATTAAAATCTTGATTTTAATTTAATTTATCATCAAAATAATGTATTTGAATAAAAATACATTTGATTTTATTAGATCAAGAAGCTCAGGATTAAAAGAAGTATTAATTCGTATCGAATTTCAATTTAATTTAGCCAATCTCTTAGATTTGGCCATAATTGCAATGCTATCCATCAATTAATTTTTAATTTGGTCAAAATTAAATAAATATGGCTAAATTTTAAATCTCAATTGGGGTTATATTTTAAATAACCCCAAAATTTCCCAAAACTTTCATAACTTCTACCCAATTCCCACAAAAAATAATTTCAAATTTGTACTACATTGTCCAATTTCTCCCTCAACCTTGTCCTTTTCCTAATTTTAAAATTCAAAAATTGTACTACATTGTACAATTTCTCATCACATTATCTTCCAACTCACCTTATCTTCAATTTTAAAATTCCAAAAACACTCCTAAATAGCTTTTCTCCCACATTGATGGATGATAAGAAATAAATCCTCATCCTTTTATATAAATACTTTTCTCTCACATTGATGGAGGAGGGGAGAAATACTACCACTACTTTGATAGAGAGGGGGTGGAAAAGTTAAAGAAAAGGTTAGAAAGGTGAAAAAAAATCCTTTTGAGCAAAATAGTCATTCTTATTTACTAAAAATTTTTGTTTCAAAGAGTTAGTCGGCTATTTAAAATTTTCAAGTTGCCGGCGACGTTTTTCGGTGGTGGTTGATTCCGACGAAGCTCGTAGTCTCGTTTTGCTACCCCCAAAAAGGTAAACACACCTTTTGTTTTTTTAGTTTTATTATCTTTTTCTTCTCATCTTTTTCTTCTTCTTAGTTCTTAGTTATAATTTTGTTTGCTGGGATTATTTTATTTTAGATGGCTTTGAAGGCTATAGGACGATGTGGTATCGATATTATAACTATTTTCATGTTCATGATATAAAAATAAGCTAGAAATAGTTGTACGTGCCTTTTTTGACCTTATTATTTGATTATTTTGGATAAAGTTTAGAGTTTTGCTTGAAAAATACTCATGTCTTGTTTAAACTCATTGTTGGTGGATATGTTTGTTTTTAGCATGTAAAGTTATTTTATTTATGTTGAAAAGAATGGTTAATATTGATTGTTTTGCCTTTTCACCTTATTCTTTGATTATTTTGGATAAAGTTTAGATCTTTGCATGAAAAACATACTCATGACTTGTTTAAACTCATTGTTGGTGGATATGTTTGTTTTTAGCATGTAAAGTTATTTTCTTTAGGTTGAAAAGAATAGTTAATATTGATTATTTTGCCTTTTGAATTTACTCTTTGGTTATTATGCATAAAGTTTAGATCTTTGCTTGAAAAACATACCATGTCATGTTTAAACTGATTGTTGGCGGATATGTTTGTTTTAGCATGTAAAGTTGTTTCTTTTATGTTGAAAAAATAGTTATTATTGTTTGTTTCGCCTTAATAAAAATAGTAATTAGTTAAGTCAAGAATTTGTCATTTGCTTGCAAATTATTTTAATGGATTTCAAAATCCTCATATAAGATATGAAGTGCTAGCTTAATTTTCCATGTTTATTCCACTTTTGTTCGCATGCTGTCTTGTCAAAATGATGAGACAGTTCAGACTTTTGTGGCTGAATAGAATTATTTAGATATTTTTGACTCATGCATAGTATGATTGTTGAACAATATTTCACTTTTAGAGATGCTAAACTTTTATTCTAATTTTCTTACTCCCTTTGATTGTTATACGTGTTCTTTGTATGTGTAAAGACTTGATTCATGTCTCTCTTTGAGTCATAATTTCAAAAGATAATCAACGATGTTTTAGAACGATAAATCATAGGCCGTTGCATGTTTTTCCTAAAGTTGGCCATGACTTAGATGTATGAATCTTCGTTAATTTCTCCTTAATTGAAATTTAAAGATTCACTTTCTTGAAAAGTTAGCCTTTATTTTCTTTTGTTATATGAATTAGCTTCTATGTTTGTTCAATTTTAGAAGTCATGGATATTTTTCTTATTGCCTCATCCCTTTACTCTCGCAAACTTATGTTGTTTGTTCTCGCATAAGTTCATTCAATATAGTCTTCTTCCTTTTACCTCTATTCATTCTTATATGAAACATAAATCACGAGGCATGTTAGTGGGTGTCTTTGCTTTGTATTTTATTTGTTTACTCTCATTCTTGTGCAAGTGTGCTTATCATTGTCATTCAAAAATTGGTTCTTGATAGTTTCTTTTACTTTGAAATATGTCACTTTTATGCCTTGAACGTATATTAATTTCTTGATCTTTTCTTTGCATGCAAAAAAATATCTCGAGTCCAAATGGACTCCCCTCCTCTTGCATTTTGTAATGGGCCAAACCCCCTTGATGAGGTCACTAAGAGACTTGAAAAGTCTCGATTTTTTATTATTGTCTTCTTTTTATTTATTTATTTAGTCATTTATTATTCATTCATTTGGGCCTCAAAGCCAAAGTTGTATTTTAATACAGGTGAGGTGGATTTTGGGCCCCAAAGATCTGAAAACTTGCTTAGGACAGGTTGTGGGCCAAAAGCACAATATTTAGATTAGGACAGGTGCAAGTAGGCCAAAAGTCCAATTAGATTAGGACAAAGTCTATTGATTTGGGCCCAATGGCCTAAGTCTTTTATTTTCTCCCCTTCCTCTTTTACATGCTTTATTATTAATTTGTTTAGACTTAGCTAAAATTCCTATTGAGTCGTCCAAATCTATTTTACACAAGTCTTTTCCTAAAATCAATTACTTTTCAACAATTAATCTTTCTTTTTGAAGTTAGTCAAAAGATATTTTCATACAGTCCGAATAACCGCAAGTTAGCGGATACTCTTGGTACCTTGACAACCTTTGAAGAGTATTAATAGGAATCGCTTACTCAAAATCTTCAAACTTAGATGATTGTTTTTGTTTTGAATCGTTTAAGTAACTTTCAAAGGTTTTTTTAATTCCTTTTCAAATAAATTAAGTGACGACTCTCAAAAGTTAAAATTTCTGCAAAACAGAAATGGTGACTCTGCTGGAAAATTTAGGTAGGTTCTAATCAAATGTTTGAATCTATAATTTGAATAACTGTTTAAATTGTTTACGTGTTAATATGTTTTGATTTTGCAAAATTTAATTATTGCATTTCATAGCATAATCCCACATTGATTATTAAATTGTTTTGGGGTTTTGTGGATGTTCCGACCCTTGTTGTTCAACTCTAAATAAAGTATTGGAAATACAACGGTTTATTAGAACGTGAGGCATCTGATGGTTGTTCTTATTTCCAAATCCAATTCATGCGCTTGGGAACCTGGTTCAAACCCACCCTAGACACCTAAGATAGAGCGAAACCAAAACCCTATTTTAGGCATGAGTCTAGGATGACCCAATACCCGAGGGGGTATTGAGCCCATTAGAAAACTTGCCCTATGTCTATTGACCCCGACTTAATTACAGACGAACCGTATTTATGTGTTGAATAAATATATATTAGTTTAATCCAATCAGTTATTCTTTGGGGGTCGGGAGAAGGCTTATTTGCTTACTTTCATGTAAGGATGCCTCAATCATACACTAATTGAGGGAGGAATTGAAGCAAGCCAAGCAAAAGTTGATCAATTTGGACGATTGCATCTAGAGCACAGTTATACGAAAATCACTTAATCATCAATGGATGTCGTCAATGACAAGAAATAGAGAAAGCTAAGAGAGCAAAGGCCAATAGAAGAGCATTCAGGAACTAGTATTTCTTATCCCCTGTGCGGGACATTGTTATTTTTCTCATGTTATTTTCCCATTCCCTAAAGATTGTATCCCCTTTGTGCAACTTTTGTAGGCATTTATGCCATTTATGTACACCTATAAAGGCATTTGGGGATAATGTATTGGTTTTAAAAAGCATATACTTCCTTCAAATACATTATACCAACCCTTGGCCCAAAAGGATCACCCTATTAGGATGCACGTTTATTACAATATGTTTGTGTGGTATAACTGCTTATGTTCTTATACGTGCTATGTTGATTTGAATCAAAGGCGAATTGATCCAATCTCATTTTCCACATAGCATCTCTAGGCAGAAATATACCCCACTATACAAAAGTCCGACCAAACATACTCCAAGTTTCCTAAGTTTCTCAAAAAAGTCCGCAGTCATTCTTAAAACTTCCAAAATGATCACTACCATTTTAGGAAAGTTGAATTTAGAATTAGAAAAAGCCATTATGCTTTCGTCCCGGCCTCTATCTTCTAAAACTCTGTTGTCCTCCACTTTCTTGAAAAAAGAGATAAGATAAAAAGAAGAAAAGTTGAGCCTTCCGGATGAATTCCACCTTATTGAGCAAAATCCTATTCATTGAAATTCTCGAGTCATCATTACTTCAAGGATCAATTCGCATGAGATGAGAAACATCTCCATGTGTTTACTTCCTACCTTATCATCTTGCTTTACTTATTACTAATGGAATCTAACACGTCATCCTTTTAGTTGTTTTTACTTTGAAGGTAATAGAGACTACCCTATAATGGAACAAAATGGCCCTACTTCCCCAGATCAAAATAAATAAGAGATCCCCTTCTTGACTATAGCTTTGTTACAGGAAAAAAAAATGACTAGTGATAAAACTAGACTCTACCAATTATTTTCAAACTTGTAAGCGATGGTCTTGAGGATGGAATAAGGAAAAATATGAGGGAAGAATTTTCCTAGACAACCGGGATCATCGAAGATTAATTGGAGGAAACATTGTTGATTTGGACATCCACTCCACTCATGATTCATCGCCCATCGTATAACAATAACTTAAAACCTGCCATTGTCATGTCATGTCAAGAAGCAAGATAATGATAGCCCTAGAACAGTCAACAGAAGAGTTAAAGAGTTTGAGAATCAAATAATCCTAATCTAGAGAAAACCGGGGTGGTTAACTAGGAAGGTGATGACTAAGGAAATTGGACATTTGATCCTTCATTCTATCAAGATAAACACAATACAAATGTCATGTCATCCATAGATGTGCTTATTTCTATCCTAGTAAGATAGATAAGAGTATTTTAGGTCCATTATGAGTTTATATATAAACTACGTTTGACCTGAATTCCCAAGAAAGGGATACGTAGGCAGCCTAGGTCAGCTTTGGTCAATCCCTTAGGAAAATTTATCCTTTTCTATATGCACGAACTACGTTTGACCTAAATTCCCAAGAAAGGGATACGTAGGCGACCTATGTCGGCTTCGGTTAACCTCTTAGGACAATTTATCCTTTTCTTTATGCATGAACTATGTTTTACCTGAATTCCCAAGAAAGGAATACGTAGGCGACCTATGTCGGCTTTGGTCAACCCCTTAGGACAATTTATGCTTTCCTTTATATATGAACTACGTGATGACCTGAATTCTCAAGAATGAGATATGTAGGCGGCCTATGTCGGCTTCGGTCAACCCATTAGATTTTTCTATATGTCCCTAGCGTAGTATTGAACTACGTTTGACCTGATTTCTGCTTCAACGAGATACGTAGGCGCCCCAATGACTCGGTCATATAACTCCAGGAAATGGAAACTGGGAAAGAATTTTTGAGAAGGAATATTGAAAATTCACAAGAGGAAGATCATCATCCGACAAAGAGAACGAAGATCAACAAAGACTTTGAATCCTCTCAAACTGCGATCCTCTCAAACAACATTAAACTGGGACAGAAATTTTGAGGGAGTCCTTAAAATTTCCACTAACCATTGGAATATATTTCAAATTCCTCGGCACCAGAGGTCAAATTCAATCTTTAGAAGTCAGCAGTTGTGACTAGGTTGAGGTGGACTAAACCTTCGACTATGACAGAACTTTTGATAGAAACCCTCAATGATGATGATGAATCCCTGGAATTCCTCCATCAAACATTGGATATAGTCAGAACTAAGAGAAAGATGTTCGTTGAGTTGGTACATGACATGACTGGCACGGGTTTTCTAAATCTTTTACAGATGTTTTGAAACTAGTTTCTAAAATAAGACTATTTTTGAAAATCAATACAAATCTTTTATTTAGTAATTGCCGAGATATCTATTGGAACGAAAAGTCAGGGTAGAGGTCCCAACATGATGGAGCACCTAAAATATGGCGAGGAGAAAACCAAGGATCGAAGGAGGTCAACACGGAGTAGTTTCACTCAAAACTAACTATTTTTCTGTGAATGCAGGGATCAGTACACAAAAATGGAAGTCTTTTTTTTTTGCAAAAAATATAATGCTCAAGAACGGTATTGTTGGGTATCCCTAAAGACGGGTTGATACCTGTTTGTCAAAGAACTTTTGAATTGTCTATCTCATTTCTTGAATCCATGAAGGACAAACAAAGGCACCTTATCTTCTTTGTAAAATTTGTATTTAGAATTTTTCTAAAAAGCAGTTGCTAGCAAAAGTGACTTTGTGCCTACTGACTGTCTATCTTGAGTACAGATACATGTATGAAGCAAGAACGTTGATAAATGGACTTAGGTGAAACTATCTTCATCACCAAAAGGGTCATTTCATCTCATTCCATTGCCAAGAGGGTCATTTTATCTCATTTCATCGCTAAGAGGGCTATTGCGTTTAATATCTGATGACACATGAGATAGCATACGCCGGCATTGAGGATATCATCCACATTAAATATTTAATGACACGCGAGATAGTATACGCTGGCGTCGAGGATATCATCCGTATTAAATATCTGATAACACGTGAGATAGCATACGCTGGCGTCGAGGATATCATCCGCATTAGTTATGTGATGACATGCGAGATAGCATATACTGGTGTCGAGGATATCATCCGCATTAAATATCTGATGACATACGAGATAGCATACTCTGGCATCGAGGATATCATCCGCATTAAATATCTGATGACACACGAGATAGAAGCAAGATAGCATAATTAGCGTCGAGGATATCGTCCACATTAAATTTCTAATGACACGGAGATAGAATACACTGGCTTTGAGGATATTATTAGTATTTAATATCTGTTGACATGCGAGATAGCATATGCTGGCGTCGAGGATATCATCAACATTTAATATCTGTTGACACACGAGATAGCATACACCAACGTCGAGGATATCATCAGCATTAAATATTTATTGACACTCAAAATAGCATATGTTGGCATCGAGGATATCATCAATATTAAATATCTATTGACACACGAGATAACGTACACTGGTGTCGAGGATATCATCACCATTAAATATCTATTGACATATGAGATAGTATACGCTGACGTCGAGGATATCATCAATGTTTAATATCTGTTGACATGAGAGATAGCATACGCTGGTGTTGAGGATATCATATGCATTAAATATCCATTAACACAAGAGATAGCATATGCTGGCATCGAAGATATCATCAACATTTAATATCTGTTGACACGCGAGATACCATACGCTGGCGTTGAGGATATCATCAATATTCAATATCTATTGATATGAGAGATAGCATACGCTAGCATCGAGAATATCATCGGTATCTAATATCTGTTGACATGCGAGATAGCATACGCTAGCGTCGAGGATATCTCATTATTTCATGAATCAATATTTGAATGCATCAAAAGAATGTAATTCAAAGAGACGTCATTAAGTCACTATCTGAAAGCAAACAACATATGAGATTTCCTAGAAATTGACAATCTGAGGGTCACCTATAAGTAATATTATTTAAAAAGGATAGTGTGCAAGATTATATATGAGTTGGTAGACCATAGGTCATCCGTAAGCTGCAACAACATCCTAACCGGATAGTGTGCAAGGTTACCCAAAAAATTGATAGCCTGAAGGTTATTCATAAGTCGCAACTAAATTCATACCAGATAATATGCGAGATTATCAAATTTATAAATCAAAGGGTTCTCTATAAGCAGCGTCAGATCCAAAGATCGATTATGTCCAGGATTACCCAAAAGACTACCAGTTTGAAAGGTATCTATAAGTCATATTGTATCCAAGGTCAAATATTGTGCTGAAATACCTGAGAGCTAGTGATTGAAGGGATATCTATAAGCCATCTATTATCCAAGGTTGGATAATGTGCGGGATTACCTGAAAGCTAGAAATTCAAAGGATATTTGTAAGTCTCCTCGTATCCAACATCAAATAATGAGCAACATTTTCCTAAGATTGACAATTCAAGGTAAATCTATAAGTCATATCGATACAAAAGATGCGCAGGACTTACTCGAGATCATATGCAAAGAATTATTATTAATAACCAGAAAAGTTATCATAGGCAACCAAAATGGTTCACCTCAGCGTATGATTACACGGTTGCAGGGACCGTTCTGCATAAAGTGTCGTCGGTGTCCAAAAAGGTCACCCCACTTTGAAGACATATTCAACCGCCAAATAAGATAAGTATGCAATAACCAAGAGGGTTGTTCATCTTATTTCCTTCCAAACAAGTACATGAAGGGATGACTTTGCTTTTCAGGCAACAACTCACGTGGAGATATGGTAAAAACTATATACCTCTTTCGTGAATTATATTTAACACTAACATTTTCATTTAAGACATTGTCGAGATCATTCGAGAGGATAAAAATCTCTAATCAAAACCACAGGTGCGGACGACTCTAGATAGGACGCAGCACAATGTGGAACTCTTTCTTAGTAGCAAAATGGAACATAGTCTAGAGAAGAACTTCAAACACTCTGGACGCAAGCTAACGGATGATCACCACCACCATCCAACCATACCCCTATTAGAAGGCATGTGGAAATTTTTTGTATATTTCTATTTCAGCTTCACCTTTGGTATATTTCTTAACTCCCACCAAGAGTAAACTTCTCTTTCTTTCAAATTCAAGTGATAGTGCACCTAGAATTTTGCAAATTATGTCCAGGTAAGTTATTGTCTATAGATATAAAGGATACCATACTCATGGTTAAAAGGTTACAAGCCTCTTTTCCGCAACTCGATCAACTTGTCACTTATCCTGAGCCAAAGATCGTCTAAAATAAGAGACTATCTTTTCTACCGATCGAGTCAAACTACAAGCAGTCTGATTCCCTGAGACTTGGGGATATGTAGGCTGGGATCTCTGTAGAAAACTCGGATGCATTCCAACCTTCCCCCCAAATCCCTATATTTCCCAGCTTTTCGGTTTCATCAAAACTCCAAAACCAATATAGTTTGTGAATTCTTCAAAAATTGTACAGTTTTACCCTCAACCTTGTCCTTTTTACAATTTTAAAATTTTAAAAATTGTACTGCATTGTACCATTTTCCACCACATTATCTTCCACCTCACCTTATCTTTAATTTTAAAAATTTCAAAAACACCCCTAAATGTCTTTTCTCTCACATTAGTGGATGACAAGAAATAAATTCTCATCCTTTCTATAAATACTTTTCTCCCACATTGGTGGAGGAGGGAAAAAAATCACATTCTCTTTCATAAATACTACCACTACTTTGGTAGAAAGAAGGGTGGAAAAGTAAATGAAAGACTAGAAAGGTGAAAAAATCTTTTTGAGCAAAATAGTCATTTTTATTTAGTAAAAATTTTAATTTCATAGAGTTGGTTGGCTAATTAAAATTTTTGAGTTGCCGGGGATGTTTTTCGGTGGTGGTTGATTATATTCCGATGAAGCTCGTAGTCTTGTTTTGCTGTCCCCAAAAAGGTAAACACACATTTTCTTTTTTTAGTTTTGATTTCATTTTCTTCTTCATCTTTTTCTTCTTCATAGTTCGTAGTTATAATTTTGTTTACTGGGATTGTTTGCTGTTGATGGCCTTGAAGGCCATAGGACGATGTGGTATCGATATTATAATTATTTTCATGTTCATGATATAAAAATGAGCTAGCAATAGTTGTACGTGTATTTTTTGATCTTATTCTTTGATTATTTTGGATAAAGTTCAGATCTTTGCTTGAAAAACATACTCATGTCTTGTTTAAATTCATTGTTGGTGGATATGTTTGTTTTTAGCATGTAAAGTTATTTTCTTTATATTGAAAAGAATGATTAATATTGATTATTTTGCCTTTTCACCTTATTCTTTGATTATTTTGAATA
The DNA here is from genome assembly GCA_030864225.1 of Capsicum baccatum var. pendulum. Classification (NCBI taxonomy): domain Eukaryota; kingdom Viridiplantae; phylum Streptophyta; class Magnoliopsida; order Solanales; family Solanaceae; genus Capsicum; species Capsicum baccatum. The sequence continues at coordinate 45,712,172 of CM061561.1, forward strand.
AAGTTTAGATCTTTGCATGAAAAACATACTCATGTCTTGATTAAACTCATTGTTGGTGGATATGTTTGTTTTTAGCATGTAAGGTTATTTTCTTTATGTTGAAAAGAATGGTTAATATTGATTGTTTTGCCTTTCACCTTATTCTTTGATTATTTTGGATAAAGTTTAGATCTTTGCATGAAAAACATACTCATGTCTTGTTTAAACTCATTGTTGGTGGATATGTCGGTTTTTAGCATGTAATGTTATTTTCTTTATGTTGAAAAGAATAGTTAATATTGATTATTTTGTCTTTTGACTTTACTCTTTAATTATTATGTATAAAGTTTAGATCTTCGCTTGAAAAACATGTCATGTCTTGTTTAAACTCATTGTTGGCGGATATGTTTGTTTTAGCATGTAAAGTTGTTTCTTTTATGTTGGAAAAATAGTTGTTATTGTTTGTTTCTCCTTAATAAAAATAGTAATTAGTTAAGTCAAGAATTTGTCATTTTCTTGCAAATTATTTTAATGGATTTCAAAACTCTCATATAAGAGATGAAGTGCCAGCTTAATATTCCATCCAAGATGTTTATTCCTCTTTTGTTCGCATGTTGTCTTGTCAAAATGATGAGAAAGTTCAGACTTTTGTTCCTAAATAGAATTATTTGGATATTTTTGACTCATGCATAGTATGATTATTGAACGATATTTCACTTTTAGAGATGCTAAACTTTTATTCTATTTTTCTTACTCTTTTTTTTGTTATACGTGTTCTTTGGGGTGCAAAGACTTGGTTCATGTCTCTCTTTGAGTCATAATGTCAAAAGAGAATCAACGATATCTTAGAACAATAAATTATAGGTCGTTACATGTTTTTCCTAAAGTTGGCCATGACTTAGATGTATGAATCTTCGTTAATTTCTCCTTAATTGAAATTTAAAGATTCACTTTCTTGAAAAGTTACCCTTTATTTTCTTTTGTTATATGAATTATCTTCTATATTTGTTCAATTTTAGAAGTCATGGATATTTTTCTTATTGCTTCATTCCTTTACTCTCACAAACTTGTGTTGTTTATTCTCACATTAATTCATTGAATATGGTCTTCTTCCTTTTATATTTATTCATTCTTATATGAACACAAATCACGAGGCATGTAAGTGGGTGTCTTTGCTTTGCATTTTATTAGTTTACTCTCATTCTTGTGCAAGTGTGCTTATCATTGTCATTCAAAAATTGGTTCTTGATAGTTTCTTTTTCTTTGAAATATGTCACTTTTATGCCTTGAACGCATATTAATTTCTTGATCTTTTCTTTGCATGCAAAAAAAATCTCGAGTCCAAATGGACTCCCCTCCTCTTCCATTTCTTAATGGGCCAGTGAGGCCCACCTCTTCGAGTCAAGTTTGAATTTTAAACCCAAGGTCCACTACATCGAGTGCGGGTGCTATAAGATCGACGAAGATGAAAAATGGGTCAAAACCCATTGATGAGGTCACTAAGAGACTTAAAAAGTCTTGACTTTTTATAATTGTCTTCTTTTTATTTATTTATTTATTTAGTGATTTATTTATTCATTCATTTGGGCCTCGAAGCCAAAGTTGTATTTTAATGCAGGTGAGGCGTATTTTGATCCTTAAAGGTTCGAAAACTAGCTTAGGATAGGTCGTGGGATGAAAGCCCAATATTTAGATTAGGACAGGTGCAAGTGGGCTAAAAGCCCAATTAGACTAGGACAGAGTCTATTGATTTGGGCCCAATTGCCCAAGTCTTTTATTTTCTCCTCTTCCCCTTTTACATGCTTTGTTATTGATTTGTTTAGACTTAGTTAAAATCCCTACAAAGTCGTCCAAATCTATTTTACACAAGTCTTTTTCTAAAATCAATTACTTTTCAACAATCAATATTTCTTTTTGAAGTTAGTCAAAAGATATTTTCAAACAGTCCAGATAACCACAAGTTAATGGATACTCTTGGTGCCTTAACAACTTTCTAAGAATATTATTAGGAACTGCTTACTCAAAATCTTCAAACTTAGATGATTTTTTTTTGTTTTGGATCGTTTAATTAACTTTCAAAGGTTTTCTTAGTTCCTTTTCAAATAAATTAAGTGGCGACTCTCAAAAGTCAAAATTTCCGCAAAACATCATATCACTAGATTCACCATAGAAAAAGCTCTCTAAAGAAAAGAAAGACATTCAAACAATATATATTGAAAAATAAATTAAAAATAAAAGGGACACACATTTGTTGACATAAGATAAAAGGGTTTGTACAAAAATAATAGTAAAATAAGATAAGCTAGACCCCAAACTACAATCCTAAAATAATTCGGGTAATAGAAAGGATAGCAAAACAGACTACCAAGGCTCTCTTTTTACGGGTAGCAAAGTGACTTCTGAATTGCCGAGTTTGACATCTTAGCCCCTGATTTGTACGTCAGCCTTAATGAAGTCTCCACAATCTTTGCTACCTCATCAGGTTTTCTTCTTAAGCCCAAAGTATCCTGAACTATTTTGAATCTATCGATCCCCACCTGACTCTATCCAAAATAAGTTATCAATAGTTTTTCTTTCCTTGCTCTTCTTAGTTGATTACAAAACCTTTTTAGATGAGCCAAAGGTTCACTATGGCCCTCGTACAAGTCCAACTTTGGTGTTTTGGACTCTAAAGGCAAGTGAACATTATGAAACATGTACAAATCCTCGTAAGAAACTCTTATTTTTCTCTCCAAGTACTTGAATGTATCTCATATTTTTCTCCAAACTTCTCACCTTCATGGCTATTTCTTCTTATTCCTCATTTCTAATAGTCTACACCACCTCATCTCAGACCCTATACAATTTTTGTGTGTCATCTTGCCTGTTCTTTGGACCTGGTGTTGTATTGGTGAGATGCCAATTTAGCCAAAAATCAACCACCTTAATATTATTTTGATTTTTGAGATAGCAAATATGTCAACACTTGACATTTTCAAAAAAATTCTTAAGAATGTCACCGAGCTCGGCATGGGTTGCCTACGTATCTCATCAAGGTGAGAATCTAGTGTGTGTAATTCTTGAAATGTATGTCGTACAAAACTCAGTCTTAAGACCCCTGAAGGTTCATGGCTGTTAAGATTTATATATATTTTATTTTGTAAAAAACTTGGCTTCATGATCCCTAAAGATTCAGGGCTATTAAGATATATAATAATTGAACTTGAAGATTAGAAAAATAATTATGAAAGCAATACTATTTTCAAAATATTCCTCAATAAATTTATGAATAATTTTGTAAAAGATAGGGTCGTGCCCCGTAAAGGGCTTCCTACGTATCTCACTAAAGAATGAGAATCAGACCCTCGTAGTTCATGAAGATTAAAAAAAACTAAATTTTTATTTTCAAAAAATTTCATTATTATTATTATTATTAGAAAAAAAGATGATTAAATTTGGAGGACAAAACACTCTCTTATATTTCACCAAGTTGCCTAAAGCCGGTCAATCAATCAAATAGGCCTTCCAAATAAATGTCAAAGAGCACATAAGATGTATGTGTTGGTCATTATAAAGAGGGACACCTATCTTAGACAGACCCGGCCACTGTGCCGAGTCCCGCTAAGTCAAATGCACATGATGCAGATAAAGTAAAACCTAATAGGGATAACCAGATTCTGAGTTTCAATTCTACTAAGTTTAGACTAATAGAGATAGGTGTCTAGACTGGCTTTCCTGAGTGGACACTGAGTCGAAGAGAGACAACTTGTTCGGTAGCAGTGCTACTCTGACTTCGTTGTTGATCCAAAACCCCACCTAACATGTGTGACTAATAATCCTTCACCAGGTACCTTGGCACTCCGGCTATCTTAAAAATAAGGTAGGATGCATGCGTTGCATTCCTTCTATCCCTTTTCAGAGACTCGGAGGAGGTGCGCAAGAGAAGACAATTTATAAATACGTTCCAACAATATCAAAGCAATAAAAGAGCAACAAATAGAACATAAGGCCAACAAACACAATATAAAAATAATAATTAAAGCAAGTAAACGTCAATATCAAAAGATCGAATTCTTATATAGTTCCCAGCAGAGTCGCCAGAGATGTCACACCCCTTTTTCGATCGAGGGTCGAAGTCGAAGGATTTTTTCAATTAAAGTGACAATATTGAATAGGGATTATTTTATCTTTTTTAGAGTTGCCACTTGGAATTGAGTTATGGTGTTTCAAGTCACCTTATTGAATCCCTATTCAAAAGGAAATGACTCTTTGCTGGTCTGTGAAAATAGAAGATCGAGTAAGGAATTCTATTGACCTAGGGGAAGGTGTGAGGCACCCCTCGAGTCCTGTGATTCTAGCACGGTCACTTTTATTGACTTATCTTGACTTAAACTATTTTGGATAAATTATGTTTAAAGGCCTAAATTGCTCATTTATAATATATTAAAACTATTTAAAACTCTTGTATTAAACTTGTGAAAATTATGTTTAGAAAAATATTTGTCAAGGTACATTACTGTATCCTTAAATTTTCTAAATGACTCAAAAATATGCGCACATCGCATTCTTAATCGAGACAAGAAATTTAAACGTGTTTAAAATTTTCCTAGTGTTAAAAGACGTGCCTACTTGAAAATACTACTTAACCTTAAGCAAAATTTAATTAAGCGATTAGTTAATTAAACGAAAAAAATTATCTAGATTTAATAATAATAATAATAATACCCAAAACTAACTATATTATTTCTAATTTTGATATTATCCCAAATTTTATTCTCTTTAAATTAATACAAGCTCTAATCACACACATTATCAAGCAAATTAAAATATGAAAACCCCAACTCTTATATATCCACCGCTTTCTAACAATCCAATTCTTGAAATACCAAAAACCATCACAATAAATCAAGAATCCATATCATTATCCTCAAAATCTTAAAAAAAAAAAAGAATTCTTGAATACTGATACGGGACAAACAAGGGAACACCAAAATTAGTCCAAAAAAATAGTCCACAAAATGGAAGAAATCCATGAACCCTTTTGGAGACCAAGTCTAGGCTTCCTAAGAACACAATAACAAGAAGATAACAAGGTGTTTATTACACCAAATCAGCAGACAACAAACTAAATTAACAACATAAGATGATGAACAAGAAGACACAATATTCGGATTTAACAATAACAACAAGAACACAAGATTCGGCCAAGAACACAACAATGGACAGATTGCAAATTTTCTGGAATTTTCAGATTTTAACAATTTTTTTATTTTTCTAGCAAGCCCAAGATTGATTTTGTTGGAACAAAATCAACCACAAGCTTTGATACCAAATGATACGGGAAAGACCAACGAACTCACGAAATGGGGTCAAAAATAGTCCAAACACACTCCAAAACAGTCCACTAATCTTAAGGATTCGAGGACCAAGATGGAGACCACTATCAGATTCGCTACTATAACACAATAATGAGATAAAGAGTTGTGTTTTCACCACCAAATTAGCAGCAACACAAAAAAGAACAAGGTGAACACAATGACTATAAGATTCAGATTCAACAACAACAAGAAGAACACAAGATTACAACACAAACTCTAAACAAGATTACAATGAAAGTAAAAGGATAGACAGATAGACCACATGAAGGAATAATCTTAAGAACCCAAGAATAGACAATCTTGGACCCTTAAGGCTACCCACAAAAATAAACCTATCTCTTACAAATATATAAGTTCGATTCCACCTCCCAAGCATCAATGTTTCTAAGCAAATACAACATACAAGTGATTCAACCCTTGTATAGTGCCCTAGTTTCGGTTTGGTCACTCCTCCATCTAGAGAGAGCTTGTTAAAAGTGTTCTACACTCACAAATATCATCAAAATCTTCTGAATAGAACCCTAACATATTCGTTAAATAGCTATTACAAAATGGAAGTTAAATGACCAAAAGGCCCTTCAATGAAAGGGCTCTCATCAAGTTTAAGTCATGGGCTGATTTTGGTATTTTTAAGTCCTTCTTTATACTTCATTTGCCACACCAAGTCTTGGGCCCAACTTACACACTCACAAGTCCATATCCGTAATTATTCTCGTATCATCCTCTCCATCTTGAGAGGAATTTGCCCACAAATTCACGGCTTTACCTTGTTCAATTGGCCACTTCAAAGAGTCCACTAAAAAATAGTCCGCAACAACATGAAGAGCCCAAGAGCTCAATAATAACAAGGGAAGTATCAAAAATGACTCCAAAAATAGTCCACGAACAAGATGGACCCGAGAGCAACACAAACATAATTTGCGACTAACATCTTCATTTTGAACTTCAGCTTCCTCTCCATATTGAGTTTCGACTTTAATCTTATCCGACTCAAGTTTCTCTCTATCATATAAGCATTGTCATAGGCTCCATATCCTTCATGTCCCTCTCTACTATGTTTCTCTTCTTGGATGTGTAGGCTTTGGTCAAGTGAAGTTTCGATTGAGAGGATTGATTTGGTAAAGTGGACTGTTTAGGTAATCTGGAGCTTCAGTTGTGGAGCTTGGATGAGAGGAAATCGGCTTACAAGTCCTTCTTGTTGGACTTGATCAACTAGCGGGGGAAGGGATCTACCTTGTTTTCGGTTTTATGGGTAATTTGTAGCTTGGATTATGGCATTTTGTGGTGAACTTGGAGGATTGGCTTTTATAGGTAAAGTTTCGGGAGTAAAAGCACGAGAGTTCCTTCATCTCTCCATTTGATCCAACCTCTCACCCGTAGTTACCACATCCGAGTAAATATTTTCAAGACCCACATTTGCCCTAGCAAGGTCTCTGGACATAGCATCAACGAGGGCCAAAATGGTGTCCATTATGGCAAAGGAGTTACCTACAAAAATAGAAAACACATTAGTTGTACAAAAACATCCCCACTCCATCTTTTTATTTCTTCACTCTCGGATCCTCACACTCAATCTCACAAGTGTTGCAAACTTGCTTGTACTCTGAGTGGTGTTGAGAGGTAAATCTAACGTTGACTAGGACTCCAAGGAGTAAGGAAAACACAAAGATGTATTACAATGACTCAATGAATTAAAACACACAAAGGAAAGTTAACACGAAGAACGGTTTCAAAACTAACTCACAATCTAGTACTAGCTTGTAGATTAGATTTGGAATCAACAAACGAAACTAAAGACACAAAATGAAACTAAAAGATCAAAAATTGAGCTTAAAATTTGTTGGTGAACAGTAATTTGTGACGTGGCAGTTCGTGATTGGCCTCGATTCTCAACAATTTTATTTTTCAAATTGGGAAGTCTTGATCAATTTTTACAATTTTGACTTTGGTGTAACTTGTTCAATGAAGGGAAACACAAACTAGTCTTTGGAGTTTCTTTTTCAATTCAAATTTCAAGACTCAAAAGTCTTGGACTAGACTTGTACTCCTCCTTAAAACATGGATCCTTGTTTTATGGGAAAGTGGTTGAAATGTGATTGACTAATTGGTGATTGATGACAAGTATTTCAAGACTAACAAAGTTGTCACACTTTTCCTTCACCTTTTGACATCTAACTTTCAATTTATTTTAACAAGGTATGAAGGTTTGGAAGAACATCAAGAACACTTCAACAATCACCAAGAAAATCAACAACAATCTCCCAAGAACAACAAAAATTCCACAACAACAAGGTCAACTACAAACTTCCAACAAACGGCCAAGTACTTTAGTGTGGTGTTTTGGTCTTAACAAGGGATGAAGATTGTGATGAACAACAAGAGTACAACAACTTTTCAAGAACAATAACAACACCAACAACGTCCTGCACAAGCCACAAGAAAGGTCACCACACGGCCAAGAACAACAACATCAATACATGTCAATTACTTGTTCACAACAACAACTTTCAACAAGTTTAAGCTCAAGTTTAGATCTAGACTCAAAAGTGTTAGTGAACAAGAAGACTAACGCTAGAAATAACAAAACAAACAAGAACACTACTAGATCTAGACACACAACAAACAAATCTCGTCCAAGACAACAAGAACACAATTTTTGGCCAAGAAACAAAAATGGACAGATTTCAACTTTTCTGGAATTTTTTTTCAGTTTTCAGTTTTTTTTTTTTTTTTTTTTTTGATTTTCTAAGTAACAAACCCAAGATTGACTTCGTAGGAATGAAATCAAACTCGGCTTTGATACCAAATGATACGGGACATCCCAAGGAACTCACGAAATGGTGTCAAAAATAGTCCAAACACACTCCAAAACAGTCCATTAATCTTAAGGATTTGAGGACCAAGATGAAAACCACTCTCGGATTCGCAACTACAACACAATAATGAGATAAAGAGCTGTATTTTCAACACCAAATTAGCAGCAATACAAAAAGAACAAGGTGAACACAATGACTACAAGATTTAGATTCAACAACAACAAGAAGAACACAAGATTACAACACAAACTCTAAACAAGATTACAATGAAAGTAAAAGGATAGACAGATAGACCACATGAAGGAATAATCTTAAAAACCCTAGAATACATAATCTTGGACCCTTAAGGCTACCCATAACAATAAACCTATCTCTTACAAAGATACAAGTTCGATTCCACCTCCCAAGCATCAATGTTTCCAAGCAAATACAACATACAAGTGATTCCACCCTTGTATAGTTCCCTAGTTTCGGTTTGGTCACTCCTCCATCTAGAGAGAGATTGTTAAAAGTGTTCTACACTCATAAATATCATAAAAATATTTTGAATGGAACCCTAACATGTTCCTTAAATAGCTATTACAAAATGGAAGTTAAATGACCAAAAGGCCCTTCAATGAATGGGCTCTCATCAAGTTTAAGTCATGGGATAATTTTGGTGTTTTTAAGTCCTTCTTTATACTTCATTTGGCACACCAAGTCTTGGGCCCAACTTACACACTCACAAGTCCATATCCATAATTATTCTCGTATCAAATACCCAAAATGTAAACTTTTGGTTTTATTTTTCTAAATTAGAGTAATTAGTAGATAATTCCATGTTGATAAGCACAATAGCAACACAAACAAGTACTATTAATAAAAAAAAATTTAGAAAGGCTTCGATGGGAATTTTTCTAGAGATGTGGCGGTCACCAATGGGAAAGGACAGGAGAAAGAGAAAAGAAGAGGCGGCGGCTAGAGAAGCTTCACCGTCCAGTGGCTTTCGGCGACGGCCAAAGGGTAGATTTCTGGTCTGGGGGTGGTTTTTCTGCCAGTTTCGGGGGGGAGGGGGTTTTCAGCGGGTCATCGACGGTTGTGGGGAGGGGGAAGGCGCCGGCGTAGATATGTTTTTTCAATGATATTTCAAGACTGAGGTGGCTAAATCCGGCGAGATTTAGCCGATTCCAATGGGTTTCGAGACTGGGGTTGCTATTTTCATATGAAATTTGAGCGGATGATGTCTGTCGATACAGAGAACGTTCTGGTCGGCATTGGTGGTGGGTCAGCTGCTGCTACAGTGACTACGCCGGCTACTTCCCTTATATTCTCACTGATTTTTCCCTCCCTTTGTGCGTCTGTGTAAAGAAAAAATATACATATTTTTCATCTATGTACTTCTTAGTTTTTAGACTTAAATTTATTAATCATATATATATATTAGCAAAATATGATGCATAAAATTATATCATTACATATCTTCATACACAAAGAACATATTGAATATTTCATTCATGGTTTTTCCATAGTAAAATTGCTAACATAAATAATACATGTTTGAATATGAACCTGTGATGAATAAATCGAGTGATGAAATACAAGATTGTCACTGAAAACTTCAACGGAACTCCAATCTCCATTCTTTCTCCTTATTTTCTTCTTTTTTATCTGATGTTTTTGTTGTTCTCTGGTTTTTCTCTGTCTTTTTTTATGCAGTGTATTATACAGTGTTTGATAGTCAAAGTAGGCAGAATAGTACATCCCTTTTTCTGGGGGTTGAGGGAGTCCTTAAGTATAGGGACTTAACGGTTAACATCTGATAGGATAGGAATTTTTAAATTTTGAATCTTTTTCTTTTTTTTTATAGAAGATAATAATAATAACAAATAAAAATAATAAACAAATAAAATAATAATAATAACTAATTAATTTTTATATTTAATACAATACAATAAAAGTTTATAAATAGCCGAAAATAAATATAATTAAGATAGTACTAAAACTACTAGGTTATTTATTTAAAATTTAAAAATACAAATATTTTTTAATTTTTACTTTATTTTTTAAAATTAGAATAAAAATAAAATAAAATATCCTAAAATTAACTTCATTTAGTTAATTATTTTTAACTAAAAATTTATTAAAAATGAAATAAGAGTTAAAATAAATATTGGACAAAAATATAAATATTTAATATCAAAAAATATATTAAACTTAGGGAGGGTCAAAAATTACGTGTCTACAATCTTCATATAAATTCAAAACACCATTTAAGTAGGAACAAAATGAAAAGGCTAAAAATCACTTATTTAGGAATTACGGAATTATTATTATTATTATTATTATTATTATTATTATTATTATTATTATTTTCATCTATTCTAAATTGTATATATTCATTTTAAATTCAAATTTTAAACTTAACTTTTTACTTATTAATTCAATACTTTTGTTATAATTCAAAATAGTATCTCCAACATAATCTTTGCCATTTTATCGTCATACAAATTCAAAACACCATTTAAGTAGGAACAAAATGAAAAGGTTAAAAATCATTTATTTAGGAATGACGGAATTATTATTGTTGTTGTTGTTGTTGTCGTTATTGTTGATGATGATGATGATGACGATGATGCACGAGGTCATCGCACAACCTCCGAGATCGTTGCACAATCCCCGTATACACCAACGGAGCTAAAGTTTCCCGATGTAGGATCCATGGGGAGTTCGTCAACCTGTATACAATCCACATATCTCATATCTTATTTCATAACAACCCTCAAAAAGGATTTTATAAGGTGTTACAATATCTCCTCCCTAGCACTTCCCTCGGAAAGGGTTTTATAAAAGGTGTTGCCAGTGTTTCTCAGATGTTGCCATGGTGGAACTGATATTTCATGAATGAGTATGATATGAGGATGTAATGCTCACAACCAATCACAATGAGTATTTCCACAATCAATCACATTGATATATTTTCACAACCAACCACAATTATTCATTTCTACAACCACATGAGCCAATATTCACTCATTATTTTTGTTTCATTCATGAATTTCCACATGTCTCGTATAACAAGTATTATGAATATATCACAATTTACCTATGGTACCACATTAGGCATTTCAACAACACAATATAATTATTCACATATATTCAAGGCAATCAACATCACATAGGACCCCCACACGGTCACACATATCATATAATATCTCAATTTCAACAATTACATTACATATAGGCCCCACACGGGCACAACACATAGATATTTTTCATGATTAGTTCCTACCATTAACATGCACTTTGTATCATCATTTACTACTCAGTCCAGTCTGAAAGAGTTAAGCCATAACCTACCTCAAAAGTAGAAATTGATCCGCTACATTTCGACCCCACGATCTTAATTTCCACGAATTATCCCGAACTCCTCTAAAAATATCAAATGTGGAATTTATGCGTCAAAACTAAACCAATGACACCTATATTGACTACTTTTAGTTCGGGTTCAAAATGGACCCCCGAAATAAATTTTTGAAAAAGAAGGGCAAAATCGTCTTTTACTTCAAAAAAATGTTTCCCTTATTTTTATAAAAAAAATAAATATAATAAAATAAGAAAGAATAAAATTAATACATGCAGCCATAACCCCCAAAATCTAGTGTCAAAGATGTAAAAACTACTAATACTATCCAGGAGCAAAATACATTAGAAAAATAACCACAAAGGAATAATATTTATCTCCAAATACTAATAAAGACATAACTAATACAAAAAGATAGAGGTGAAATCCTGATGTATGAATGTCCAACCGCTACCTTGAGTAATCTGAAGGCGTGCAAAATTAACCAGTCTGAGGAGCACCCAAACCTGAATCTGCACCAAGAGGGTGAAGTAGGAGTGAGTGTGGTCCACTTGTACTCAGTAGGTATCATAGGAAGACCGAGAAAAGTAGAAAATAAAGCATACAAAATACACACTAAGGTAACATCACCTGCAAAGAAAATGTCCCACAATGGTAGCCCACACCGTTTGCACTATCAGTTCTAATATTACACATATATTGCAACATCACACCAAGAGAGGACACAAGTATGTATTATATCATATATAAGTAGAACAAGGGAGAACATGTATATACAAAACCATCAAATACAAGTAAAGAAAGATACAATAAATACATAGATAAAAAGTCAATATGGTAATACAACACTACGTAACACAATAAAGTAAGTGCAATGTATATGATGATGAGATAATGAGATGATGATGATAATGATGATGCACAAGGTCGTCACACAACCTTCGGGATCATCTCACAATCTCCGTATATACCTATGGAGCTAAAGCTTCCTGATGTAGGATCCATGGGTGGTTCGTCAACCCGTATACAGTCCACATATCTCATATATCCTTTTCAGCACATCCCTTGGAAAGAGTTTTATAAGGTTTTACAATATCTTCTCCCCGACACTTTCCTCGTGGAGGGTTCTACAAAAGTGTTGTCAGTGTTTCTCAGATGTTTCCACAGTGGTACCAATATTTCATGAATGAGTATGATATGAGGATGTAATGCTCACAACCAATCACAATTAGCATTTTCACAATCAATCATACTGATATATATATTTCCATAACCAATCATAATTATACATTTCCACAATCACATGAGTCAATATTCACTCATTATTTTTGTTTTATCCATGAATTTCCACATGTCTCGTATAACAAGTAGTATAAATATATCACAATACACCAATGGAAACACATTAGGCATTTCAACAACACAATATGATTATTCACATATATTCAAGGCTATCAACATCTAATAGGACCCTATACGATCACACATATCACATAATATCTCAATTTCAACAATTACATTACATATAGGCCCCCACACGGGCACAACACATAGATAGATATTTTTCATGATTAGTTCCCACCCTTAACATGCATTTTATATTATCATTTACTACCCAACGCAGTTTGAAAGAGTTAAGTCATAACCTACCTCAAAAGTCGAAATCGGTCCTCTGCACTTCGAACCCACAATCTTACTTTCCACGAATGAACTTGAACTCCTCTAAAAATATCAAATATAGAATCTATGCATCAAAACAAAACCAACGACATCCATATTGACTACTTTTGGTTCGGGATCAAAACGAACCCTCAAAAAAGATTTTCAAAAAAGAAGGGAAAAATCGTAACTTTACTTCAAAAATATGTTTTCCATATCTTTAGGAACCTACAGCTGAAAATTCAAGTCATATCAAGTAAAAAACGAGGTTCAAATCAAAGAAAAAATATTTTTAAGCTTTACCAGGTAAAATCTTTGAAATCCGGGTTAAAATCAAGAATCAGAGTTGTTTTTGAAGGTTAAATTGATGAAAAACTAGTAATTATAGGATAAAAACATTATTCAAGTGAAAGGAGTGAAATTCGGGTTTAAAATCAAGCCCTAAGATTTTTGGGATTTTAAAAAAGGCAAAATGGCTCGATGGGCCCTTATACTATATCCGTTTTGTAATGTGGATACTCCTACTTATAGGTTTGTCATCTGGACCTTTAAACCCATTAAAAAATAACATTTTAAACAGTATTTTGATGTGTGTAACCACTTTCCCCACGTCAGCTTCTATGTAATTTTCAGGTATTACATTAAATTTTATGTCATTTTTAAAATGCTACATATGAAATTAAATATTAAAATAAATTTATTTAAATAATTTTTTTATAAATTGTAGAAAAATTTAAATAACCATATTTTATTTTTCTCACAAATTAAACATCAAATTCATTCCAAATAATTAAAATTCTTCTCCAACTAATTTAAATTTTTAATAAATTCATATATACAAACATAATGAATTTTCGATTTTTAAATTTGAATATCTTTAACAAATTCACAAAAAGTGTAATTTTTTTCAAGCTTATTCATGAAATTCACTAATTTTTCAATATCCACTCTCACTCACTTTCAATTCAAATTTAAATTTTAATCGCCAAAAATTATGAAAAAAATCAAATTTAAATTTTAATTCAAAAAAAAATGAAAAGATTTGAATTGAGAGGAAAAATTTTAAAAATAAAATAAAAAGTGAATTCAAAGGCTTTTTGGTTTGGGAGGGAGGGTTGGTGCTGAAGAATGAGAAGGGGGGTTGGGGTAGAGTAGGGGTGTTGGATGCGAGGAGGGGGGATGGGGATGGGGTGGGGTGCTGGATGAGGATGGGGTGGGGTGGGGGTGTTGGATGCGAGGGAGAGGGCTGGGGGGTACTGGATGCGGATGAGGAGGTTGGGGCCGCTGGACAGGGCTGGGGGTGGGTGGGGGTGCTAGACGCAGGGGAGGGGGGATGGTGGTGCTGGAAGGGGCCGGGGGTGCTGGACGCGGGAAGGGGGCTGAGGGGTGCTAGACAACGGTGGGGGTGGGGTGGTGAAGAGGTGCTGGGGAGGGTGCCTTTTTTAGATTTTTTTTTAAATTTTTAAAAATATTTTTAAATTAAAAAAGCAAAGGTCCTTTTTAATTTTTTTAAAAATTTTAATATTTTTTTAATATAAATATATTGCTTTCACTCGCTCATACACGCGTGTCTACACGCATCATATCCTACTCAGCAATTTTAATGCCACATAGATTCGATCAATGGTCAAAGGGCTTAAAATATTGAGTTTTATTAAGTTTAGGGGTTCAGATGACAAACATGTAAGTAGGGGTATCCACATTACAAAACTGACATAGTACAAGGGTTCATCAAGCCATTTTGCCTTTAAAAATTAATCAAGAGATTAATAAGAAGAGGGTGAATTCTTATCTTAAATCCGTAATAGAATCAAGAAATAGATGTCAATCTACCTTCCCAAACTCCCAAAAGCTTCACTTTTAAGTTCTCACACTATTTTAGGGTTTAACTCTAAAGAGACAAGATGAAAAATGAGCAAATGGGCCCAAAAATTGCTATTAATAATGCAGAAAAATCTGCACTAATTTTTTTCTAAGTTCGGACGGACTTCGACGGAGTGTTCTAGATTCGTTTGGAGCTCAATATACGTAAAACAAATTATGCAACCACACCAAACTCGATGTTTCCAATGCATTGGCGAATTTGGATTTTGGGAAAAACATCATTTTCACAAAGTTGACCCCTATAACCTGAAATTATAATTTTCTAAATCGAGGGTCGAAATGAGATTTAAAAGTCATAAAATCACAGCAAATATGTTACCACCCTAAAATCGACGTTTTGGATCTGCTGGCGAAGTTGAATTTTTCATCCAAGATTTTTTCGACCAAATGTGGGTCCCACACACATATTTTTAATTTTTCAACTTTCCGACCAATAGGTCGAAATGAGCTCGAGTGCACCGGGACTTGAATCAAAGGTCTACCTAGCCTAAGGTAGATATTCCGGAGCTGCTGGTGCAATCTGTTTAGCCATCCATCGCACAAATCAAAAGATATCCATATAAGTTCAAAATAAGGTTCTTAAAGCTATCAAAAATCACAATATCACATAAATGGTACCAAAATGCATCAAAAAGCGTGTCAATCACCCCCAAGCCGCAAAAATATCATAATACAACTACGGGGAGGGGTAAAATGATCAAATCACACAAAATCACAAATTTCACATATTTCATCAAATTTTCAGGTCGTTATATATTATCATTATCACCACACTAATACTATTACTACACACTTTTTTTGGTAAGAACTATTCCTACGTACTACTACTAATTATTATTATTATTATTAAATCAAATGTATTCAAATATATTTTACAATATATTAAAGGAATAAATTTATGAATAGTAAGAGTTTATTTAGGACTCTTTAATCATAAGTTTCTATTTTTAAGTTAATAATTTTTTTATTTTTAAAAGGATAATATATTTTTAAATTCAAATATTTAATATCCTTTAATTCAAAATTTTTATTACAATAGTATTAAGTTTGTCATAAAACTGCCACATAGCTTCTCAACAGCTTGTCACCTGGCTTCTTTTGGTGCTTTAACATATATATATATATATATATATATATATATATATATATATATATATATATATATATATATATATATATATATATATATATATATATATATAATAGTAATTTTACTATATCACTTCTAGTTAGTTATTATAAGTCATTTAAATATAAGATAATAAACAATATTTAATAACAAAGATAAAATAGATGCAAAATGATAAATTAAGAAGGTTGGATGAAATACTATGCAATAGTAATATTTGTGTCAAAAAGGGGTATAGGAGTAGTACATTTATTGAGATCTAAACGATGATATTCAAACAAAAAATTAAGTACATACTTACGAGCTAAGATCTAAATGATCAAAATTTTAATTTTTATTAGGGAGAAATAAATGTAGCATAAAATACGTAAACAAGGAAATTAAATTTTAAATTTTGTTTTAATTCATGTGAAATCATTTGATTAAGCATGACGTAGAAAAAATGAAATGCTATTTCAAATTTTCTGCTATAAGTAAATCTGAGATCGTGTGTCAAAAAAATATTTCATTGCAAAATAATGAAAATTGTAAGAATAAATCTATCTATATCTAATAAGAGAGGCAAAAACGTCATGTGTCATCACCACAAAAAAACAACAATATTTTTTTAAAAAAAATAAAAATCTATTTTTTAAACACTTAACTTCCCCATTACAATATAATTCAATTTTAAAAGAATAAAAAATACCGTACACTTACAAATAACTTTTGCTAATAAACTTCCACTTATTATTTTATCTTGATAAATAATATTTTCTTAATAAACAACCTGAATAATCTGGAGAAAAATTAAACTACTAATAATTACTTAAAAGCTATTACATCCGCACAGAAACACACCATTTAAACTAGAGTTGTCAATACGGGTCACCCCAACCTATCCGAGCTAGCCCACATGGGCTTTGAGTTTGACGGACCAGGCCGAACTGGCCCATCAAAATGGTGGACCAAAAAATACCAAGCCCACAACATTACTCTGTAGGCTACGGCCCTCGCGGGCCAGCCCACTTTTTAAAAAATAATATTTTATAATTTAATTTTAGAATGTTAATATCCATAAATATTACCAGACAATATTACATAGTGTTAATACTTGTTAATCAAGTCTCCAACACCCTAATACTCTTAATAGCGAAATTAAATAACTTTTGACATGATATCCTTCAAACCAAATAAAAATACTAATAAGCAATCTAAATAGTTTCATGTATTTAACTTAGGGGCTAGCTCAACCCACATTGCTCAAGCCTCACGGGACACAGGCTTATACGAGTCAGGGTAAAAAGCCCTTTTCTTAAATGGATTGCCAAAACTGAAGCCCAACTCCATCACATTACAGGCCGTGTCGGAACGGCCCAACAGGCCTGACCCATATTGACGGCTCTAATTTAAACACTACAAACTTAAATAACAAAAGATGCAAAAAAGCATTTTTCATTACAAATTTTAAAAAAAAAATTACAAGAGAAATTTAAACAATAATAACTGTAAATAATTACAACACAAATTTAAACAACAATAGCTGCAAAAGAAAAAAACAAATAATTAGGACAAAAATTTAAACAACGACAAATGCCAAAAAGGAAACAAGATATACACACGATATCTAAATTGGTTTATTTAATTTAATTATTAAAATTTAAATATTAAAAAGTGTAAAAAATAGATAATACTGATTGATCAGTTTAGTTTTAAAGAGGAACAAGGAGTTGGTTTTAAAACTACCCACTACACTCCTTTATAAATTATTTTTTATTACGACTCTAATTCTTATTCTTATATATTCTTATATAATCCTTAATATATTCTACATGTTCAGTAGTTTATCTCTGTCCTTCGATTTCTTTTATTTTATTGCTGAAAAAATCAAAGCAGTCTACTTAATACTGCCATAAACATATATGGTTTTACATTTTCGTAGCATCTCACAAATTACAAGCAATTTCATGCAATGGAATTTGAGATTCAACTTTGGCAAGTGCCGCATAAATTCAAAACTGCGATACCATATTCATTAAATACGGTTTTACAGGATTCAAAGGTACCTATTGCTTTCCACTAATTATTCATTTTTCTCAGTGTATACATTATTAATCTTCCTTTTTAATTTTTGAATAAATTAATAAATTGATGATGATGATGTATGTTGGAATCCAAGTGAACGGGATGATATTATTAAAAAAATCATGGTTAAGGAATCTAATTTGATGATGATGAAGCTCTTTGCAAGGAATACTGCCATCCATCTCTAAAATAAACTGTAAGTGTTACTTTGTATAAAAAATATAAATCTCAAGTTCTATAAAAACTATAAATTTTATTTTAATGACACTATTGTATGTCATTAGGATTCTCTGTTTAAAGGTGCACAAAATAATGAAGGTGATGAGATTTTTGAGATAATTAGGGGTGGGCGTTCGGTAGTTCGGTTTGGGTTCGGTTTTTTTATTTTGGTTTTAAAATTATAAGAACCGAAAACCAAACCAAAATTGTTCGGTTCAGTTCGGTTTATATAATTCTCGGTTTGATTTTATTGTGGTTTAATAATTTTGACTTTTCGGTTTTGGGCCTATTTAATGGTCTATGTTATATTTATAAATTGGGCTACTGGGCAGCCAGATAGGTATAAAACTAATAAGTAATAACACTAGTTTACAAATTGAAGGAATGGAGATGATTAGGTATATAAGAAAAGGAAATATGTACATGGACAAATCAGTGTAATATTGTGAGTGACTAATTTCACTCCCAAGTAAAGCCTTGAAGAAGTAAACAAACAGAGTTCTCTAAGTTACTTGTTGCTTTGGACAGTAATCCTGCAAATATCATTTGACCGCTAGTATCACTCTAGAACAATTGAACCACAACAGTTAACTGTGAAGCAAAAACAACTATATATTCAACAACAAGCTATCATAATACGTAAAACAACTTTAACACTTGACATATTAGAAGTTTTCCTAATCAAATTATGACTGATTATTAACTACAGAATGCTCAAGACTGGCGGTACATAGAGAACTCATCTCCCATAACACATGTTAACAGTATGGTTTTTGTATAGTGTAAGGAAAAAGTATACTTAAATCTGATAAGTTATCCAACCTTTATCTCTTGACAGATCATTTAGAAATTGTCTAAATGGATTACAAACCTACAGATCCTTTAGACTAGAGTAATCAAACTGGAGGACCAACACAGACATTTAACAATATATATAGCCTTGTACTATATAAACAAAAACATTCATGAAAACAACAAAGGAAATATATTGTTCATTTCATGAAAGTTGGGACCTATTTCTGTCAACATTACAATTTACAAAAGCAGTCACATAAAAATGGTTAACACATAATCTGTAAACACATTAGACGGAA
This sequence comes from Capsicum baccatum var. pendulum, assembly GCA_030864225.1. Lineage (NCBI taxonomy): Eukaryota > Viridiplantae > Streptophyta > Magnoliopsida > Solanales > Solanaceae > Capsicum > Capsicum baccatum. The sequence continues at coordinate 45,731,713 of CM061561.1, forward strand.
ATTGTGTAAACATAAAATATTTAAACACGACACTAATCTCACACAGAATGATAGAAACAATAGTAGTTAGCCAATCAGATACAACACACTAATGCAGAAACAGGCTCACAGGCCACACACAAGGCAGAAACAGGCTCACAGGCCACTCATTGCTCCGGTGTTTCCCTTCGTTGAGTTCTTAAGAGAATGAATTTAGGAATTAGGGTTCTTTCCTTGGCTTCTTGCTGAATAATGAATGATTAAGAGTAGCAGCCCTTTAGGAATTTAGGAATTAGGTTTCTTTGCCTTCTGGAATGAAATCAATTTACTGATTTAGGGCCTTTTGGAATATATATTTATTTAATAATATAGATATATTAGTGTATATTATTATATTATATAAAGGGCCCTCTTAAAAGTTTAATATATACTATTATATTATATATATATTATATAATTAAAAAAATTATATTAAAAATTTTGGTTTAAATTGAAAAACCAAATTATGTGAACCTAAAACCCGTAACCCTAAACGAAATATTTAAATTAAAAAAAAAAAAAACCTAAACCGAAAAATCGAACCCGAAAAAACAAACTGATTCGGTTCGGTTCGGTATTTCAATTTTTCGGTATTTATGCCCACCTCTAGAGGTAATTATATGTTGCATTTGTAGGTGTTTAAAGTTAAACTTTCAAAAAATGTAACAATTTTGCAATGAAGTAATAACATACCTTTTATAATGAAAATGAATCTTTTTTTCATCACAAACATGCACTTTTGCATCATGCTTATATGTTTTCTCTGCCATATCAACCTTGACACAAACGAAAGAGAGTGATAATCATTAAAAACTTGATTGTATCATTTACATAATTATTATACAGATATTTATCAAAATTAAGAAGTTAAATAAATTCTAATATCATTACGAGGTTTATTCTTATCTAACACAGTTTTACACATTGCAATATATTGCAGAATCCCATAAAAATAATCTATCAGGTTCTGGATCATCTCTAACAGAGATCAGAAGCAAATCTGGAGGGAAATTGCCAATGCAGGAATATGATGATGAATGTAATGACAAACAATTCACCAACAAGGTTCGCAAAGTAATTAAGAAGGAAAAAAAACATGAGTAGAAAAGTCCATGTTCAACTGTAATCTTTTCTGCTAGTTTAAATTTCAGTTTATTTTGTAATGAATACAAGATCTTTTAGTTATGAACAAGTACTATCTTAGATATTTTCATAATGTAATGAAGAATATGTGTGGTTGCTTCGTGGTTGTTTCACTCTAGAAACTAGAAAGTTTTTCATGTATGGATAAAATAGAATGTCTTTACAATTCATTATATGCAATTAGTTTCTTTGATAATAACTAAACACAAGTAATTTTCTATTATATTTAACAGCCAAGGGAAATAAATATTTTCATTGTTTATCTCAGAAGAAATACCGCCAAGAACATTCTCATTTTAGGCAAACTATAAGCACTTTCCAGCGATAAAACAAATATTTTATCATCCTATTTCTTTGTGGTAACATCAAGAGCGTAGTTTCAAATAGCTCTTACAGTGAATATATTTCATTAATACTGTTAAAAAGAATATAAATGAGTACAAACTGTTGAAACAAAAGAAGCAAATAAATATAGAAAACATAAAAAAACTACAGAATCGAAACCTGAAAGCTACAACTAGAATATCATTGGCATGAAACCAAGGAGGTGCAAAAGATGAGTAAAACAACAAATAGAGGCAAGGACTAGATTCTCAAAAAAATGCAAAAAGCAAAAGAGTTAGCTAGCTTCCTTTAGGTCAATATTTTCATGTTATGCAGTAACACTTCACATGTAATATCAATAATGGGTTATGAGTTCGTTCTACTTATATATATGTGACCACAAGTAGAAGGAACATTATGCCAATCCATCTGAGTTCATAGCACTATTATTGATAAAATCGGCTTAGTAAACAACAGAGAGAAAAAAAATAGAAATGAATGTTAAATTCACTAACATAAAATTAAACCATACCTTTGCAGAGAAGAATAGGTCAAATGACAAACCCGTTCTAATGGAAGGAATCTTCCCCAAGCTAACGATTTCAAACTCTCTTGAAGATCGTCACTTAGTCTCATCTTAGCAGCCCTGACAAACGAATCCCCTGAATTTTGTATTGGGTTCAACATGCAACAAAATTTCAAAATTTGGAGATACATCACCCTTGGAGACATGTTTGTATCACAATCAGACATAGGTGAAGTTGTCAATATAGGGGACTCCGTGGTGTAGATGGGAGTGTTGACGTCTGTATCAGATAAGGGTTCTGGAAATTCTGGTGGCATATCAACTGAATCTCAAATATCAGTCATTATTGCCCTAGTTTCCTCGATTCTTCTTTCCATCCTTATGACGCTCAAAATAACTCTGTTATGAGGAAACCCCAAATTCTCATGCTCATCATCACTATTGACAAGATCGATGAACATTTCTTGACAGGCCATTTTTTATGTTCAACTTTAGTCAACCATAGAAGAAAGGATTTATAATTAGAAACAAAGGGTACGTTCGGGAGTCTAGGATGAATATTCTACTCAATCGAAAATAATGAGTTATGTTTATCCAAGGTGAATAGAAGTTATGAGATCTCTATGTAACTTAGAGATTGTGAAAGCTAGAGTACGACAAGAATTGTGGTAGGATAATAATATGTAAACGTTATAAGCATTAGGAAAGGGATGTCTTAAATGACAAGTTACACTAAGAGATTGTAGACGGGACTAGAATCGCCTTATCCTAGTAAGAGTTGAACCTAGGGATGATTAATATACTAACAGATGAGTTAGGAGGATAAAGATAAAGAGAAGTATTGAATAGGCCCAAAAAGTGTATTGTAGGGTCCTAACATGATAAGAATTTTAAAGGTAAGGAGCTTTAAAGTAAGGAACACTAAATGTAAGGAGTGACTAACAACAAGATAGGCACATGTCAATACATACATAGAAATGCAACACATAGCAAGTAATTGTGAGTCCCTTTGAGGTCATGAACCTCTTTGGACTTTGAATGAGACTAGCATTCAACGCGTCAAGGATGCCAAGGCATCCTACGTTGAATGGGACACATATTTCTTAATAAAAGAAATATGTATCCAAGATCTAATGGACAATAGTGGGTTTCTGACATGGTACCCTCAAGTGGACAACTCGAGAGTGGGAAAGCTTGTGACTGTCGACGCACTGCTGATCGATTGATCCACAAGACATTTCTCGAAGGGTGTTTTAGGAAAGAACGTCCATGCACCCACGCAATCGTTCGTAAAAATAAATAAAAAAGGTTCCAAGTGGAGGAAAGTATCAGCAGAATGCCAGTTATATAAAGCAATAACTTGTAGCACATAGTGGAATATAATTTGCTAAACAATATACATATAGATGAACATGATAAAACACAAACAATAAAAAGAGAAAAGGAACAAACATGGAGACATATAAAAACACAAAAAAATTAAAAGGGGGAAAGGACTAATAAATCATGATGTAAGTAAACGATAAAAGAAGAACATATAGAAAATAAATCAGGATGCCAAATATTATCAAAACAAATAGAGAGAATCCCACGTAAAGCACAAATTCGTAATGGTTAGAACCTAAGGTCCCCAACAGAGTCGTCATTCTATCGCATCCCATTTTTCTCGCAGAAAGCAGAATTCGACGTGACCACTTTTTTTGAGATTGTTTTGAAGGGAGAGTGTGAAGAGTCACCATCTAACGAATTAAGGTGCGTTAGGACACCGATCTAGGCTACTACGAACGTATTTTGTTGTTTTATCGTAGTTCACCAAAGATTCGGGTAAGGGTTCAAATTACCTCGAAAAAAAGGTGTTAGGAACCTTTCGGGGTCCACAAAGGTTGTTTCCAACTGAATTTGTATTTTACGTTGAGATTCTATGTGATCAAATAAGGTCTCATGTTTTATTAACTTAAATGTTAACTAAGTGATAAAGTAATTAATAAGCATACATGTATTTTGACATTTTTAATTATTAATTATCTAAGTGATAAAAATCAGTAAAACATATAATAAGACAAGCGAGGAGAAAGAAGGAAAGACAATTTATGACAAAATATTTTATATTAAATTATGAAACATAAACTATCCTTTGAATAAAGTTGTTTGAGGAAAATGTTTGTCGCTTTTATAGGAAAGATGTCACGATATTACTTATCTCACTCTTTTACCTCAGCAAAAGTTTTGATTGGAGGTTGGTCTTAAGTAAAAATAATAATAATATAATTTTCAAAGATAAGTGAAAATTTGAGTTTTGAAATATAAACACAAAAATATTTACATATGTATAGATATACATTATCTTCATGTTTATAAAAACGTTGGTGAGTGGTACTTTCGAGAACGCAACAGCTTAGTTTAAAACATAGGAATTAGACCTCTTAATTCCTTTAACTTTTCCACTAACTATAGGTTAGAAGATAGTATTTGTGTAGAGAGGAGTAAAATGTCATGTCTAGTCTAAATTATGAAAGTCAGGGACCGCACCATGATTTTGATAGAGAAATAAAAAGTCATTTTTTGTTATTAGTATGTAGATGCTAAAAATTATTTCACAGGGTTGAAATTAACAAAACATATGGAAAGACAAATAAGAATGCTAAAAATTAATTAGATTGTATGCCAATAATATTATTTTAAGATGCTGAAAATTAAAATATAATTATTAAAAAATATAATTTAGAATGCTAAAATGTAGTGATATGTCAAAGCTTTGTTAAACATGCCAAAAGTAAAAAACATGTTGTAAATTAAATGATCATATTCAAACATTAATTAAACTCCTAAAACATGATTTCTAGGTTGATTAAATAAATCCTAAATTAGATTTGCCTAAATGACAAACAGGTCAAGTAACGAATTCTAAATTTATTTGCCTAAGTGATTTACATGGTACGTAAAGCACATAAACCCCCGCTCCCAAGCAGTCCCCAAAAATTATTATTATTACACAGATGTTTATACAACACATTAGTACAAATTTGAATCATAATAAAGGAGAAATAAAAGTATACTGATGTGAGATATTCCTGATGGCGGCAACATTCTAGCACAACTCGACCAAAGTACCTGCTCGAACATCACAAAGTACACAAACAAGATGTATGAAGCATGAATTCTCACTTTGATTGAATAAAACAGGATACCAATCACGAAACACAGCAAAACAAAATAATCCAAAAAAGTCACCAATGCAATAATATGCCATCATTCAAAGAGAGCTTTAGAAATGCGGGAAAATTAAATAATAAAACTAACCGATTAAGTGATACGAAAAGTAAAATCAGACAATAAAAAGAGCAACAAGCCACGAGTAGAATATTTTTTTTTTGTTTTTATTTTTTGCTTAGAGAATGTATGTATCGAAAGTGTAAAAGAGAAGTGGGAATCTGATGCTTTCTTTTTGTGTATTCGAGAGTAGAGAGGAGTAGAAGTTGTCCACAAAGAGGAGAATGATGTGTTTATATAGGCAGAGGATTAAGAAGCAACAAAGGGAAGGAGAATATTTTATCAATCAATCAAGAAAAATAAAAGGAAAGAAAATAATCAACGCCTACATACCTTAAAAAGCAAGTCAGAATATATTGAAATATATTTAAATCAAAGAGTACGACAATTAAAATATTAATCAAGTCATACAAAAGAGAAAAAATGATATTTTTCATATACAATTAAAATGCACAATTAAATTCACCATAATTAAGGGATATCATCTATCTTAAGGCAATGAAAAATCAGTTATTGATCAAATAGGATGTTTTCTTTTAAATCAATAAATCACTCACAATTAGAATAAACGGATAAAAAAATTAACATAAATAGAAAAATCTTAGAAGCAAATCAGTATCATAATATTCAGTTAAGAATAAAGAAAAAAATCAAACATTTTTGTTATAAATACTAACTGTATATTTATAAGAGGAGAAATTTATGCAAGTTATGAAACAAACTTCTATCAATGTTAAGTAAAATAAAAATAATATAATTCGTAAGCAAGAATAGTGATTTACGAATTGAAAAACAACCAGCAACCTATTTAAAGTCTGAGGATAAAATTAAGAATCACCAACTATGTGAGAATAAAAAACAATCGACATCAAAATCAAGAACATCAATCAAGTTTAGTCCATTTCAAATAATGGAAGCAAGATATAAGATTAACAATAGCGAAAAATAGATAAAGCAGAACCTGTGATGATTTTTAAAAATCAACCATTATCGGAGAGGTTATCAATCGATACCTCACCAGTCATCACCTCCGGTGAGGAAAAATAGAATAAAATCGTGGCTGCTTGATCGGCGATGGAGAAGTGGAGCTTTCTTCGGTTGGTTCGGTCGGCTGGCGTTGCGGCAACGAAGGCAGTGATGGATGGTTCGCCAGCCATGGAGGTTTTGGAACTGGTTTTGGTGTCTCTCAGAGGCGGTGGTGGCGACATCTTGGTCGCCTTCCGGCGGCGGAGAAATGGAGGGAGCAGAGGAAGAGATTTGGCAGCACTGCTCGAAGAAGAAGAGGTTGGCGGTGGTGAAGGTGGTTCGTCGTTTCGTCGGATGGCGGCGGGGGGTGGACGTTTGTGGAAGATTGATGGGCGGTTATAGCGGCTGGCTGGTGCACTTAAAAGTGGCGTCTTGATGGAAGGGTGGTGGTCGGAGACGCTGGTGGAGAAGGACGATGGAGGGATGAAGGGGTCGGTGGCAGCGCTGGTCGCTGTATCACTAGAGAGGAGAGAGAGTTCGTCGAGAAGAGGGAAAATATAGGGGAGGTGGTTGTTTCAGTTAAATGAGGATTAGGGTTGGTGTTTTTTTATTTTTAAGGAAAGAAAATGGGTGTGTGATCTCAGCCGTTGGATTATTTTGATCCATGGCTGAGATTAAAAGGATAAGGAAAATAATTGAGACTTTAAAATACAGTTAAATGTGGCTAGCATTGTAATAAGTTGGATAAAATCAGACTAAGATTGTTATAAATTGGATGAAAAAGGCTAGAATTTAAATAAATTCGAAGAATCAATTTAAATTAGGCTGTTAAATATGACGTCGATATCAACATAAAGTAAGCATGTAGAGATTAATTTTACGTAAAATTATTATATAAAATTGTCAAAAACAACAACAACAACAACAATAATAATAGGAAATGTATTTGCAAAATGTGAGTGTGCACAATTACGTGAAAAAGTTATTTAATAAATATTAATAAAATTCTATAAAATGTCGTATTTGAGTTAAAAATGATACTAAAATTAATAATTAAATAATTTGTGCATTTCTTAAATTATGAATGTGACAAGTCAAAAATTTATTTGATGCAAAATAGTGCGCCAAAATATTAATATTAAAAGTTAAAAAATTTGAACAAAAAATAACAGCTTAAGAGAGCATCGAGAGGTCAAAATTGGGTGTCAATAGCTGCCCCTTCGTTGCTTCAGAATGATAAAAGAATTGTCAAGCAACGAAATTTGACGTAGTAGCCAATTTTGTTCTACCGAGGAAAGATCGTTGGAATTAAAGCAACAGGAGGTGTTTTAAACAAAGTGTGACCGAGACTTTGGTCTTAAGTCGCCTACATATCTATGGTTTTACCAGAATCGGGCTGTTTATAGTTCTAGATTTAGGAATGAACAATATTCCTAAAGAATGTTAATAATAAAGAAAGGTAGGGGCATTATCAATGATATCGTGGGTGGTTGTGATGGAAGTGAATAGGATTGAATAGTGACGTAAGAAGAAGTGTGAAAATGAGAGGTAGGATTTGAATAATGATAGCTTGAATGGACAAGATTGGAAAGGTTTTGAATTGTCGAATGTGAATCGATGAGCACATGAAAAACGTAAAGTTTAAAGAACCCAATATTGTCTACAAAAATACATTAATGTCTATTAAGGTTCTACAAGAACCCATCACTGTCTATTAAGGTTCTTCAGGAGCCCGTTATTGTTTATTAAGGTTCTACATGAACTCATTATTAGCCATGAAGGTTCTACAGGAACCCAATATTGTTGAATAAGGTTCTACAGGAAGCCAACATTGTTGATTAAGGTTCTACAGGAACCCAAGATTGTTTGATAAGGTTCTATAGGAACCCAAGATTGTTGAATAAGGTTCTACAGGAACCCAAGATTGTTCAATTAAGGTTCTACAGGAATCCAAGATTGTTTGATAAGGTTCTATAAGAACCCAACATTATTGAATAAGGTTCTACAGGAACCTAAGATTGTTCAATTAAGCTTTTACAGGAACCTAAGATTGTTTGATAAAGTTCTACAGGAACCCAATATTGTTTTTAAGGTTCTACAGGAACCCAATATTGTTGAATAAGGTTCTACAGGAACCCAATATTGTGATTAAGGTTCTACAAGAATCCAATATTATTGAATAAGGTTCTATAGGAACCCAAGATTATTAATTAAGGTTCTACAGGAACCCAAGATTTTTTAATAAGGTTCTACAGGAACCTAAGATTGTTTGATAAGGTTCTACAGGAATCCAATATTATATTAAGGTTCTACAGGAACTCAATATTATATTAAGATTCTACAGGAACCCAATATTGTTGAATAAAGTTCTACAAAACCCAATATTATTGAATAAGGTTCTACAGGAATCCAATTAAGGTGTTACAGGAACCCAACATTATTGAATAGTATAAGATCAAATTAAATATCGTCAAAGTTAAAAGATAGAACAACTTAGCTCATTTCCCTTATTAGGGATGTAATCCTGGCCTCTTTTATGACATCACAGCATCGTTGTTGCATTAATATTGATTTGTACCTTGCTCAATTTGACTCCTTGATCATTGTTTCTGCTTCATGGACTGTTGGGACTTGTACTTCATCATGGTGAAAATTTTGAGAAATTCTCAAAAACTTCTGCCCCAGTTTAGAATGAGAGGCACCTTTCGCATGTCATTATGAATTGATATATTGTTCAGTTGTGAAATTTTTGAGGTTTTCTTGAAACCTCAAAAATTCTGCCCCAATTTTGTATTTGGAGTCTTATATTCCTGTACCACTCAAAGAAAACATTAGTCCAAGAGAAATGGTTGTCCCACATTTAAACGTCGTAACCTCAATTGTAATATGTCTTTATATGCTCAAGAGTTTGGCCTATTATTTGAAATTTTGGATGTGTAAGAATTTGAAATAAAGGGAAAAGGAAATGTTTTATTAGATTAAGACCGGACCCAAAGTGGGCTGCCTACGTATCCAAATGGAAGTCAGGTCAAACGTAGTTCATGAGTACAAAATTATTTTTAGAGAAAATAGGAAAATGTTATTGGTCGTAAGACAGATCAAAGGAGAATTGTGACAAATAAGAAATGTTTTCACGTCAACTCATTTGGTGTGCTTTACGCTTCTTTCATGAAGGTTTTGAAAATACTTTTGTCTGTTCACCTCGAACAAAGATTTCACCCGTAGTGACAAGATCATTTCTTATTAGGTCTCATTTCACTTTTATCCTTTTTGTGTCAATCAGATTCTAAATCTTGTACCTTAGCTCCAAGCATTCTTCAGTATCATGACCTTGAATATTCGAGTGACAAGCACAGTTTTTCGATGGATCAAAAATAGGGGGTGAATATGCAAGGATCCATCCTTTCTTTGGTTCCATGATAGCTTGGGACCTTAACCTCTCAAATATGTTCGCCAAGGGCTCAGTCAAGGGAGTAAAAGATCGACACCTCACTCTCTCCAATTAATGTAAAGCATTATGTAGTGGATAAGGCCCTTATTGAAAGTTGGGTTGCATTCGAGAAGCCTTATTTTGAGAACTTTACTGGATAGCGTAGGGTTGGATCTGAAAACCTTATTTTGAGAATCTTGTAAGTCATAAGGTTCAATATGTATTCCACGAGAATAAAAAATGGCATGAATCCCTTCATTATTTGGGTAGCCTAGTGTCCGAGATATGGAGAGTGATGAATCCTCTTCTCTTACCTCGAATGGACTCTTTGATGTTTGAAACGTGGCTAACTTTGCAGAAACATCAATAATTCTCCCGTCTTGAATTTTATATTCTAATTTCTTTCCAATCGAAATTGTGGCCGATTAGGAGGAACATTTTCTGAAAGTAGATTCCATCTAACGATTTGAGGAAATTTTGGGCCAACTCCTTTTAGGTATGGAAAGACATATCTTATAAGCTTCTAATTGCCACCGTATTGCATATTCCTCAAAAGACCCGTGGTCCATTCTTTTTATCTCAAGAAAATCCCACATTGTAGGACTGGTGTTGATGTTAAATTTGTATTGCCTTAGAAAATCTTGAGCCAATGATTCCCAATTATGCCATTTGTTGAAGTCTGGTTGGGCGAACCAGGTGAGCGCCATTTCTGATAGGCTTTGAACAAATAATCTCATTAGAAGAGCCTTATTATGTCCCATGTCAACTAGTCTTCCATAATAGTCTGTCACATATGTGATTGGATCTCCACGACCATCGAACATGTTGAACTTTGGAACTTTGTATCCTGGAGGTAAATCCACTTTTGGATGTAGACACAGTTTCTCATACCTCAAGTCGTAAATATTTTTTTAATGCAGTTTCTCGTCCAATATTTTCTCTTGGTCAGGAAGCCTTTGACGACATGCATCAAAATAAACTCTCTCAGGGGCAGAAGGAAATTATTGAGAAGGTGTGTGCGTAAGGCGAGGATAAGGAGGCACAATGTTTTGACTTAGGCGAGAAGAAGGAGGGCTGGAGTCTTTTCGAATATTGAGCATATTTTTCATATTGCGAATTTAATTGAGATCGATGTTCAAATGCTAGACAACCTTTAAAAAAAATAAAAAAGTCAAACAAAATTTACCACATAACACATAGGTTCAAAATATAATAAATATAAAACAAAAAGCATTCTAGGATGAAGACTATTGACTTAATAAGTGATCTAGGCATAAGGATTTGAGCTCCTAACACATGAAACAAGATAGTAATAGGACATAATGTCGAATTAGCAATTGCAGCTGCAAAGAGGATAAGAAAGATAGAAAATAAAAAGAATCGACTTTTATTGAGCATCAAATTTGTTGATCCATACGTCACATTATTGATTCATCCAACTCCGTACAGAAAAATGATAAAGCAGGGAAAAAAAAGTTTTATTATGATGAGACCGAACTCATTAAATAAGCGCCTATATATCCCTCATATTGGGAAATCAGGTCGACCGTAGTTCACATTACATAAGCAAGGAAAACTTAGAAAGGTAACTGGAAATTGTGAAAACTAAAAGGAATTTCAAATGTTGGAGAGTCTGGAGCGAAGAATCAATATGATCTTCTTCACCAATGTCAACAAGTGTCAGTCAAGCTTGAGAAATCAATCAACATTAGAAATTGACCTCGTCACGTTTATCACTTTGGTGTCAATCAACTTTTGGATCATGTTCTTCAAAGCAAAGCACTCCTTGGTAGGATGTCCTCTCATCTCATAGTGATAGAAGAAAATTTGATCAGGGTGATACCATCGAGACTTAGGATCACAAGGTACGACAGCAATGGGTGTGAGGTAGCCCACCTTCTTGATTCATTCATACAACTATTCTATGGGTTCAATTAGAGGGGTGTATTATTTTGGTGGATCTTTCTGAAGCTTGTGTTGAGGTTTGGTGGATTGGTTGAATTATTGGTTTGTCAGTGGATTTTAATAAGACATTGAACGGTAGTTTGATATTGGAGCAATAAATGAAGGTGGGTACCAAACCATCTGTGTAGGAGGTTTCGTGAAGGATTAGGGATAATAGGCTTGGATATGATTGGATGTTGGGATGATATCGGGAGCTGGGTACCATATCAGTTGAGGTTAGATGCTTACTTCATGCTTTGGAGGTTTTGATGTTTCATCGATGATTGTTTTTCCCTTGTCTCTGAACTGTGACTCAACCAAATCAGTCTTGATTGTGAGCTTCCTTTTTAGCTTATTGTCAAACCGCCTAAGAAAGTCATTTGCTAAATTATCCCAAGAGGACCACTTACTGGTGTCCTTCTCTGCATACCATGTCAATGTAGGACCAGTAAGTGAACAAACAAAAAGTTTCTTTTTGAGACCATCACTATGCCCTACAACTGTTAGTTCGTCAAGCTATGCCTTTAAATGGGAATGAGGGTTTCCTGACCCATCATACAATGGAAACTTCAAACCCTCAATTCTCTCCCTGTCTCCTTCCATTGATTTAGATGACTTATTCATTTTGGGTTGTTGAGATGATCCTACCTCGTGGTTAGAAATTTGTACTTCCATATCCTTCTCTTTACTCATATTTTTCAGCCAACTAAGTGCCTTTTGCAGTGCGATTGAATACACATTTGGAGACATGTGCGTATCAATATCAGACATAGGTGAAGTTGTTAATATAGGGGACTCCATGGGAGTGTTGACGTTTGTTTTGGATAAGGGTTTTGGAAAGTCTAGTGGCATATCAACTGAACCTTGAAGATCAGTCATTATTGCCCTAGTTCCCTCGATTCTTCTTTCCATCCTTATGAGGCTCGAAATAACTCTGTTATGACGAAACCCTAAATTTGCATGCTCATCGTCGCTATTGACAAGATCGATGAACATTGCTTGACTGGCCATGAATAGTCAACCTTAGATGAACATAAGCACATCAACTGAACCTCGAAGATCAGTCATTATTACCCTAGTTCCTTCGATTCTTCTTTTCTTTCTTATGACAGTCGAAATAACTCTGTTATGATGAAACCCCAAATTCTTATGCTCATCATCTCTATTGACAATATAGATGAACATTGATTGACTGATCATTTTTGATGTTCAACTTTAGTCAACCTTAGAAGAAAGGATTTACGATTAGAAACAAAGGGTACACATGGGAGTCTAGGATGTATATTCCACTCAATCGAAAATAATGAGTTATGTTCATCCAGGGTGAATAGAAGTTATAAGAGTTCTATGTAACTTAGAAATTATGAAAGCTAGAGTACGGCAAGAATTGTGGTAGGATAATAATATATAAACGTTATCAGTATTAGGAAAGGGATGTCCTAAATAACAAGTTGCACTAAGAGATTATAGACGGGACTAAAATCGCCTTATCCTAGTAAGATTTGAACTTAGGGATGATTAATATACTAATGGATGAGTTAGGAGGATAAAGATAAAGGAAAGTATTGAATAGGCCCAAAAAGTGTATTGTAGGGTCCTAACATGATAAGAATTTTAAGGGTAAAGAGCTCCAAAGTGAGGAACACTAAATGTAAGGAGTGACTAACAACAAGACAGGCACATGTCAATACATACATAGAAATGCAACACATAGCAAGTAATTGTGAGTCCCTTTGAGGTCGTGAACCTCTTTGGACTTTGAATGAGACTAGCATTCAATGCGTCAAAGATGCCAAGGCATCCTACATTGAATAGGATGCATATTTCTCAATAAAAGAAATATGTAGTCAAGATCTAAAGGACAAAAGTGGGTTTGTGACATGGTTCCCTCAAGTGGACAACTCGAGAGTGGGAAAGCTAGTGACTGTCGACTCACCACTGATCGACCGATCCACAAGACATTTCCTGAAGGATGTTTTAGGAAAGAATGTCCGTATACCCACGCAACCATTCGTAAAAAATAAATAAAAGAGGTTCCAAGTGGAGGAAAGTATGAGCGGAATGCCAGTTATATAAAGAAGTAACACGTAGCACATGGAGAAATATAACATGCTAAACAATATACATATAGATGAACATGATTACACACAAACAATAAAAAGGCAAAGGGACAGACATGGAGACATATAAAAACACATGAAAAGAAAAAAGGGGAAAGGACTAATAAATCATAATGTAAGTAAACAACAAAAGAAGAACATATAGAAAATAAATAAGGATGTCAAACATTATCAAAACAAATCGAGAGAGTCCCACGTAAAGCACAAATTCGTAATGGTTAGAACCTAAGGTCCTCGGCAAAGTCGTCATTCTGTCGCGCTCCATTTTCCTCATGGAAAGCGGGATTCAACGTGACCACTCTTTTTGGGTTTATTTTGAAGGGAGGGTGTGAAGAATCGCCACCTAACGAATTAAGGTGCGTTAGGGCACCAGTCTAGGCTACTACGAACTTATTTTGTTGTTTTGTCTTAGTTCACCAGTGATTCGGGTAAGGGTTCAAATTACCTCGAAAGAAAGGTGATAGGCACCTTTCGAGGTCCACAAAGGTGGTTTCCGGCCGAATTCGTATTTTACGTAGGGATTTTATATGATCAAATAAGGTCTCATATTTTATTAACTTAAATGTTAACTAAGTGATAAAATTAATTAATAAGGAAACTCATGTATTTTGTTATTTTTAACTATTAATTATCTAAGAGATAAAATTCAGTAAAACATATAATAAAACAAGCGAGGAGAAAGAAGGAAAAACAATTTATAACAAAATATTTTATATTAAATTAAGAAACATAAACTATCCTTTGAATAAAGTTGTTTGAGGAAAATGTTTGTCGCTTTTATAGGAAATATGTCATGATATTACTAATCGCGCTCTTTTACCTTAGCAACAATTTTGATTGAAGGTCGGTCTTAAGTAATAATAATAATAATATAATTTCCGAAGACAAGTGAAAATTTGAGTTTTGAAATATAAACACAAAAATATTTACATATGTATAGATACACATAATGTTCATGTTTTTTAAAACATTGGTGAGTGGTACATTCGGGAACGCAAGGTTTAGTTTAAAACATAGGAATGAAACCTCTCAATTCCTTTTACTTTCCCACTAACTATAGGTTAGGAGATAGTATTTGTATAGAGAGGAGTAAAATGTCATGTCCAGTCTAAATTACGAAAGTCAGGGACCGCACCATGATTTTGATAGAGAAATAAAAAGTCATTTTTTGTTTTTAGTATGTAGATGCTAAAAATTGTTTCACTGTGTTGAAATTAACAAAACATATGGAAAGACAAATAAGAATGCTTAAAAATTATTTAGATTGTGTGCCAAAAATATTATTTTAAGATGCTGAAAATTAAGATATAATTATTAAAAATGTAATTTAGAATGCTAAAATGTAGTGATATGTCAAAGCTTTGTTAAACATGTCAAAAGTAAAAAAACATGTAAATTAAATGATCATATTCAAACATTAATTAAACTCCTAAAACATGATTTCAAGGTTGATTTAAATAAATCCTAAATTAGATTTGCCTAAATGACAAACAAGTCAAGTAACGAATCCTAAATTTATTTGCCTAAGTGATTTACATGGTACATAAAACACATAAATCCCCGCTCTCAAGCAGTCCCCATAATTTATTATTATTACACAGATATTTATACAACACATTAGTACAAATTTGAATCATAACAAAAGAAAAATAAAAAGTAAACTAAGGCGAGATATTCCTGAAGGCAGCAACATTCTAGCACAACTCGACCAAAGTACCTGCTCGAACATTACAAAGTACACAAACACAAACAAGCTTTACGATGCATGAATTCTCACATTGATTGAATAAAACAGGATATCAATCACGAGAGATGGAAAAACAAAATAATTCAAACAGTCACCAATGAAATAATATGTCATCATTCAAAGAGAGCTTTATAAATGCGGGAAAGTTAAATAAGAAAACTAACCGGTTAAGTGATACGAAAAGTAAAATCAGACAATAAAAAGAGCAACAAGCCACGAGTAGAATATTTTCTTTTGGTTTTTATATTTTGTTTAGAGAATGTATGTGATCAAAAGTGTAAAAGAGAAGCGGGAATCTGATATTTTCTTTTTGTGTATACGAGAGTAGAGAAGAGTAGAAGTTGTCCTCAAAGAGAGGAGAATGATGTGTTATATAGGCAAAGGATTAAGAAGCAACTAAGGGAAGGAGAATATTTTATCAATCAATCAAGAAAATAAAAGGAAAGATAAAAAATCATATTCCTTGAATCAATTCAAAATAAACAACTCCTACTTACCTTAAAAACAAGTCAGAATATATTCAAATATATTTAAATCAAAGAGTAGGACAATTAAAATATTAATCAAGCCATAAAAAATAAGAGAAAATGATATTTTCCATATACAATTAAAATGCACAGTTAGATTCACCATAATTATGGGATATCATCTATCTTAATTATGGCAACGAAAAATCAGTTATTGATCAAATTGGTTGTTTTTTTTTAAATCAATAAATCACTCACAATTAGAATAAACGGATAAAAAAATTACCATAAATAAAAAAATCATAGAAGCAAATCAGTATCATAATATTGAGTCAAGAATAAAAAAAATAAAATCAAACGTTTTTGTCACAAACACTAACTGTATAGTTATACGAGGAGAAATTTATGCAAGTTATGAAACATATTTCTATCAATGTTATGCAAAATGAAAAACAAATACAATTCGTAAGCAAGAATAGTGATTTACGAATTAAAAAACAATCAACAACCTATTTAAAGTTCGAGGATAAAATTAAGAGTCACCAACTATGTGAGAATCACAAAAAGTCAACATCAAAATTAAGAACGTCAATCAAGTTTAGTCCATTTCAAATATGGAAGCAAGATATAAGATTAACAATAGCAAAAAATAGATAAGGCAGAACCTGTGATGATTTCTAAAAATCAACCATTATCGGAGAGGTTATCAATCTATACCTCACCGGTCATAACCTCCAATGAGGCAAAATAGAATAAAATCGTGGCTGCTTGATCGGCGATGGAGAAGTTAAGCTTTCTCCTGTTGGTTCGGCCGGCTAAAGCTACGGCAATAAAGACAATGATGGTTGGTTCGCCAGCCATAGGGGTTGCGGCACTGGTTTTGGTGCCTCTCAGAGACAGTGGTGGCGGCATCTTGGACGTCTTCCGGCGGCGGAAAAATGAAGAAAGCAGAGAAAGATATCTGGTAACGCTGCTCGAAGAATAAGAGGTTGGTGGCGGCGAACGTGGTTCACCATTTCGTCGGCTAGCGGCGGGGGTAGACGTTTGAGGTCGGTCATTGGGCGTTTGTGGCGGCTGGCTGGTGCACGAAGAAACGGCGTCTTGATAGAAGGATGGTGGTCGGAGATGCCGGTGGAGAACGACGATGGAGGAATAAGGGGGTCGACGGCGGCGCTGGTCGTTGCATCGCCGGAGAGGAGAGAGAGTTTGCCGGGAAGAGGGAGAATATGGGGGAGGCGGTTGTTTCAGTTAAATGAGGATTAGGTTTGGTGTTTTTGATTTTTAAGGAAAGAAAATGGGTGTGTGATCTTAGCCGTTGGATTATATTGATCCATGGCTGAGATTAAAAGGATAAGAAAAATAATTGGGACTTTAAAATAAAGTTAAATGTGGCTAGAATTGTAATAAGTTGGGTAAAATCAGATTAAGATTGTTATAAATTGGATGAAAAAGGCTAGAATTTAAATAAATTTGAAGAATCAATTTAAATTAGGTCGTTAAATAAGACGTCGATATCAACATAAAGTAAGCATGTAGAGATTAATTTTACGTAAAATTATTATATAAAATTGTCAAAAACAACAACAACAACAACAACAACAACAACAACAACAACAACAACAACAACAACATAATAATAATAATAATAATAATAATAATAGGCAATGTATCTGCAAAATGTGAGTGTGCTCAATTACATGAAAAAAATGAATTAATAAATATTAATAAAATTCTGTAAAATATCGTATTTGAGTTAAAAATTATAAAAAATGATACTAAAAATAATAAAATAATTTGTGCATTTCTTAAATTATGAATGTGACACATCAAAAATTTGTTTGATGCAAAATAGTGTGCCAAAATATTATTATTAAAAGTTAAATAATTTGGACAAAAAATAACAGCCTAAGAGAGCATCGGGAGGTCAAAATTAGGTGTCAACACATCTAAGACATTTGCAAAGAGTGTTTAAGCTATTTGTAGACAATGGAATTATAATCTATAATATATTAAAAGTGTGAAGGGTCTTAGAAATGTTGTTTGAACTTTTTGTCCTTCATTAAAAGTCTTTGCTTTAGACATAATCGTCTTTTCACTATTTTTTCCTATTATTTAAAATTTAAAAATTAATTAAATATATTTATGGTAAAACCTTTCCTTATTAGAAGTCATCAGAATTCAAATATTTTTTCCTAATTTAAGAGTTGGAAATTATTAAACCTATTTATGGTAAAACCTTTCCTTATTCGAAGTATCAAAATTAATAACAACTAATACTTTTTTCTATTAGTTTAAAAATTCTAAATCAACTAAATTTGATTTTAAAAAGGTTTAGAAAAATCTAGAAATAAATATAAAATTATTAGAATAAGAAAAATTTAAGAAACATCACATTTTAAAAGTTTTAAGTACATAATAAGAATGTAATCAATGATTTTGTAAAGATTTGACTTTAAAAATAAGGAAATTTTTTTTTATATATATATATATATAATATAACATAAATATGATTAAAATTGATGTGTCTCTCTTAGCCTGTGACAACAAGAGAAAGAGATACTATATGGCAAACACAAAAATAATGAGATACTATATGATTAAAATTGATGTGTCTCTCTTAGCCTGTGACAACAAGAGAAAGAGATACTATATGGCAAACACAAAAATAATGATCCATCAACCGATTGAAACTTCTGATAGTAAAATATATATGTGTATAAGGTTATGCTTACATTATTATATGAAAGTGTGAAGGATTTTTAAAAAGTGATTTGAACTTTTATACTTTATTAAAAGTCTCCGCAATAGGCAAAATTATTTAATTTTAAATAATTAAACGTTACACGTGCAAGGCACGTGCGGTTAAACCATAGTAAAAAAGAAGATGAAGTTATGTAAAAATAGTATTAATTTTTTTAGAGTAGTTATTGGAGATGAAAGATTAAAACTACAACCTCATATAGCAAAAAAAAATTTAGAGATGCCAGATAAGCTAGAAAAAATAAAAGATTTACAAAGATTTCTAGGATTACTAAATAATGCAAAAAATGTTATTAAAGATTTGGGAAAGATAGCTGACCCGTTATATTCAAAAACAGGATCTACAGGACAGAAAAACTTTAATAAAAAAGATATAAAATTAGTACAGAGACTCAAAAATATGGTAAAGAAAATTTCAGACCTGGCTATGCCACTCAAAATGAACTATATAATAGTCGAAATAGATGAAAGCTTAGAGGGATTGGGAACCGTATTAAAAACAAGAACTAACAAATATAGTGACAAAAAAGAAGAAAGAATTTGTGCTTATCAAAGCAGTAAATATAAAGAAAAAGAAAATATGAGTAGTATAAATGCAGAAATATTAGCGTTAATTTATGGGTTAAATAATTTTAGACTGTACATATTAAATAAATAAAAAATATTAGTACGAACAGATTGTGAAGCAATAGCAAAATTATATCAGAAAATAAATGAAAAGAATAGTAGTAAAAGAAGATGATTAAATTTTTAGATGTCACCTCAATTTATAATATTATACTAGAATACATAAAAGGAAAAGATAATAACACGGCAGACCAGCTTAATAGACTTATTATACAAAAAAAAACTAACAATTTTTATTTCAGCATGAACGTAGAAAAAGGAAAAGGCAAGGCTAAGGCTTCGTCTTCTCAAGACAACTATACTAAAGACGTGTATCTAAAAACTTTACTGAGTAATACACAATTTAGACCACAGACAATGCTTGAGCATCAGAGACTTGAGAGAATATGATTTGGTAAGCAAAGCTTAATATGTTATCCACTATCTAATATAAGTTTCAGACTAAAGGTTGATATAAGAATAGATAAACAATAGAAGTTTCTAATAGACAATTTATGGATATCCTATAATAAGACTCCTCGAGACAATAGCTATTTCATTTCTATATTAAACTCTCTAAGCTATTATTTTACAAACAAAAATTAAGACAAAAGATTTAAATTTTATGTTGTCCTAAAAGGACAAGTTCAAGGAGTATTTCAGATATGGATAGAAGTAGTAGATGCAATAAAATATCATTTTACACCTCTTTTTAAAGATTTCAATGATCTTACCGAAGCATTAAATTATGCTAGAGGAAATTTAGGACCTAATTACTATATGACTCCAGCCATCAGATCAAATACAAGGAAAATCCTTCAATACAATAAATAGAAAGACACAGACAAAATAATTTTCTACGATCATTGTTCAATCATGATCGAAGCCTTCAAAAGATTAAACCAGGAAAATGAAAACCTTAGACAAGAAAAAAAGAGACTCATACAAGAGAAAGGAAATTCTAGAACATATAAGAATCTTGCAAGATAAGATAAAATTTCTTCATTTCGAACTATCTTAACAGATCAGTGAGACAAAATTCAGACCTCTCAGATTGTCCAAAAGAGTTCTCCATCTCTATCAAAAATGGATAAGAAGGGTTTGCATTCCCCAACGAATGCAGAAAGATCTATTGTATCAAATAGAGATGCAACTAGTCCAGTTCAAATGGTGACTGATAAAGACTTGTCAAATTCGTTAATGACTGTCACTTTGTCAAAAAATATAAGAATTCTGTCAGCTAGTTTTCAGTCGAACGAAGAAAACACATCAAAACAAGAAAAGATAAAGAAAGGGTTTTATCTAAGAAAAACAAAAAATAATAAAAAGATGCAACAAAGAATAGAATACACAGTTAAAAAAATTGAAATAAAAAACAAAATAAGTGATCTTAGAAAATCCAAAATCAAAGTCAAGATCCAGAATATCATATTTCGAGAATAAAGATTATGATCATGCAATGGAGCAGTTCGCTCAAGACTCGAATGAAGATGATGATTCATAAATGAGCTTTGATTCAATAGCATTACACAATCTAGACACTTGATACAAACTCTACATAAGCAATAACCAAACAAAAAAAAAGACAAGAAAAATAACATAAGTAGTGACGTAATTAAGGGTAGATGATAAGAAATAGGTGTCAAAAAAGAAAAAGCTTTAAATATAGCTATGTGATGGTGCCCACAGGTGTACCCGATAGGCTAGAAAGATTCTTCAAGCAATTTGAAATCCAATTTTGAAGTTTGTCAAGACCTATATACCCTTCAAGCAACAAGAGGAGGGGAAAGAGCGAAAAAGAAATTAGAGTGTGAGCATATAAGATATCTGAAGCATAAAATCTTCATATTTCTTAAAAAAAGTGTATAAGTGTGTAAAGTTTCTAATTTTCTATCGTTTAGCTATCAACTTTCAGGAAAACTCCCGAAAGTGAAACCTCTCTTCATATTAAGTCATTTAAGTAGTTATTATAATCTATGTATGTTCTTCCTGATATGTAAATATATATGTGTTTGCAATGTTAATATTGTTGCTTTATCTCTCTACCCCTAGTATATGGTTAATCTCTCAATTTTTAGCAATGACAATTGATTAATCTGTAGATTTCTAGGGAATTAAGATGTCCTACAAGATTAACTTATCAAACAGGACTTTGGTGTTGTTCCAAGGTGAGATTAAAGAAGAAATTGCTAAATACAAAAGTTGAAGAGAATGAAATAAACAGGATATTAAATTAAAAAAAAAAGTGTTAAATAGGAGAAAGTACTTTGATCTTGATCTTAGTGAAATCACTACGACTTATGATATAAAATTTAGAAGGAGAGGAATGCTCAATTAATAGAGGATTTTGAAGAAACTCTATTAAATATAGACGAATATATGTCAGATAATGAAAGCATATATTCTATAGTAAGCATAGACGCAGCTGAAGAACTTAAACAAGACTCTTCAGACTCCAAAGGAGAAGAATTAATAAATGAAATAGGATTTGAAAGATTAGATTTAAGAGAGTTGAACAATCATGATTTGATTAATATTATTAAGGGCTATGAACACGAATTTGAAAAGGATAGTGGATTAGATAGTAATCAATGTTATATATGTCATTGGTATCCAAGTAAAAATAGAAGAGTAAAATGTAAAAATTATTATATAGAAGGGTGTATCCCTTATGTGGAAAAAATTTTAGAATTAAGAACAACAGGAATTGTATAAATTTGAATATAGTTCTTTTAATTTTTTGAGATATCAGTAATATTCTTCGTCTATTATTATTTCTTTTTCATAAGGTCTAGGTATTCTCTTGTATACCCTCGTAGGTTTAAATAATATATTCATAAACACAGATAAATTTTACTTTCAAGAATCTTAGGGCTCTGGTACCAAATAAATACAAACATTAAAAAGTAAAAGATTGAATACTGTTGATATGACATGCCTCAATGATAAAAAAAAAAAAGTATTTATTTTTTTTCTATTTTTTTTGAGCTTTTTCATTATTTTTCAGATTTTCTCTTTTGTAATTTGAAGGTAATATTAAGGAAAAGACTATAAATTATTTAATTAAATGGATAATTAGTACGTGGTAATGCCTATATATCTTTTGTGTGTGTTTTTTTTTTTGAAATCTTATCTCACTTTTTTAATTAAAAAATTAATTTATGAAGGACATTTATCTTTTAATATTTACTTATCATTATTGTTACAATTCTTATTTATGAAGGAAAATCATAAAAATAGGCATTGAATGTCATCATTATCATTTCAACCCTTCAAATTCTTTGCCATAAAAAAATCATTAATTTGATCATTGTAACATAAAAATTAATTGCAGCAATTAAACAAAAAAAAAAAGCGCTCACCTCTAACCTATATAAATTAAAGTCAAAAGTATTTGATTTCAGTTACACAATCTTATTAGGATTTAAAAGAATATAGAACACAGAATGCTATGCAAGAGAAGATAGTCTCTATTTTTTTTGGGAGTCCACCTAACGAATTTATCATGTCAATGCAAATATGAACATGAGGATGAAAAAGAGATTCATGATAAAAAGTTTGATGAAATAGTTAGAGATGATGAGTTCGATTGGGTAAGATGGTGTATTTAGCATTTTTTTTGTTTAACAACAATATTTATGAGAATACTATTCTCTTAATCTTCTCTTTTTCTAGGGATTTATAAGTTGTATATGAAAGAGGAGAAGATTTTGCAAAAAATTTAGAGAAAAAATGAAAATTTTATAAATTTTTGATAAAAAATTAAGACAAATGAAATAATGAAAATGAGCCTAAAAAGAAAAACAAAATGAGTAAATTGCAGCTTGTATTCATCATTTACATTCGTATGGTCAAGATTTATGTTCTATTAATAAGTATTTTTTTATTTTATTACTTTTCAATTTATTTTTTATTTTTGTATTCTTAAATTAGGAAAATCATTTACCTCAATTATTCCAACTTTAGATGTTTGAAATCATTCCTTATATTGGAATTAAAATTATTGCATAGAATGTCTTCCCTTAATTTTTTTTTACTTTCATATATTATCTTAGTCTTTTTTTGTTAAATGATAGTGATTATTAAAAAAGGTAAGTATCAATAATAATAATTATTGATATTTAAAAGGTAAATTTTATTGCAAATAAATATTAAAATGTAAAAAGTCATGACATTTAATGATATTTATCATATCATCCATTATGGATAATAGTTACATACTTTATGTGATAGAGACAATTTATAAGTGCAAATGCTTAAACTAAAATATCGATGTTCTCTTATTATATATTTTCTCTATCTCAAAAGTTGACATGTATAGATTTTGCATAACTTTTAATGAATAATTAATTAGAAGCGTGATTTGATTAATGTATTTCTTATTAATTCTTTAACTCTTATCTATAAAGAATTTAAGAGAATATAAATAGAAGCTGAAGTAAAAATAGTAGGTGGTAATCTAAAGAGGTTATTAAGAAGATAAAGATTGATTTTGAGAAGAATGAAAGATATGAATAATATTTAAAATGAAAAAAGAAAAAGGGAAAGTGAGAAAAGAGAAAAATAAGAAAGGAAAGAAAATAAATTTTACAGAATTTCTAATTCCCAATCTATCATCCTTAGTCCTTTGTGAATTATGACTAGAGCTGTAAATACGGGTTGGTTCAAACCATCTGGGCTAGCCCACACGGGCTTTGGAGTTTGACAGGTCAGGCCGGGTGTCACACCCCTGTTTTTCACCGTATCTGACCCCGCTAGGGAGTTGGTTTTAGAGAAAATGGGTTTTTCCAATTAAAGTGACGTTTTGAAAAGGGATTATTTTGTTTACAGAGTCGGCACTTGGAATTGAGTTTGGGTGTTCCAAGTCACCTTATTGAATCCCTATTCAAAAGGAAATGACTCTTTATTTTCTTTGGTCTGCGAACTAGAAATCCGGATAAGAAATTCTGTTGATCGAGGGGAAGGTGTTAGGCACCCCTCGAGTCCCGTGGTTCTAGCACGGTCGCTTTAATGACTTATGTCTGGCTTAAATTAATCTTTTGGATATATAATATTTGTTGGCCTAAAAGTGACTTCTATGTCGCTTTTATTTATTTTAAATTATTTAATTATATTAATGTGTGGCTTGCCAGTAGCAGTACTTTCCGGTCATACCACAAGTTTTGATATATTTCTCATGCCTTTGAGACATTATGGATCGTTTCCATTTTTACCAAGTTAGATAAGCACCTGACATGTTTAGAATCTATCCAACCCAATTAGATTGGCTTCAAATGGTACGATAAATTTTATTATAACGAATAGCCAGTAGCAGGGCTTTCCAACTTCATCGTTAATTTCTCTTGCACGTTAAATCTTAATTTATTTGAGATTAAAAACCTAACTCATTCTTTTATGAAATCACTCCCTTATAATTGGATTCCCTTTTTTCTCTATCATTTGTGACAGGTCTTGAATAATTTCATAACTCAATTTATTCAATCTCCCACTAGTAAATAATCCTAGTCTTGACTATCGAGAAGACTTATAAAGGTACTACAATAAGATAACTTGTTTAAAATGAACAAGATGATCAAACAGACTAGACAACAATAATAAGTTTAACATTTTACGTAAAACAAATAATTATTAAAATAAGTCTGGCTACGTTATACTGCCAAAAACATTTAATCCACTACAATAATTCAATAAGTTCCTTCCATGAAAGCTGAAAAGTTTAGAACTTCATTAATTAGTATATATACACATTTTAAGAAAAGAAAATGAATTGCGCGAAGGAAAAGGAAGAAATTTTTTTTAAAAAAATGGAATAAAAGTAAACAAATAAAATCAAACACAGTTCCTTATATAGTGTATAGCTATCCAAAAATTTACAATCAATTATCCATATGTAAATAAGAAAAGTTAGTTAACATCTATCTTTTATATAAAAAGGGATTATTTTTTTTTATGAGATTTGTGTGCATAACTTTAAGTACTATTAGCAGAATAATTCATCAACTTTTAAACTTGAGTGAACTTGATACGTACCCTCATTAGTTCCTTTAACTTGAACAAATAAACAAAGAATATGAAAATCTAAGTTAAAAATGTATGCATGCATGTATGAATACTTGAAAGCCTCAAAAAGTTTTAACAATGACTAAAATGTTACCGTTTTTTTTATTTGATCTTCCTGCACTACATGGAACATGAATATACTTCAATTAAGATAATTAATTTAATACAGTAAACTTTAAAGCAATTTACAAGATATGAAGCAAAAATTAAAAAAAAGTATTATTTATTACTACACTATTTAACCTATTTGGCCAAAGCATCACTAGAACACTAAGAAAAACAGAAAATAAATGGATAACTCGATTCCAACTATGACAGTAAATAAGAACATGCACACATCTAGTTCACATAGACATGATTTTAACGAAACTATTTGAAGATGATCATTGATAAGAATAGTAATAAAAGAATACCCTAAACTTCTTTTATAAATGAAGTACTCAAAAGAAGAACGAGCAAAAACCTGTGCATGAATTAACTGTATGACGAATTGAAGCGGGTAAAGAAATAGAACGCCATCACCGAAAACTCAATTAGACCCCAACTTTTCTATTCTGTCGCTAGTATTTCTTCTTCTTCTTTCTCTTTGTTTTCTTATTTTTCTTTTTGTCCGTTCAATCTCCTACTTTTCTTGTTGTGCGTGTGTTTTTATAGATAAGTGCATGTGTGTGTGTCATGGGTTGTGTGAAGGAAAAGTGGGAGAGGTTAAGTAGAAGTGGGAATTGTGGGGTGGTTTGGGTAGTTTAGGTCTCTTTTTTTATTTTTATTATTATTATTATTATTATTATTATTAATAAAATAAAAATAATTAAAAACTAATAAAATATAATATAAGTTAATAACTAGTCTTAGGAATATGATTAAGAAATATTAATATCACATTCTTTATTAAAAACTGAAAGAAGAAAATAAATATAATTTAGAAAAAAAATCTTTTTTTTTCTAAAAATAAATAAACAAAAACTTATTTAAAATGTGACTCTATTTTTGTAGTTTTCAAAATTTTTAAAACAAACTTTGTTAAACTAAGATAAAAATTGAAATATCTAACTTAGACCTAAAAATAAAATACATATATATATTAAACACTAAAAAATGACGTAAAACATTAGGTTTTGGTCAAAAATTAGGTGTTTACAGAATGCCCCTCTTTGCTTGCAAATATGGAGAATTTTCAAGCAAAGAAGTGAACATGACTAATTTTTGGCCCAACCATTTATTCAAAAGTAATACGTAAATAAGTAGGAAAGAGGTGTGATCGAGCCCTGCCTTTGGACATCCTACATATCTCGGGTTATACGAGAATCAGGTCACGTGTAGTTCAAATGGGTGTAAGAGTGGAATGAATGGATGGGTTGGAGAGTCGAGTTGTGGTCTCGTCGAGTTTCCGGTTCGTTGCTCCTTTTATTACATCAAAAATGAAAATAGAAATAAAAGTACAAGATCCTATTTATTCTATTTGTCTTGATTCCCTTGCTTCAGATCTTCCTCTTGATCTCAAGATTTGATCTTGAAGTTAGGATTTGAGATTTGAACTTGCAACTTGGATTGAGTCATTGAAACTCTACCAAAAAACAGTTCATAGAATACTTTGGATGCTTGTTCTCCTTATCAGAAGCTAAAAAGATGTCTCTTGAGATGTTGGACCGCTACAGATACAGAACTGATTCTAACTATCTTCAACCTGATCATTCTTCTATATTATGACCGGAGATGAAATTCCATTCTCGACATCAAACCTCTGCTTTGCAGAAAAACCTACTAGCCATCAAAGAAAACAAAATAGAACGAACAAAATTTTTCTGCCCCAGTTTGCACTAGGAAAATTTTGTGAAAAATTATAAATAAATGATAGGAATCTAGGCTAGGTACGCAATAAAATAAGAACCCTATTCTCAATAATGCAACCAAACGAAGTTATGCCTAATGAATGCATGAAAAAGAATTAGGATTTTTGCTTCTAAAATTGTGACTAGGGATTATCATACCCTATGAAGACATAAAGAAGAAAAATAGGAAGGTTTATTTCCTAAAATATCAATTAGGCACCCTATAAAGACGAAATAAAATGTCAACTAGGGGATGACGCCCTATAAAGACGAGATAAGATGTCAACTAGGGGATGGCGCCCTATGAAGACGAATAAGATGTCAACTAGGGGATGGCGCCCTATAAAGATGAGATAAGATGTCAACTAGGGGATGACGCCCTATGAAGACGAGAAAGATGTCAACTAGGGGATGGCGCCCTATGAAGACGAAAAAGATGTCAACTAGGGGATGGCGCCCTATGAAGACGAATAAGATGTCAACTAGGGGATGACGCCCTATGAAGACGAGATAAGATGTCAACTAGGGGATGGTGCCCTATAAAGACGAAAAAGATGTCAACTAGGGGATGGCGCCCTATGAAGACGAGATAAGATGTCAACTAGGGGATGACGCCCTATGAAGACGAGATAAGATGTCAACTAGGGGATGGCGCCCTATGAAGACGAGATAAGAGGTCAACTAGGGGATGGCGCCCTATGAAGACGAAAAAGATTAGGATTTTTTTTTTTAGAAAAGAAAAAAAAATGCCCCAGTCTTGAATATGAGGGGTTTTATTATTATTATCATAATTATATTGATACGAACCTAGAACTATAGGAGTATAACAAAAGAGAAAATTTAAGAAAGCTTAACTTTGCTATACTTGTTTTTTATTCACTAAACTTCACAAGATTGTTTTGCCCTTGTTCACGCAAAGAGAAAAAAAATTATGAGTTTTAAACTTGGTAGTTGGTTTGTGGCATTGAATCCCTTGGAGGTTTGCCTTATCCTTGCCCCAACTTGATACGGTTGATTAAACTAATTAGTTGGCGAGCTTGAATCTTCATCTTTCAAATTCTATTGTATTTTTGCTTGTTTCAGTACGATTCTGATCTTCATTTTCAAATGCTTCACTCGTAACACTTATCTTAACTGGCTCTCTGTCCTTGTCAAGGTGGTGAACGCCCAATAATCTCTTCTCAATTTCACTGGGAGCCATGGTCAATTTCGCACGTTTTTCTTTATTTTGCATTTGGTGCGAGACTTACCCATAAAAGAAAAGCGTGTAAAAATGAAATAAGGAAAAATCAAAAGAAGGAATAAACGAATTATGTTTGAATAGAAGGTGTTTCTACCAGTAAAGTAAGAAAGCTTATTTGTAGGTGTATATTGACTTCAATAATGCATGTCACACAATTTGGAGTAGATATCTGATCCTTCAAAACTGTCTAATCTCGAATTAAGCTGCACCTTTCAATCAAATCAAAATCGTCCTTCTTGATCTTTGTCCTGTCATGATAAACTTTGTTTGACTAAAGTCATTCCTTCTAGGATTTTCTCAATTGACCTCTCTAATTTCGATTGTCTCATTCATCATTGTCTTATGGCGCCCCTGAGGATTTTCACCAATAAGATTTTTTTTTTTTTGATATCTTGTGGTGCCTCCAGGGGTTTTCACCTACAAGCCCTTTCCTCCCCTTTTTATATATATACACACAGCATACAAGGCTTGAAATTCTCAAAAATTGATCGGAAGGTCTTTAATGGACAAAGGGAAAAGGATTTTCAGGATAAATTACAACTTGAGAGCCATATAAAAGTGACAATAGGATATATATCTCATCTTTTTTTTTAAATACGAAATTTTTTTTTTGTTTTTCTTTTATCGGACCGAACTCCAAGATAGGGCTGCCTACGTATCCATTTAGGAATCAGGTCGAACGTAGTTCAATGATAACGCATTATCCTTTTTTTTTTACTCTAAAGAGGGTAAGCAAGGAAAGGTAAATAAGGCTCGAAGGGATGACAAGGGATTAATGACATTTAGTTAAGTAGAATGATGGCCTTTCGTCATCTCAACTTGAGAATGTTAAGCACAAGTGTGTCAAATATAATATCTTTTGACTGAATCGGCATTGATAGCTTTTTCTGTCATTTTTCCGTCCAGATCCGCAAGTTGCAAAGCTCCATTTGATAATACTTGTTTAACTATGTATGAACCTTGCCAGTTTGGAGCAAACTTTCCTTTAGCCTCTTCTTGGTGTGGAAGGATGCATTTTACAACAAGTTGGTCGGCCTTGAATTTTCTAGGACGTACCTTCTTTTGTAAGCTCGCGTCATCCTCTGCTGGTATAATTGACCAAAGCAAACTTCCGTCAACCTTTTTTCATCTATTAACGATAATTTTTCTAGTCTATACTTGACCCATTCAGTGTCGTCAATTTTGGCTTCACTAATGATTCAAAGCGAGGGAATTTCGACTTATGCGGGTATCACAGCTTCAGTCCCATAGACTAGTAAATAAGGAGTTCGCCAGTCGATGTACGGATAGTTGTACGATATCCTAAAAGAGAAAACGGTAATTTCTCATGCCACTGTCGAAATCCTTGGACCATTTTCCTAAGAATCTTTTTAATATTCTTGTTTGCTGCTTCAACGGCTCCATTTAATTTAGGACGGTAAGGGGTAGAATGATGATGCACGATCTTGAATTGCTCACAAACCTCGTTCATTAGATGACTATTGAGATTGGTTGCATTGTCTGTGATAATGGACTTTGGTATACCAAAACGACATATGATGTTCGAATGAACAAAATCCACTACTATTTTCTTCGTGACTGATTTGAAAGTAGCAGCTTCTACCCATTTGGTGAAATAGTCAATAGCGACCAGTATGAATCGATTCCCATTAGAAGCTTTTGGTTCTATTGGACCAATTATATCCATGCCCCAAGCAACGAATGGTCAAGGAGCAGACATAGGATGCAGCTCTAAAGGTGGCGAGTGAATCAAATCACCATGGATTTGACACTGATGACACTTGCGAACAAAGCAAAAGCAATCTCTCTCCATAGTTAACCAATAATATTCTACCCGCATAATCTTCTTTACTAAAATATAGCCATTCATATGCGAACCACATACCCCCGAATGTACCTCATTCATGATTCTTTCAGCTTCCTGAATATTAACACATCTCAACAAGTTCAAGTCTGGGGTTCGTTTGTACAGAATCTCCCCACTTAAGAAGAAACCATTAGCAAGTCTCCTAATAGTCCTTTTTTGATCTGCATTGGCGTGTATTGGATATTCTTTTGACTTTAGGAAGCGTTTTATATCATAGTACCAAGGTTTATTATCTGGTTCTGCATCAATTATATTGCAATAACTATATTTCCTGGGTACGGGAGCATGGAAGCTAGGGTAGTCAGGGCATCAACCAGCTCATTATGGGATCTGGGAATATATCTAAACTCGATAGACTTGAACCTTTTGCTAAGGTCCTCTACTAACTGTTTGTATGGAATGAGCTTGATATCTCTCATTTCCCATTCACCTTGAATTTGTCGAATGAGTAATTCAGAATCTCCCAACACCACTAGCTTGTGTACATCCAGATTTATTGCCATATTTAACCCCATGATGCAAGCTTCATATTCTGCTGTGTTATTAGTACAAAAGAAACGGAGTCATGCTGTGGTGGGATGATGATGCCCGATCGGTGAGACAAGAACCGCCCTAATTCCTACTCCTTTGACATTGACTGCCCCATCAAAATATAATTTCCACTCATACATATCATCTTAACTTCTTCCTTATTTGAATTTATCTCTTCATCAGGAAAGTAAGTTCAGAAAAGGCTCATACTCATTGTCAACTGGGTTCTCTGCCAAATGACCGGCCAATGCTTGCGCTTTCATAGCGGTACGAGTAACATACACAATGTCGAATTCTGTAAGTAAAATCTGCCACTTCGCCAATCTGCCTGTGGGCATAGGTTTTTGAAAAATATACTTTAAAGGATCCATTCGAGATATGAGGTAGGTTATGTAGGACGAAAGATAGTGCTTCAACTTCTGAGCAATCCAAGTTAGGGCGCAACATGTCTTTTCTACAAGAGTATATTTTACCTCGTAACTCATGAACTTTTTGCTCAGATAATAGATTGCTTGTTCCTTTTTGCCTGTGATATCATGTTGTCCTAAAACACAACCAAAAGAATTGTCCATCACTGACAGATATAAAAATAAAGGCCTATCAGGTTCCGATGGGACCAGTACTGAAGGATTTGCCAAATATTCTTTAATCTAATCAAATGATTCTTGACATTCATCTGTCCATTGGATAGCAGCATCCTTTTTTAGCAACTTAAATATCGGTTCACATATAGTGCTGAGATGAGGGATGAATCTGCTTATATAATTCAGCCTTCCAAGAAAACTCATGACCTCAGTTTTATTCTTCGGAGGCGGCAATTCTCGAATGGATTTTACCTTGGAGGGGTCCAATTCAATGCCTCTGCGGCTAATTATGAAACCCAAAAGTTTTCCAGATGGAACTCCAAATGCACACTTGGCTGGATTGAGCTTAAGATTATACTTTCGCAATCTTTCGAGGAATTTCCTCAAGTCATATACATGATCGACTCGTGTCCTGGAATTGATAATGACATCATCAACATATACTTCTACTTCCTTGTGCATCATGTCATGAAAAATAGTAGTCATAGCTCCCATGTACTAGCTCCCGCATTCTTTAAACCAAATGGCATGACCCTGTAGTAATAAGTACCCCACGGGATGGTGAAAGCAGTCTTTTCTACATCTGTTTCATCCATCAGGATCTGGTGATATCCAGCATAACAATCCACAAAAGATTGGATCTCATGTTTAGCACAATTATCAACAAAGATATGAATATTGGGTAGCGGAAAGTTATCTTTAGGGCTTGCTTTGTTCAAATCCCTATAATCAACACAAACTCTGATTTTGCCATCTTTCTTCGGTACGGGCACCACATTAGCCAACCATGTGGTGTACTGAGCGACCCTGATCACGTTCGCATTCAATTGCTTCATGATTTCCTCTTTGATTTATCGCTCACGTCAGTTTTAAACTTTCTTTGCTTTTGCTGGACCGGTGAAAAATCAGGGTATGTAGGCAGTTTATGGACCGTCAAATCCGTGCTTAGACCCAGCGTATCATCATAAGACCAAGCAAAAACATCCTTATACTCGATCAAAATCTGAACAATATCATTCCTGAAATTCTGATCCGCATGAATACTTATTTTTATTTCTCTAACCTCCTCACCAGTTCCCAAATTTATTATCTCGGTGTCATTTAAATTGGGTTTGGGCTTATCCTCAAATTGATCCAATCCTTTTTTGACTTCCTTATCAGCTTCACCTTCATCGATTTCATCTACCATTTGGTTTGCTGATTCGAGATTAGATAACTTTTTAGGATCTAAATGTGAACTCCACGTACATGCCATGTTATCAAAGCCAGTATTAACATAACTAAAATAAGATAAAAATAATAAAAATTAAAAGAGGGAAGAAAAGATAAATTTACTAGAAAACTTGAATTTCATTTAGTTGAATCGGAAAGGATAGGAGGGTTAACATGCAAGCAGAGCAACTAAACTATGTGGACTACAACCCTGAGAATAGTCCAAAATACAAAAGAAAGAAAAACAAAACAACAAAATAAACTACCAAGACTCCTTCCTTGTGGGGAGAGGAGTGGCTTCCCAGTTAGTGAACTTGATATTTGGCCCGACGAACTGCACATCTGCATGGCTAGGGCCTTCACCCATATGAACCATGTTTATTTCATAAAACATTTCCTTGAGACCTTGACATATTTCATCCACATCCTTGTTAGCATATGGGTATTGATTTTCTTCCTTTTGAGCTTTCGTGAAAGATTGGCTAATGTGTGGAACCGGACTTGTCAATTTCCAAGCCTTCTTCTTCTGCTCTTTTGCCTATTTTCTATCTGCTGTGGTAGGCTTAAAGCCTAAGCCAAAGGAGTTGTGGCTACCACATGGATCTACAGGGTTTATAATTCCTTGCAGCGAAACCCCTAATCCTTTTCCCGGTTCATAACCATTTTGTAGCATTTGGCTAGCCACCATGATTCAAGTAGAAGAGAGTTGAGGCCCTAGAATCAGCGTGGCTTCCACGACTTGATCAGCTATCACAATTTCAATGGCTTGATAAATGGAAGACTCACAACCCCCTTTTGTTTCGATACAGGGTACAGAAGGATCTCGATGTATGGGAAGGTCATCCTCTCCATGTACAATGATTTCCTGATTGTCGTGTTCAAACTTAACTACTTGATGCAAAGTAGAAGGTATGGCTCTGGCCGTGTGGATCCATGGTCTTCCTAAAAGTAGGTTGTAGGAAGTATCCATGTCTATTACTTGAAAGGTGATCGTAAACTCAACTGGTCCAATAACCAAAGCAAGATCTACCTCACCAATTGTGTCTCGTTTTGCACCATCAAAAGCCCGAACACATACATTATTGGACCGAATCCTATCTGGGCTGATTTTTAATTTTTGCAAAGTAGAGAGAGGACAGATATCTACTCCTGAACCTCTATCGATCATTACCACTTTTATGTAATATCCTTCGCATTTGATAGTCAAATGCAAAGCCTTTTTGTGACCAGAACCTTCTGTGGGTAACTCATCATTAGTGAAAGTAATTCTATTTGCTTCAAATATTCTATGAACCATCCTTTCTATTTGACATACCGTACTTTCCTTCGGGACGCATGCTTCATTCAACAACTTAATCAATGCCTGACAATGTTCTTTAGAATGTAGCAGCAGGGATAATAATGAGATTTGAGTCGGGGTTTTCCTCAATTGATCGACAATGGAATAGTCATAGGTTTTCATTTTCTTCAGAAATTCCTCAGCCTCTTCGTTTGTGACAGGTTTTTTCATTGGCCCTTGACTATCTATAAACTGTTTTGGTCTCCTTAATTCTTCTGGAACATAGCATCTTCCCGATCGAGTCAAACCCCCTGTTTTGTTTGTTTCTTCCATGACCTCTTTTCCTTTGTACATCACCGTGGTTTTGTTGTAGTTCCATGGGATGGTTTTCAGGCTTGTCACTGGGAGCTGTGCTGTGTTTCTTATGACAATTGGTTCTGTTATCTTCCTCATGTTGTTATGTTGTTGGTCGAACCATGCGGGACCACTCAAAACATATAGTTTTGGCCCATCTTGTGCTATTCCCTTTAGCTTTGCAAGAACATACAATACCAACTTTTCTGAATCTCGGGGTCTTATAATGGAACTCGCTCCTTTCACAATCAGTGGTTCTCTTTGCATACACTTCAGTGCTTCACCCGGGTTCTCTTCAAGGCGCCTATTTCCATCATTGCTTGGCTTGTTGGCCTGTAGTCTCTATCATTAAAAATCATCCCCACGACGCGTGTGTTATTGTGATTAGGAAATAGATTGTCGGTGACATTCGGTGCTTCTTCTTTTTGTATTACAATTTTCTTGCTTTTGATTAAATTTTTAATGGCTCTCTTCAGACTCCAACAATTTTCGGTATTGTGACCTTGGACGTTGGAATGGTACTCACACCTTACATTAGGATCAAACCAACTTGCATTCGAATCCACTTTGAAAGGCAAAACAGGTTCAATCCATCCTAATTTGACCAATCTCCGCAACAGGCTCGTATATGATTCTCCAATTGGGGTGAACTTTTCCTTTGGCCTCTGTTCTCTTGTATAGTCTGTCGGAACATACGGATTACGAGGGGCTTGTAAATTTGGCTGCCGCGGACGAAAACCTTGTGGCGCAGGTGCCCGCCATTGTGGACACTGAGGAGGTCGGGCATACGCTTGAGCATTAAGAACAGCAGGTTAAGGTGTATAATAATGTTGAGGAGGGCTGGGTTGTCCCTGTTGGACATGAACGTAAGGGGAGTTCCATCCCCTTTGGGCATTGCCTGGTCCTGATGCCATCATGGATCCTTTCTCCTTCTTCTTCCGATTTTTGAAACTACCTGATCCACTCTGAATGGCTTGTGTAGTGGCCCTGAGGGCAGTTTGGCTCATAATTTTTCCTGATTTGATGCCATTCTCCACCATTTCCCCAATTTTCATTGCTTCGGCAAAAGGTTTACCAACCGCGGCTAGTAAATGATGAAAATAATCAGACTCTTGAGTTTGGAGAAAAACGTCAATCAATTCCTGGTCCTTCAGTGGCAGCTTGACTCTAGATGCCTGTTTTCTCTATTTTATGGCAAACTCTCGAAAACTTTCAAATGGTTTTTCTTCATATTAGTGAGAGAAGTGCGATCAGGGATAATATCGAGATTGTATTGAAATTATTGTACAAAATCTTGAGCCATATCATCCCAAACGTGCCAATGGGAGATGTCTTGATCGATAAACGATTTGGAGGCTATTCCCGTCAGACTTTCTCCGAAATAGGCCATAAGCAGCTCCTCTTTCCCTCCTGCTCCTCTGAGTTGATTGCAATACCTTTTTAAGTGGGACACCGGGTCACCATGACCATTATATTTGTCGAATTTTGGGGTCTTGAACCCTATTGGCAAATGAACATTAGGGAATATACACAGGTCTTTGAAAGAGACGTTTTTGTGTCCTCCCAATCCTTGTATGTTTCTCATACTCTGCTCCAGACTCCTCACTTTTCTAACTATCTCTTCTCGTTCTTCATTCATAATAGCCTTCTCAATCACGATATGAGACTCAGGCTGATGAGAGGGCTGATATGAATTTACGGGTTTGAATGCCAATTCAGGAGGATAGACTTGATCATGATTTAGTTCGTTGATAGGCTTCTGTATCATTGATGGAGGATTTATATTAGTTTTCACGGCCGGAATAAAAAGCGGGTTGTTCGTGAATGATGGATTTGGAGGACGTATGGTGGATGTGCCAGCAGCGCTAGACACATTAGCGTATGGACCAAATCCGGGCGGATAAAGTGGATCGTCGACTTGGGCTTGAGTAGAACTAGGATGATTTGCATCTGAAAGTCCAGGAATCGAGGAAGGCGGGGCTTGTCCATTCGCCCAGGCCTGATATATTTCTGTAATTTATTGCTTCAATAACCTATTCTCCTCCAAAGATGCAAACTCTCGTGGAACTAACTGATATCGACCTTCTTCATTATCAGATTTTGTTCCATCTTTCCGAGTCATCTTCCTTTTTCCTTTATACCTTGTGTTGTACGGGTGAGAGGCCAGCTTAAACACAACCAACCACCTTATTCTCTCTCTCTTTGAAACAGAAACAAATATGTTAGGATTTAGAGCTTTTTAAAGAATATATACTCATAACTAACTCAAATGTCATGCACCTAAGTAATTTCCTTCTGAAATGGACTTAGGAAAACCCTCTTGTTTCATCCCGGCTTTGGTGAATTAATTTTTTACCCTCATTATTTAACGCCAACATCTTAAAATTATTACTTGAAACTTGAAAAAAATATTTGATTGCACCCGCCGAGGGTTGCCTACGTATCATGTTTTACATGAATCAGATCATCACGTAGTTTATGGAGATGGTAAATATATATATATATATATTCAGGAATAAAGAGAATAAAAACCTGAAACAAATGCGAAATTTTCCATACATTTCCAACTGTTCTTAAAACAAAGCTTTAATGAAAGGAAACTAAAATTATCTAAAACTAGAATAGACTCAGAATACTGGAGAAATACTTAAAAAAACCTATAAAGAAACTAACTCTAAGAAAACAAGGACTTTAATAATTATCATCAAGATGTCTTGCAACTTAATCCTCCCTCAGACTTGAGTAGATCCTGGATAATGCTTTTGGCAAATGTGGAGCGAGAGCACGCGCCTGACGGCCCAGATTTTCATCACCTTGGTGAAGATACTTAGCATAAACATTAATCAAGGTTTCACTGAGCCGAAGTACTTCTCCCCTAGCCTCGATCATACTCTCATGGCAGTTTTGCACCCAATGCTGCGTAGTGCGGACGGTATGCTTTAGGTCTCCTTCTTGTTTATGAAGGTCATCGATCTGATAGTGAAGCGCCTGTCGTTTGGTCATCCACTGGTTTTTCTCAACTTCAACTTCCTTCTGAAAAGCCGTGAAGCATTTCGCTATTTCTCTTTCCCGTTCCATGGAAGCTTTTAGCTGAGCCCGAAGCTTCGACTGTGTACTTGTCAGCAAGGCCTTCTCTTTCTCAAAATCACTCGATTACTGCTCCATAGAACCGGTGATAATATCCAGGTCTTCTTGTAGGGCATGCATGGCAACACGATTCTCTCTCTCAATCTCCTTACGAGCCGGCCTAATTCTGGCCTCAAATTTTGCCTCATGGTGAGCCAATTCTTCTCTTGCCCTTTCCAAATCATTTTTTAAGACGTGCAGAGTAGACTGATAGTTCTCTTCTAACTCTCGTTGAGCCTGCTTAATTCTGACTTCGATCTCCGCTTCTCGATCCACTGGCTATATGGCTGACCTTTCTGGCATAGCTTTAGGAGGAGGCTGGTCATGAAACCATGGCAGATACCAATAGTCCACCTCACCCTTGTCGCGGTCTTCCACCATGTGATCGAAACCTAAAAGTACACATCCTCCCCAGATCTTAAGTATCTCAGTGTTCCTTAGAGGGATGTCAGGGAGGAATTCGTACATGAACTCTTTCATATCACGTCTCATTAGCAGAATAATTCATCAACTTTTAAACTTGAGTGAACTTGATACGTACCCTCATTAGTTCCTTTAACTTGAAAAAATAAACAAAGAATATGAAAATCTAAGTTAAAAATGTATGCATGCATGTATGAATACTTAAAAGCCTCAAAAAATTTTAACAATGACTAAAATGTTACCTTTTTTTTTTTTATTTGATCTTCCTGCACTACATGGAACATGAATATACTTCAATTAAGATAATTAATTTAATACAGTAAACTTTAAAGCAATTTACAAGATATGAAGCAAAAGTTAAAAAAAAGTATTATTTATTACTACACTATTTAACCTATTTGGCCAAAGCATCACTAGAACACTAAGAAAAACAGAAAAATAAATGGATAACTCGATTCCAACTATGACAGTAAATAAGAACATGCACACATCTAGTTCACATAGACATGATTTTAACGAAACTATTTGAAAATGATCATTGATAAGAATAGTAATAAAAGAATACCCTAAACTTCTTTTATAAATGAAGTACTCAAAAGAAGAACGAGCAAAAACCTGTGCATGAATTAACTGTATGACGAATTGAAGCGGGTAAAGAAATAGAACGCCGTCACCGAAAACTCAACGAGACCCCAACTTTTCTATTCTGTCGCTAGTGTTTCTTCTTCTTCTTTTCTCTTTGTTTTCTTATTTTTCTTTTTGTCCGTTCAATCTCCTACTTTTCTTGTTGTGCGTGTGTTATTATATATAAGTGCATGTGTGTATGTCATGGGTTGTGTGAAGGAAAAGTGGGAGAGGTTAAGTAGAAGTGGGAATTGTGGGGTGGTTTGGGTAGTTTAGGTCTCTTTTTTTATTTTTATTATTATTATTATTATTAATAAAATAAAAATGATTAAAAACTAATAAAATATAATATAAGTTAATAACTAGTCTTAGGAATATGATTAAGAAATATTAATATCACATTCTTTAAGATTTTTTTTTCTAAAAATAAATAAACAAAAAACTATTTAAAATGTGACTCTATTTTTGTAGTTTTCAAAATTTTTAAAACAAACTTTGTTAAACTAAGATAAAAATTGAAATATCTAACTTAGACCTAAAATTAAAATACATATATATATTAAACACTAAAAAATGACGTAAAACATTAGGTTTTGGTCAAAAATTAGGTATTTACATCGGGCTGATCCATCTACACGACGGTTCAGAAAATAGCAAGTCCAACCCATCACACTGTGGGCTGCGAGCCTCCACGGGCCAATCCACTTTTTAATATATTATTTTTATAATTTTATTTTAAATTTTAAATTGCTAATTACATAAATATTTATAACATAATATTACATAAAGTTACTACTTGTTAATCAAGTCTCAAATTTATAAAAAAATAAAATTAATAATCTATGAAATTAAATAACTTTTGATACCAAATTTGAACCAAATAGAGATGTTGTAAAACAAACGAAATTGTTAATGAGTAATAATATAACTAGCTAAATAGAAATATTAACCTAATTTTGTTTTAACTGATCACAATAAAACACAAAGAAATGACAATATTTAGTCCATTATAAGTGAAAATAAACTCCTCAAGAAAAACTCACATGACACTTATGACGTGTTCAACATTGTCACATCATCTTCACCAAACATATTTAATTTCTTAAAAAATTTAGATTTTATAGTTTAAATATTTTATAAACATATTTAATATTTAAATATCTATGATGGTTCAAATAAACTTTGAGTTTGGATTCTTTTTTTTTATTCTTAGTACTATATTCTATTTATTAATTATTTTTTGTTTGAGCTCAAGCCCCACGGGCCAATGGTCTTATACGGGTCGAGCTAAAAAAACCCTGTGCTTAAATAAGCTATAAAATTGTAGCTCAACCCTAACAATTTATAAGCCGGATCGGACCGATCCAACGGGCCTAACCAATATTGACGGCTCTAATTATGACCAAGATTTTTTAGAAATAATATCCCAAGAAAAATATAAAAGAAGGCAGTAAAATAAGAATATATATATATATACACACACACAAAAAAAAAAAAAAAAAAGAAGATACAAAAATGAAAAAAATAACTTCACCTAAAACTAATTATTTCATGAAATTAATATTTCTAAATGATGAATATTAGAGGAAACATTTGAATAGTGTAGTGTCGTTATGGTATTTTATATTTTTATAAAATTTTACTATGATTTGAATTTGTTTCCTTTGTTTTAATAATTAAGTTTTATGAAAAAATTGGAATTAAGAATTATACATTTTTATTTCAAAATATTTATTTTACGTTAATTTAAAAGTATTTTTATAGTTGCAATAATTTATTTTTTGATTATTTAAATGTCAAGAATAAAAAGTAATTTCATAACTTACTGATGTGAACTCTTTTGCAATTGCTCTAAGTGTGGATCAATTTACTAGGGTAGTAGAAGAGACATTTTTAAACTACTCATAGTGACACATATTTTTTAAGTACCCATAATTTTTTTTATTTATACAAACCTCTAGCTATTTTTTCTCTTCTCGCTCCTTCATCCCCTCAATCCCATCTACCTTCTCCATCTCGAGCCCTTAATCCCCTCCAAATATCTAGCAAATGTTTAAATAATTTTCAATTGTTTAAACAACATCTTTCGTTTGTTTAAACAACTCTCGAATGTTTAACAATATCCCTCCAAACTATTTCTTTTCCTACACATCGGCAGTAATTTTGAACAATTAGCAGATGTTTAAATAATTTTAATTATTTAAATAATATTTTTAATTTATTTAATAATATTTTTTGATTGCTTAAACAATTCTCGATTGTTTTTCACAATTGTAATTATTTTTATTGAATGTTCTTTGAAAATTTTTATAATCATATCTAAATGAAGAAGTAGAAGAAGAAGAAAATATATAGATAAAAAGGTAAAAATTCTAGATGAAGATAAAGAGAAAAAAATTCAAAAGGAAAAAATGACAAGAGAATAAAGCAGAGAAAAAAAACATAAAAAAATGATAAACATAAAAAGGAGGAAGAAGATAAACAAGGGAGGGGGGGGGGGGGGGAGAAAGAAAAAAGAGAAAGAAGGGAACAATTTCAAGAGAAAATAATTTTTAATATTAATAGTTTAGAATACGTGTGTTGCACATGTATCAAACGTTAATAAAGAATAAATATATATAATAATAAATTATTATTTATATGTTATTATATTAAGTACAAAAATTTTAAAATATGACATCATAATTTGAAGAGAAAAGGTATAGTTAATTAAAAAGGAGCATGATAAATCACCATCACACAAACAACTAGGGAGGAAAATTAGAAATAGCCAAAAATATATTTTTGTTTTAAATTTATGCTATTTAGTCTTTTTCTATAAGCTGAGATGGTCCAAACTAATGATTACCAAAGTTTTGACACTCTAAATAGTATTACGTCATTGTACTTACTTTCTAATTCTAAAAGTACTTTGTTTTTTTTAATGAGGATTATTTTTAGTCTCAGGATCACATTTTTATCAAACTTGAAGGCATTTTAGATGATTATACATGTGTAACTTAAACTATGTATAAGTTATACAACGTTTGGTAGGTGGATTGGGCATCTAAACGTCTTTTAATCACATGTGTGAACCATCCCAATTTCGCCTCTCACCTTGATCATTAAAGGAGCCACTCTCACTTCCTCTGGGATATCCTCGTTCCTAACGTCATCTCTCCTAGTATGACCACACATACATCGTAGTATCCTCATTTTAGCTATACTTTGTTATTTTAAATGTGTGAGCTTTTTTCGATTCCAACATATCTGGTCTAACCATTATTTTGTTGATCTTACCTTCGAGTCTTGGTAACACATATTATACAATTGCCTCAATTACCAATAAAAATACTTGATTGATAATAAGTACATAAGTTAACTTCACATTTAGTTTAGTGCTAAATTCTACTTACCAACAATAGGTAGATTGAATGTACTGGTAAGTGTTTGATCTATCAAAATGCAGACACAACAAATTTATCATGAATGTCATTGCCAAAATCATCACAAAGTTTGTGGAATGACATACACCAAGTTGTAACTTAGGGTGTGTTCGGTATGAAGCAAAATATTTTTTGAAAAACAAGTAAAAAACAAAATTATTTTTCTAAGCATATTCAATATCAAGAATGTATCCTCTTCTGTCTCTCCCCTTACAATATTTAAAAAATACTGCATCTGCATAAAATGTTAAATTGATTGGCCATTTTAAAAACTTTTTTTGGGTTGGTTTGGAGGGGGGGAGGGGGGCAAACATTGAGCTTGCGGAGAGAGTTTCCTTTTCATCATTCTTTTATTATGTTTGGTTATCGGATTTTAGTTTGAATCCTCAAATGCAATTTAATATGCTACCTAAATGTCAATGCAATAGTTTATAATACATACAACAACAAGATCAATATTCCTGTGTAATTCCACATGTGAGATCTGGAGAAGATAGAATGTACACAAACCTCATCTCTAGTTTGTAAAGATAAAAAGGGTTATTTTCTATAGACCCTCAGCTTAACTGGTATTTATCAAATAGTCTGAAAAAAAAAAGATTAAAAAATTATGGAGTTGATTAAATTCAATTTATTTTAAACTTTTATTTAATACTTCTCAATCATAAGGGTTAGTGTAGCAACAATAGTAGAATTAAAATAAAAAGCCAGAAAAAGATCAAAAATATTATTGAACTGCTTAAAATAGGCTAATTTTTTCGTTGTTACTTTCTTTGCTAAAAAGCATCTCTGTTTGGATAGTGCAAGGGTAAAGCTTGCCCATTTTTTCTTGTTTTGGAGCAATCACCAATAAAAAGGATTGGGTGAAGGAAGTTTTTACTTTGCCCGAGGTGTGATCCCTCTCTTATTTTTCCTTTTCCAAAGATAAGAAAGGAGACAATAATCTCTAACTTGCTTAAGTGATGAAGCATACTAAGGCTTAAGAATTTATCTTGTACTCTATAAGGTAGAGATATGTAAAATTTACCTTTCTTGTATGATAGATTTTCAAATTTAAGGCAATTAATAGATACTTCATCAACAACAACATACTTTGTGTAATCCCACAAATAAGCCTGAGGAGGATAGAATTTACATAGATGTTACCTCTACCTTTTGAAAGCTGGAGAGGTTGTTTCCGACAAATTGTTAAATAATTTACCAAATATATAGAGCAATTAAATAGAACATGTAGCATAAGTAACAATCCACATGATTAAAGCAGTACATTTTTTTTGAACAAGGATGGTTAATTTCCTACATTGTCAGATAAAAAAGCTAAACCTCCCTCTTTCTACTACATACTCTCCTCAACCATGATAGAAAAACACAATATAAACATGTAAGACAACACTTAACTTTCTCTTCTTAGAAGGTGGTTGATCCTCCTCTTCATCCTCATCTTCTCCCCTTTTCTCTCCATCCTCATCTTCTTTCCTTTTCTCTTCCTCATAGTCATCTTCGTCATCCTCATCATCATAGTTATCATCACTCCCTTCATTGCCATTAGCCGCAGGATCCTCCTCGAGACCTTTATCATCAACGTCAGGGTCTCCCCCTTCTTCACCAGAGAAATCTTCATCGTTTGCATCATCACCATCATCCTAATTCTTAGCATTTTCATCATTTTCTTTATCATCCTCTGTATCACTACCATCTTTGTTCTTGGGATCAACTTTGTTCTTTTTTTTAAGCGTGTAAAAACCCCCCTGAAATTGACATCATTACACTTGTTGGAGCTTGTTACATGAAACTTTCAAATCGTTAACATCAAGAATAGAAGAGATGAATACTTACCTTCTATCGGAGCTGACCAAGTCCAACTTTGGAGTAATGCTTAAGAAATCTAACAATAGAGCAATGCTTATCTCGTCTGGCAAAGGAGCACCATCTTTTAGCAAACATCCTGTCTGAAATCCAAAAGATTCTTGAAAAGAATCTAGGCAAAAGTTTGAGGAACAAGTTCACAATAAATGCACATTGAATATCATTGAAAGAACTAAGGAAGAAGCTCTGTAATCTTAATTACATGCAGCAGAGTACAGGAAATTTCACAGTAATAAATAACAAACAAATGCAATTATGCTTAATGACACTGAATAGCCGAAATTCAAGGTAAAATCCAAACACAAATTAAATATTCAAGGTTTGTGAGTGCAAATACACAAGTATACAATTATGCTTGAAGGGCACTAAACATAGGAAATGTCGTACATACATAAGATATTGGAACTCAACATGAATCGACAAACTTAAAAATTTGTCTAAGAAAATAAATGATAATTAAGATT
The DNA here is from genome assembly GCA_030864225.1 of Capsicum baccatum var. pendulum. Taxonomy (NCBI): domain Eukaryota; kingdom Viridiplantae; phylum Streptophyta; class Magnoliopsida; order Solanales; family Solanaceae; genus Capsicum; species Capsicum baccatum. The sequence goes on from CM061561.1 coordinate 45,775,921, forward strand.
TTCAAAAAGTGAAGCTTGTACAACAACAGCTGAAAAATTCCACTGCATAATTCATGATCAGTCAAGATACAAACACAATTCAGAATTTCATGTAGCAACTGAAGTAGGATAAAATTTAAACAGTTACAGCCACACACTTGTATGAACTTAGGACAAATGGAGGCTAAATCTCCAACCATTCCACCTTAAACATGAGCATAAAAACAATATTTATCGGCAACATCAATGCTCGTTTTGATTCAACTTTTCAATTAAAAATTTCAACTAAAAAAACACAAATAGTTATTATGAACCCATTGCGATTATTAAGTTTTAGCTGCGCATAAACCCACAAAAAAGATTATGTAATAAACAAGAATTTCACGTTGAAACGATCAAAACAAATACTAAGTAATATAATGACAATCCAACAAAAATAAATTACTTGAAAAACCTAGAATAATGAGGAAAACGCTTGAAATCAAGCGACCAAACAATGAACAGGTACAAAGGCACCAACAAATTGAAGACTTAATTCTGAAAACACAATACTTTTTACACGTTTTTAGTTAACTTTTACCATATGTATATATTAGCATACTCCTAATTTAATTAAAAGTCTTACCACATATTTTAGTTTGATTCCATATAGTTTAGGAGTAAGATATTATGAAATTAATTAAATAATAAATTTACAAAAATAGTGAAAAGATAATTTTATCTAAAACGGAGTATTTTAATGAAGGGTAAAAAGTTTGAATCACTATTCTAAGGGTCTTGTTAAGGCATGAGGAGTTTTGATGATAGACATGTGAATGAAACGTGTTGAAGAAGCTGGTCCATTCAAGGTGAAATAGTCTAGCTAGCACAGGAGTTTGGATGATGTGATTCTTCAAGAAAAGCATAGATAACATTGATTACATCAGAAGCTGAGTCAGATCAGATAAGAAGTCTTGAAGAAGTTAAGTGGATCAAGGAGTTCAGTAAGAAAAGGATTTGAAGTAAAAGAGTTCTATAAAATCTGGGAGAGGTGAGGCGGCAACAAAAGGGAAAAGAGTTAACTGATAGAGTTCTATTGGAGAAATAATTGAACATCAAAAAGGACTCTATCACAGGTTGGCTTAAATACAACAAACGTGACTCAAAGTCGGTACTCATGCACACACTGAAAAGTCAATCAACAATCAGCATATCAATTCACATACTTGAATAAGAACCTAGTCTCTTACTTAGCAGGTCATAAACTGTGTAGCAGTTACGTTCTTGTATTATAATGAGTCATTGATTCTAGTCTCAGTAATCTATAAACTGAGTTAGGAGTTATTGTCTTCAAGTTTGGGAACTCGAAGATTTGGAAACACTTATCTTGGAAAGATTAGTGTTTTTGTAGTGATAAGAGTTAGAAGTTTTAATTCCTAGGTTACAAGAAGTCTTGTAATTTTATTGATTGTTGAGATTCAAGCATTTTAGTGAAGTTGGGTTAAAATCCTGTAGAGGTACAGGTCGTGGTTTTTTCACCTTTCTTGAGCTGGGTGTTTTCCACTTAAAAATACTGTGTTCGGTTTACTTCTGTGAACCACGTTTACTTACTTGTTCCACAGATAGGCAATTACTAGAACGCATATTCTTACAAGTAGTATCAGAGCGAGGTTTTCTTAAATAAGGCTTTCACCTAAGAAAAGGATCAACATAATGAATTCCGCATATTCTACTAGTCACAGTGAAGGTCAGTCAACCACTAGACCTCCACTCTTTGATGGTTCTCACTTTATCTAGTAGAAAGCAAGGATGGAGATATTCATTTAAGGTGAAGACTATGAATTATGGGACAGTATTATTGATGGTCCCACTATTCCAATGAAGACTATTGACAGAGAACAAGTCAAGAAAGTAAGGAGTGAATTTACTCCTGATGACCTGTTGGCTTTGAAGAAAAATGCAAAGGCCAAAAACATTTTGGTTTGTGGTCTAGGACCGACTGAGTATAATAGGGTATCCACCTGTACTACTGCTAAGTAAATTTGGGATGCACTGGTAAATTCTCATAAAGGTACTTCCCAAGTAAGAAAATTCAGGATTGCTCTCCTGTTTACTAAATTTGAGGCATTCAAAATGAAGGAAAATAAAACACTTCATGAGATGATGACAAGGTTACCACCCTAACAAATGAGTTGACTTCGTTAGGGAAAATCATCTCTGAGGAAGAATAAGTTGAAAAGGTACTGAGGGTGTTACCTAAATCAAATGGAATGTTAAGGTGACTGCAATTAGGGAGGCAAATAAATAGCTTGAAGGCTTGACCCTGGATGAACTTGTAGGGAACTTAAGGACTTATGAAATGGAAATTGATGGAATTAAAGAACAAACAGCCCCTGAAAAGATCTTAGCTTTAAAAGCTTCTGATAGTGATGATGAATTTGAACTTGATAAGGAGCAAGTTGTTTTCATAACCAAAAATTTCAGCAAGTTCTTCAGGAAGAAAAAGGGAACAGGTACGAAGAAATGTTCAAATAATAATCCAAACGGATGCTACAAGTGTGGAAAGACTGATTATCAGATAAGAGAATGTCGTTTCTGAGAAATAGAGTGGAGAAAGAAAAGGGTAGAAAAGGAACAAAAAGAAAAGGCCAAGAGAAAGGAAAAAGAAGAACATGCCATGATAGCTGCATGGGGATCTGACTCTGATGATGATGAATTTGATGACACAACATTTATGGCTTTTGGAGATTCAGACATTGAGGAAAAAGATGATTCTTCTGAGGTAAGTTTACTTGAACTCAAAGAAAAACTGCATCTGTTTTCTAAAACTAGACTTGTTTTCTTGATGAGTGATTCAATTAACAATCTCCAAGAATTAACTTCTGATAGGGATGAATTGTTCAACAGCCTTGCAAGCCTAAAATTTGATTTCATTGACTTGAAAGTTTGTAAACATTCTATTGAAAAAGAAAATTGCACTCTCAAGAACCAAGTCACATTACTTAAGTCTTCAAATAATGATCTTAAGTTTGAAGTTCTTAAATTGACTCTCACTGAAAATGGAAAAAGGGCCATGAGTAAAGAACAAGAAAAAGCTGAACTTGAGTTAATAAGTACAAACTGGAATGTCATGATTTGATTGAAAAGATGAACAAGTTAAGTCAAGAAGTTGCTAAGTTAAAGTTGGATCTGGAAAGAGCTAATAGATGGACAAATTCTTCAATAATTGTTCATCAGTTGAGTGGAAGAAATCATAATGAAAAAACAGGTTTAGGTTTTTTTAAAAAGGCTAATAATCTATAAGATCTATGTTATATCTGTGGCAATTTTGGACATCCTACTACTGAATGTCCTGTGGATGCCAAAAGCAGAGTTAGAAGTCAGAATCTGGCAATAAACTTTTCTCAGACCAAAAATACAAGGACTAAAATTAGTTAGAGAAATAGGTCCGATTACGTGTTTCCTACATGGACTAGAAGGAATATAATTCATCCTTTTACCAACAAAACAGGGCCCAACCTTGTCTGGGTTCCTAAATCTAACCTTTGATTTCTTTTGCAGGAGATGGTGAAGGGAAACAAAAAGCACTGGTACTTAGATAGTGCATGCTCAAGACATATAACTGGCGACAAGAAAAAGTTCCTTTCACTCTCCAAAATAGATGGAGGAAGAGTTTCTTTTGAAAATGGCAAAAAGGGAATCATTACTGGAGTTGGGAAAATTGGCACATCTAATTCTAAAGTTGTGGAGTATGTGTATCTTGTGCAAGGATTAAAGCATAACCTGCTGAGCATCTCACAATTGTGTGACAAAGGTAATAAAGTAATTTTTACTGCTGCAGGGGTTAAAGTTAAAAGGATGGACACCAAAGAAATTATGCGTACTGTAAGGAGATACAGAAACGTATACAAAGAAGACTTAATGGAAATACCAGTACCTGAGTTGACTTGTCTAAGTGCAATAGAAACTGATCCCCTCCTTTGGCACAGAAAACTTGGACATGCAAGTTTAAAATGACTGAACATACTTTCATCCAAAGACATGGTATTGGGATTACTTAAAACCAAATTTAAGGAAAAAAAGTTATGTAGTGCATGTGTAAGGGGGGAAGCAGGTAAGATCTTCATTTAAGTCAAAGAACTATTTTAGTACTACTAAGTGTCTTGAACTGGTCCATATGGACTTGTGTGGACCAATGAGACAACAAACAGAGGTGGAAAAAGGTATGTTTTTGTAATTATTGATGATTATTCTAGGTTCACCTGGACCTTGTTTCTGGCCTCTAAAGAAGATGTCTTTGATGTGTTTGAAATTTTCATTAAGAAAATGGAAAGAAATTGGGCATTTCATTAGTTTCTATAAGGACTGACCATGGGACAGCATTTGAGAATGCAAAATTCTTAGATTTCTGTTCATCAAAAGGAATAGACCATAACTTCTCAGCTCCTAGAACACCACAACAAAATGAAGTGGTGGAAAGGAAAAATAGAACCTTGGAAAATATGGCTAGAACAATGATGCTTGCAGCAAATGTTGCCAAAAACCTATGGGCTGAGGCAATGAGTAATGTAGCATATATTATAAACAGGTGCATGATCAGACCAATGTTAGAAAAGACTCTCTATGAGTTACTAAAAGGTAGAAAGCCTAACATTTCTCACTGTAGAACCTTTGGCTGCAAATGTTTCATACACAATAATGGTAAGGCTAATCTTGAAAAATTTGATGCCAAAAGTGATGAGGGAATTTTATTAGGTTATTCACTTTATAGTAAAGCCTATAGGGTTTTAAATAACAGATCTAACTATGTTGAAGAAAGCATGCATATGATTTTTTATGAATTCTGTGATAAGACTAACCTACAGGAAGGAAGCGATACTGAGGAACAGGCTTTACAACATGTTCCATCGACTGAAATAGTCAAACCTGGAGGTATTTTCATAGGGGGGAACTAAAGCTGAAGGCACAGTGATAGGGGAACTGAGCCATTAACTGACTCACATCAGAATGTTAGTAGTGATCCTAGCAGCTCACTTGCTTGATCCCAAAAGTATACAAATATCAAGGCTCATACCCCATTGAGAATGTACTTACTGATCTTAATTCTTGTATCACCACAAGATCTGGACTGAGAAGTATGTTTTCATTCAAGGCATTCCTGTCAGAGATAGAGCTAAAAAAAGTAACTGAGGCATTGCTTAATGTTGATTGGATTATAGCTATGCAGGATGAATTGAACCAGTTTGAGAGAAGCAAAGTATGACACTTAGTTTCTCTTTCAAAAGATAGATCAGTAATTAGGACTAAGTGGGTGTACAGAAATAAAGTTGATGAGCATGGAACAGTCACAAGAAACAAGGCAAGACTGGTGGTTCAAGGATACAATCAAAAAGAAGGAATCCACTTTGATGAAACTTTTGCTCCTGTAGCCAGACTTGAAGCTATAAGACTACTTGTTCCCTTTGCTTCTTACATGGAGTTTATTCTGTATCAGATGGATGTGAACAGTGCATTCCTGAATGGCATTCTCAAGGAAGAACTGTATGTTAAGCAACCCCCAGGATTTGAAAGGAGTTTCCAGGTTATATCTACAAGATGGACAAAGCTTTGTATTGATTGAAACAAGCTCCAAGATCTTGGTATGAAATACTGTCAAAATTTCTATTGGAACATGAACATCTAGAGGTAAAATTGACAATACCCTTTTCTTGAAAACTAATGGGAAGAATTTGTTAGTCGTGCAGGTGTATATGGATGATATTATTTTTGGTTCAACAAATATGCTTATGACTCATGAGTTTGCCAAACTCATGAGTTGTGAATTTGAGATGAGCATGATGGGAGAGCTAAATTACTTTTTGGTCTTACAAATAAAGCAATCAGCTCCAGGAACAATGATTCACCAACAGAAGTATGTCAAAGAGCTTCTCAAGAAATTCTCTATAGAAGAGGCAAAAGAGACAAGTACTCCTATTGCTACTGCCACAAAGCTGGACTTGAATGAAACAGGTTCTGATGAAGAGAAAAAGATCTATCGAGGTATGATAGGGTCATTATTGTACCTTACAGCAAACAGGCCTGACATTATGTTCAGTGTAGGGCTATGTGCCAGGTTTCAAGCTAAGCCAAAAGAATCACATTTAAAGTCTGTAAAAAGAATCTTCAAATACTTAAAAGGAACCAGTGATCTTGGCTTGTGGAATCCCAAAGGTAGTAACTTTAATTTGGTAGGATACTCTGATGCTGAATATGCAGGATATCTGGTGGACAGGAAAAGCATTACAGGTATGGCACATTTCTTGGGATCATGTTTGATTACCTGGTCCACAAAAAAGAAAATTTCAGTAGCTTTGTCTACTGCTGAGGTTGAATACGTTGCTGCTGGGTCATGCTGTGCTCAGTTGTTGTAGATCAAATAACAACTCTTGGATTTTGGGGTAGATGTAGGTTGTGTTCCCATTTTTTATGATAACACAAGTGCTATAAACATAGCCAAAAACCCTGTCCAACACAAGAGAACTAAGCATATTGATATTCGCTATCACTTCCTTAGAGACAATGTTGAAAAAGGAAATATATCAATTATGTTTTGTTCAACTAAGGATCAAATTTCTAACATATTTACTAAGACCTTAAGTAGAGAATACTTTAAAAAAAATAGGTTAGCATTGGGGATGATTAAAATTGTATAAATCTCCCTCGATGATTGACTATAACATGCTATGCCTTAGAGAGTGTTGATTAATTCAGTCTTACACATTTAGTTATGTATCCTAGTTCCAAGATTTTAAAGCAAAGTGGTATAATTATGTGTTGTTTTTGCAGATAGACTGGATCATTAAGGCAAGAGTGGTCATGGACTAATCAGAACACAAGGTATGCTTATTGTTTTCCATAATAGCATTAAGAGAAACAGGTTATCTACATGGTTCACTCTGTCATGATTAAAACCGCTAAAACCCAACAGTCCTCTTCTTTGAAAGGCTGACAGACCTTTTCCATTAGTACAGAACTTCTACATCAGCACGTTTCTTCATATCACAGTCCCCTCATGTTTCAACTTCCTTCTTATTCTTCTTAAATACGTATTTTGTTTTATCTTCCATTTTCACTTCTTTTTTTTAACCTCTAAAAATCCGACAAGCTATGACGTCTTCCTCATCCACTCCCTCCTCCACAAAATCTGAAACAAATCCTTCAACCCAAATTATTCTTCACCCAAACATTACTTTACCCTCACTTATCCAACCCCAAATACCTCTCAAGTTATCTGATTTTTCATTGTTTAAAACTCTACCACAACCCTTCTCTCACTTCCTTTTCAAACCCTCATTTTCTCAAAACCCTTACCACTACCTGTGGTTCCTCTTCAGATCCTTGATCGCGATGACATTCCTATTGTTGATCGTATCCCTAGACGGTCACAATCGACTCTGAAATGAAAACCATCTTCTGTCACCATTGATGTTGATGTCGATACTCAGGTACAATTTTCTCCCGTCATCCATTCACCTCGAACTCCACATACTCGTGAAAGAAAACAACGAGAAGATACTTCTTTGAAAGAGGCACTTAAGTCAAGTAAAAAAAATGGGTAGTACCTACTGCTTCTCCTCCCCTACGTGAGCCCTCTTATGATATGCTCCTTCACTCTAAAAGAAAACACAAAAATATCCTAGCCAAACCCTCAAAGCCCTCCTTCCCTCGTAAACAGACCTCCCCTTCATCTCCCACACCCTCCCCATCCTTAAAATTCACTATCAAAGCTTCTACTGTCAAAGTCTCTACTGGTCAAGGATTAACCTCCTCTAAAGTTTCTCCAAAATCTACTTCACATCCCAAGAAACAAGTTCCCAAACCTGCTTGTTCTAACCCATTTGACTCATATTCAGACTATCTTCCTAATACTCCTTTTGTTCCTCCTACTTTCATTGATTCTGATGATGATATTTCTGTTGATACTGCTGGTGATAAAGCTTCTCAGTCAGACCATGATCTTCACTTTCAGAAATGAAATATAGCTAGAGTTATCACTGGTTTTGGGGGTCCTAATATGGATACGTTAATTTCAAAATTGAAAACACAAGGATGGTCATACTTATTTTTTCAAGGTGATCATTAGAGGAGGTTTGGTAAAAATGAGGTGTATGAGTTTTATACCAATGGTGTTGCAATTGGGGAAATGATCTCAACCACTGTTTATGGGAAAACCATCAATCTTTATCCTGCTGATCTGGGCAGAATTCTCAGTGTTTTTACTGGAGGATGAGTCATTATGTGAAGGGATCTTGGCCGCCTCTTGATAATCTTTCATCAGCTCTTGATATCTGTAGAAAATGCTTTGGGAATCCTCTTCTTTTCTCTCATCGTAGGGTCATGAAAAATGAGATATCCCCTCTCTATCAATCTTATTTTGATGTGGTTCACAAAATGATCTTGCCTAGACAGAAAAGGTGCACAGTTGCAAGTTTTCTTGATCTTACATTGATGGAACTATTGGATTCTGAGATTTCAATAGACCTTCCTCTACTCATCATTAAGCATATGCAAAGGGTACTTGTCAAAGATACAAATGGCCATGCTCTGCCCTACCAATTCTGGATAGCCTCTGTTTTCGATAATTTTTATGTCCCTGTCAAGGTATGGTCCTTGCAGACGACTAAGGATGTGATTGGACAACTGAACCATGCTAGGTTACCTACTGCCATGAGACATGCTGACAACCCTATGTAGAAGTTACGAAATGCCTTAGAGGCAAAGCAGGGTGAGATGGAGGGTGCACAGGCTGCATTGGTGGCTGCCCAGGCTGTTCATGAAGATGAAAAGAGGGTTCTTGAAGCTAAAATTGCATATCTCATAGCAATCTTGGATAAGGAACGAGATGATAATGCTGATATCATTAGGAAGTTGACCTTCTTTATTCGCTGCACCTACTCCAATTAAAATCCTTCTTCGTCCCTTAGGCCTATTCACTATGTTGTTCTTCTGTTTAACTTGTTTCTCTTTTTGTTTTACTGGGTAACGATAATTGTATCTATTTTTTTGTGCATGAACTGGACCTCTTTTGCTTCACTTGATCTACTTCTGGTTAATTCAATGCATAGTTATCTCTTGCTTTGTGTCTTGCTTGTTTTAGTGATAGCCCCAGTGGTCATGAATTATTAAATAATTTTTACTTAATGGCTCAGCTTTTCGATGATGTCAAAAGGGGGAAGAACAAATTATACAATGCTTATAACTCAATTGGACTAACCTGTTTCATTCTACTGTGATTCTGTTCTTTAATTCCTTCTTGAGTATGTCAGGATTCTGTAATGTTGAAGCTACTATGTTTGTCATCATCAAAAAGGGGGAATTTGTTAAGGCATGAGAAGTTTTAATGATAGACATGTGAATGAAATGTGTTGAAGAAGCTGGTTCATTCAAGGTGAAACAGTCTAGTTAGCACCGGAGTTTGGATGATGTGATTCTGTGTTCAAGACAAGCAAAGATAACATTGATTACATCAAAAGCTTAGTCAAATCAGACAAGAAGTCTTGAAGAAGTTAAGTGGATCAAGGAATTCAGTAAGAAAAGGATTTAAAGTAAAAGAGTTCTATAAAATCTAAGAGAGGTGAGGCGGTAGCAAAAGGGATACTGGAGAAAGAATTGAACATCAAAAAGGACTCTATCACAGGTTGGCTTAAATACAACAAACGTGACTCAAAGTCAGTACTCACGCATGCACTGAAAAGTTAATCAACAATCAGCATATCAGTTCACATACTTGAAGAAGAACCTAGTCTCTTACTTAGCAGGTCATAAATTGTGTAGCAGTTAGGTTCTTGTATTGTAATGAGTCATTGATTCTAGTCTCAGTAATCTATAAACTGAGTTAGGAGTTGTTGTCTTCAAGTTTGGGAACTCGAAGATTTGGAAACACTTATCTTGGGAAGATTAGTGTTTTTGTAGTGATAGGAGTTAGAAGTTTTAATTCCTAGGTTACAAGAAGTCTTGTAATTTTGTTGATTGTTGAGGCTCAAGTATTTTAGTGAAGTTGGGTTAAAATCCTGTAGAGGTACAGGTCGTGGTTTTTTCACCTTTCTTGAGCCGGGTGTTTTTCACGTAAAAACACTGTGTTCAATTTACTTCTGTGAACCACGTTTACTTACTTGTTCCACAGATAGGCAATTACTAGAACGTGTGCTCTAACAGGTCTTCACACTTTTAATATATTATAGATTATAGATATAGATATTGATATAGATATAGATATAGATTATAGATATAGATATAGATATAGATTATAGATAATACTATTTTAAATATTTTACAAATTATAATTAAGTTTCAAATTTACTTTATTGATTTTGACTAGATATATATCTCATTTAATTCATTTAACTCTTCAGTGTCTCTTTTAGTTTATTGTTTCTTCTTTTAATTTAATTTTACTTGATATTTGTGCTATTCAACTTATGAATGTATAAGTAGATTTTTTTCTTAACAATGTATAAATAAACTTTAAATTAATATAAGATAATATAAATAACATATTTTATATAACAATGATACATAAATTAATAGGTAAAATTTCTCCATCTCATATAATTTATCACTTAATGTTTATTTATTTAATTTTATAATTATTTAAATACTTACTTATAAACACCCTAAACTAAAATACATGATATCAAATAAATTGGAATTAAAGGACATTTATATATTATGCCTTATAGTTCAACAAAATTACTCACTTCTTATCATTTTACTTTTACTTGGATGATAAACTTGTAGTCGTAGCTTTACCATATGGTAAGTCCTATGTGTTTTGCTTTTATTAGTGGCCATCAATAGGGCTGGATATATTTTGGTTCAAATCAAAAAAATTAAAAAATTAAATTAAAATTTAATTTTAATTTTATTTTATTTTTTGGATTGATTTTGATTTTAAATTTTAGAAATTTGGTTAAACAGTTTGATTTTCAATTTTTCAAAAAAAAAAAAAGGTTAAACCAAAAACTCAAAATTATATATATATATATATATATATATATATATATATATATATATATATATATATATATATATATATATATATATATATATATATAGTATAAATATATAATAAGTAATCCTAATCTTACGATTTACATCCCTAAATTTATGTCTTGTGGTATTGTTGTGGAGTTTATTAGAATTTGTAGTAGGAGACTCGTAGTAGTGCGATTTGATGGATAACATTGGGAGCAGTAGCAGCTTTCCATATTCTTGTGGTATTGTTGTTTTCCATATTCTCATAAGTCTTATATAATAAGCAACACTTGTGGTGCTTGAGGTTCTGTATCATCAACATGCCTATATCATTGATATGTTTGCGTGGTATTTCATGAGAAATTGACATAGATGTACATAGGAGTGTGCATCGGTCGGCTCGGTTCGATTTTACATATTATCGGTTCTGTTTATCGGTTTTCGATTTTTAAATATGCTAAACCAATAACCAAATCAATAAGATATTTTTCATCAGTTTTTGGTTTATCGGTTTTTAGTCCTTAACAGTTCAATTTTTTATTTAACCGATAAGAAAACACTCATAAAATAGAAATAGTAGTAACTAACATAAAAAAAATCGAATCTTAGTTGCAACTAAAAATCCCACATGATGTGTTTTAATTTACAAGAATCTTCAAGTTTGAATTAAATGTTGTTAGGAGAAATTAAGAGTTTGTATAATTAAAATAATATGTTTATTAATTTGTAGAAATTAAAGAGAAATTAAGAATATATAGATATAGATATATATTAAGAATCCTACATGGATGCACACCCACCCAGCACATTTTTCTTTGTTACGAAGCATTCCCTCCATATCCCATTACCTCTACTTTCACATGTAGCGCTATTTTGAATTACGAGTTCTACAAATTTAAAAAAAAAAATATTAAAAAAAAAAAAATTAAAATTTGCCATGCAAAAAATTTGAGTAGGATCAGACTGTAAAAGCTTATTTTATAAAGTTTCACCTTATATTTCTATAAAGAATATTTTCATAACTTGAACTCATAATCTTCTTGTTACATTACATTTTAATAATTTCTATATCCACGTATATTTTTTAAATTATTCTCTCTATTTTATATTAATTATATCATATTTTTATTCATATTCCTTACACGTTGTTAAATAAATTTTTATCATTCTAATCTTATCTTTCTAAAATAAATTACATTTTATATAAAATATAATTTAACTAATCTTATTTTAGAAATATTTAACCTAATTAAGAATAAAATGAGTTAATAATAATTAATTTCATCTTGATTTTATAAAATAAGAAAGTAATTTTAATAACCTTAACAATCAATATAAGAGACGAATCAGACGATGTACCGATATATAACTCCGGCATATATTCACTGAGAAGTCTTCTACCCTTTTAGCTTATGGATCATTTGGTTGAATACAAACACTAGAATCTTCTGCTCTTCCTCGCCCCCACCCCCCTCACAATCCTTATTTTTCACAACTATGTTGTTACAAAGGCTACTGAGAGTTAATTTCTTATATTGTTATTGAACTATTGATAATATCTCACAAAAGTTATTTTAGTATTTTTTATAACAAAAATATTATTGAACTATTACTTTGTTTCTCATATTGTCATTCTAACATATTAAACTACTAAACTCACTTAATTATCTTAAATGATGTTTTAAATTCAATTTCATCGACACATTCGTTAAAATATACAACTCAATACATAACAAAAAATGATTTTAGTATAAAGGCAATAAAATCTATCCAATTTTATTATAACAACAATAAAATTCACCAGAATAAAATAGATTTTATATAAAGATAAATTATATATGATGAAAATAATTTTAAAAATTAAAAAGAATATATGAGATTTTATAGGACCCTTTTTTTGAATTTTTTTAAGGAGTTAATCTCTCCGTTTCATATTATTTATCCACTTTTCTCTACGCGTCCCATAAAATATTATAAATAAGAAAGATAGCTTACTAATTTACCTTGTAATTTTTTTAATACATTCTCTTAGCGTCTTCATAAATACTACTATTAACAATATTAGATTTTTTTCAAAAAATTTATTATATTTATACTTTCAAATGAATTAATATAAGGATAATAATAATAATTTAATTTTAGTCCTATAAATTGATAAGTAACTTAAAATATATGAAACAAAAAAATTAGTTAATACTCTCCTTGTTCTTAAGTAAGTGAAAAAAGCAAAATACTTTTTATATCTGTTTTAAAAATTTATTAAATGTATACATATTAATTAAAAAATTTAGAATTCATAAACTTTAAATTTCGATTTCATAAGTGAAACATGTAAAGAGAAAAGTTTATAAATAATATGAAATGGAGAGAGTATTCTTTTCTTTTAAATGGTCCTATAAAATTTCAAGTATTTTTTAAAAATTTCAACATCTCAATATGTCTAATTTTTATTTATTTAAAATGTATATTTTATTTTGGTGGATTTTATTACTTTTTACATTTGACCCATTTTTTGTTATGTACTTGGGGTGTTATAATATAATTTAATGAATTGACATTAAATTTAAACTTAATTAAGTGAGTTTAGTAGTTTAAAATGTTAGAATGACAATCTGAGAGATAAAATAATAATTCAGTGATATATTTATCCTAAAAAAAATAAAAATAATTTTTGTGGAATATTATCAATAGTTTAATCACAATATAAGGAATTAATTTTACTATTCCACAAATTCTTTCAGCACATGGGCGGTCATGGCATTAATTCCCCCAATAGGGTTACTTTAAACTTAATACAGATGGTGTTTTTAGAGGCATAAATTGGTTAAACAATTGGTAAATTTTTTAATATAATTAGCTTGATATTACCTACTTATGTGCACTTTTTAAGTGCACAATCTATTTTTTTTATTTTATAGATTATGCATTAAAAAAGTACATTTTTTAAGTGCATAATCTTTTTTTTTTTTATAAATTGTTCCGGTTAAACAATTCGTAAATCTAAACACTGTTGATGGTTGGCAGGTAAAAATTGTGTTGATCCGGTTGCTGCTATAACAAGGAGGGACAACAGAGATGGAGACGATGATGCACATGGCTTAGGCCGCGGGCGTCGATACGAATAAGGAGTTGTGGAACATAGTAATGGGACTTCAATTTAAACATTGTTGACGATTGGTAGGTAAAGATTTCTACCGCTACCATGTCAATCGCATTACTATTTAGTTCTTGGCCTGAAAAGCCAGCAAAATATAGGTAAGTTATAATATATAGTACTCGCTCCATTTCAATTTGTTTGGTATAATATGACCCGCTACAATAGAGTCTGAAAAATTTTATGATCTTAAACATCATGTGTTTTTGCAGCTAAAACTTTTGAAACAAAAAATCCTACTGCTATATATTTACAGGGATGTGATTGGAAAATACAGTGAGGGAGTGTGGAAAGCAACATTGATTGGTATCTTGATTTTTTTAAAATATGTTTTAGGAAAATTCGGCACAAAAATATTGTTCAATTTATTGGGGCATCCACACGACTTCCGAACCTGTGCATCGTTACAGGTCTATTTCAAGATTTTATATATTTAAACTGAATTTGTGGGACTATACTGAGTATGTTTTTGTTATCGTTTTCGCATCTCTTTTATGAAGTTTTGGGTTTTAAATGAATGGGAATGTGTGGATTAACATTGATGAGCTCTACAGACCTGTAATGTTTTGCGAAAATGATCGCAACTTTTAATGAACATCTAACGGACTACACTGTATTTAGAATAATGTTTTGTCCACAGCTTTTAATGAATATCTAAGGGACTGAACATCTATACTTTTGACTATACTTTGTGGTGTATTTGGACGTTGGGGAACTACATTCTTATTTATAAAATTAGTTTTAAGGACTATAGGCTTTTTAACCACAATATACCATAATATACAATTACCATATTCATTTAGTGGAAGCACAAAACAAATTTCGCCTACTGCTACTGTTGTGATTCGAATGACAAATGGTTTGAAGGTGAGGGTGGTTAAAAGGGCTTCTCTTTAGTCCAAATGAGTGCTAGTGAAACGTGTGTTTCCTACTAATAACTATTAATGAAATAAGATTGAGTGGAAATCATCTTTTTTCCACTTTATACGTATTGTTTTTGTGAATGTAAATAGAAGGATTGTAACTGTTCTCTTTCTTTTCTAGTGTTTCATTGCATGTAATTGTAATAGATCTGTGTTGTTTCTAAATTCTTTTTGCTGTGCAAATCCTAAATGTGATTATATTCATCATATACGCTCATAGTGAGTGATATTGCTAAACATATTTGGAAGTATTTTGGTGAAATACAACTAGGAGTGCAATTTATTTGGAACTTTGATTTCTTGTTCAATTTAGAGAGATGGGAGGGGGACAGTCAGATTTTTTTTTAGAGAGATGGAGGGGAAGAAGATGAAGGTTGAATCTGAACAAAAAGATTTTAAAAATTAATATTTATTTATAAATTGTGTATTTTTTTCAGTGCACAATTTAAAAAAGAAATGGATAGTGCACTATAAAAGATGCACAATCTGAGAAAAATTAGATTGTTCACTTTTCTAGTGCACAATTTATTAAAAAATAAATTGTGCACTTAAAAAGTGCAACAACAATATATCAGTATATTTTCACTAAGTGAGATTCGGAGAAAATAAATATACGTAATACATATCACCGGTAAAAAAGTGCACAAAGCCTAGATTGGTATCATCCCAACTATAGGATATAAATTGGTCACTTTTTAAAAAGTGACTACATATTTTGATTCCGCACTCTTTTTCTCTAACAACTTCTACTAAATTAGCAACCCTTGGCAACTGTAGTGCTATTATAAAGCCTACAAGTAGTATTATTGTGAAGCCTAGTAATGCTCGAGACGCTAATATTGTTGTACTTCCCCCGTTTCAAAAAGAACGACTTATTTTGACTTGATACAAAGTTTAAAAAAATAAAGAAGATTTTTTAATCTTGTGGTCTTAAATTAAAGTTGTGTCAAATGTACCAAAATGCCTTTTAATTTTGTAGTCCTAAACATGCCATGTGGAAAGTTGAAATTAAAGTATTGTCAAAAAAGGAAAGGGTCATTCTTTTTTAAACAGACTAAAAAGGAAAGTAGATCATTCTTTTTTAAACTGGGGGAGTATTTATTAAGTCTATGCCCAAAAAATACTCCCTTCGTTTTAAAAAAAAAAGTGAGCTACTTTTCTTTTTAATCCTCCTAAAAAAAAATGACCTCTTTTTTTTTTTTTTTTAGAATACTTTAATTTTAACTTTCCACATAATATGTTTAGGACCACAAAACTAAAAAATATTTTGATACATTTGACACAACTTTAATTTAAGCCTATAAAATTTAAAATTATTTTTTATTTCCTTAAACTTTATGTCAAGTTAAAGTAGGTCATTTTTTAAAAAAAATATGGGGGGAGTATAAGACACGATTTTTTTTTAAAAGATACTTTATTTTAATTCCATTTTTAATCATCATCTTGTTATGATAGTGAATGTCTATCAAGATGTATTTGAAGTCTATCAGGATTTGATGTATTTGTCTTTTAGTATCAAACTAGGGGCAAATTCCCCCTATAAATAGAAGGGTTTCCTTCATTGTAAATCATCTCTCTCAAAAGAAGAAATAAGAATCACTCTCTCTATTCTCTCTACTCTTCTTCTTGTTCTTTATTATTTTATAGCACGTTATCGGCACGAGACTCTACCATCTAAAATTTAAAAGTTAAGGTATTATTATTTTTCTTTTTTTTTATGGCTAACAATTTTATGAAGTGTGAGTTCGTTAACCTTCAAAGTTTGGGCAAGAACTATATTTCTTGAGTGTTGGATGCTGAAATCCACCTAGATGCTATGGGTCTTAGAAACTCCATAAAGAATGAAAATACAACATCTAGTCAAAATCGTGCTAAGGTTATGATTTTCTTGCATCATCATCTTGACAAAATTCTGAAAATTGAGTACCTTACTACTAAGGATCCACTCGTATTGTGGAATAGCCTAAAAGAAAGGTTTGACCACTTAAAGATGGTCATCCTTTCGAAAGCACGATATCAGTGGATGCATTTAAGATTTCAAGACTACAAGTCTGTTCATGAATACAATTCTGCCATATTCAGAATTTCTTCTCAATTGAAACTATGTGGAGAGATGGTCAATGATGACGATATGATGGAAAAGACACTCTTTACTTCTCATGCCTAGAATATGCTATTACAGAAACAATATCGAGAAAAAGATTTTAAGAAGTATACTAAACTGAGTTCTCATCTTCTCGTGGCTGAACAAAATAGTGATTTGTTGATGAAAAATCACGAGAACCGATCAACTGAATCTGCACCATTCCCTGAGGTGAATGATGTGCACACTCACCATGCTAGGCGTGAAAAAGGTCGCGGCCCTGATCGTGGACGTGGTCGTGGTCGTGATGACTAAGAAAAAAACCTTGTTCCGGGTGTTAATCATTCATCTAAACAAAAGAAAAAAGATGAGAAACGTGAAACAATTACTTGTTTTCGATGTGGTGGAAAAGGACACTATTCACGTAACTGTTGTGCTCTCAAACACTTAGTGGACCTTTATCAAGCATCACTAAAGAAGAAAGAGAGAAATCTCGAGGCTAACTTTCTCTTTGAAATCACATGCTTGGATGTAGCAGACTTTTACGAGCACCCTGAAGGAAAGATTGATCACTTGATTGGTGATGGTTCCGTAAACATGGAGGAATGAATGCTTTTAAAAAAATTTTATTGTTGATAAGAGTTAGAGAATAAAAATCATGTACAAGTAGTTGTTTGCATGAGTATTGATTTTTAATTCGTATTGATTAGTTCAATTATATTATTATAATTTATTATTGAAGTGGATGGAATTTTAATTTAGTCATTATTAAATAAAAAGAAAAAAAGAAAAAAGGCGACGACGATACGTGCAACTTGCACGAACTTCTGTTGTGTTCATTATTGCATATTAATATTTTACATGTTAATACTTTTAGTTTTGCATGTTAATATTTTAATATAATATTCACATATAGTCATTAATTATCCATATGTGTTCAAAAAATATAATATAATAATATTATATTTGCATATTAACGTACTGGATAAAATATAATATAATAATATTATATTATTATTGTATGTAGTGCATGATACTGTTATGTACTATTAATTATAAATAATATATTACGTATTAGATTCCTTATCAAATATTATATTGTTTCAATAGTTTTTGGACATATATTTTTTTAATTGCTTAGTAATGTCGGATTAACAATTTTTTATAATATAAGCTTTCACTTTGTATAAAAATTTAATATATATCTTATTTGGCGTATGTCATTTTATTTGAAGATATGGATAATTTTCAAAGTAAGCTGTCAAATTGTAAAGATATATGTTTGATTGATTCTGACACTACATATACGATATTCAAAGACGAGAAATATTTCTCTCATCTAAACATGGGCAAGATTAATGTCACTACAATTTATGGTAGTGCTAATTTGATTGAAGGCTTCGAAAAAATCATTATAATCTTGCCTAAGAAAACTAAACTCATCATAAATAATGTCATGTTTTCTCCTAAGTCTCAGAGAAACTTGATGATTTTTAAAGATATCCTTAAAAATGGTTATCATATCAAGAAAATTGATGAGATGAATCTTGAATATCTTGGTATCACCAAGAATGTCTCTGGGCAGACATGTGTTATTGAAAAGTTTCCTGCTTTATCTTCTAGCCTGTATTGAACAAAAATTTGTGCAATTGAGCCACATTCTATAGTAAATTGGAAGTTTACTGACTTTGGCATGATCGTCTGGGATATTCAGGATCAATAATGATGAGACGAATCATAGAAAATTCAAATGGGCATCCATTAAAGAACTTGAAGGTTCTTTCGAATGGTGAATTTTCATGCAATGCTTGTTATCAAGGCAAGCTGATTGTGAGGTAATCGCCAACAAAAATTGGGATTGAGTCCCCCGCGTTCTTGGAACGCATAAATAGAGATATTTGTGGACCCATTCACCCACCCAGTGAATCATTTAGATGCTTTATGGTCCTAATAGATGTTTCATCTAGATGGTCTCATGTGTGCCTATTGTCATCTCGCAACTTGGCATTTGCAAAATTATTGGCATAAATAATATGATTACGGGCACAGTTTTCTAATAATCAAATTAAGTCTATTCACTTTGATAATGCTACAGAATTTTCATCACAAGCATTTAATGACTATTGCTTATCTATTGGGATAAGAGTGGAACATCCTGTACCCCATGTTCACACTCAAAATGGCATTCCTGAGTCATTAATTAAACGTCTACAGTTGTTAGCAAGAAAATTGCTTATGAAAACTAAGTTGTCCACTTCTGTTTGGGGTTATGCAATTTTGCATGCTGCAACACTTGTTTGTCTTAGACCAATAAATTATTATAAATTTTCTCTGTTGCAATTGATTTTGGATCAAGAACCTAATATATCTCATTTGAGAATTTTTGAGTGCGGTGTATATGTGCCTATAACACCACTAAATCGCACTAAGATGGGCCTCCAAAAAAGATTAAGAATTTATGTTGGGTTGGAATCACCCTCCATTATTCTCTATCTTGAACCATTAACGGGAGATATGTTCACTGCTTGATTTGCAGATTATCGATTTGATGAGATAGTTTTTCCAAAATTAGGGGGATAAGATAGTGACATCTAAAGAGAAATTTTGTAGAAAAATCCATCACTATCTCATTTTGATCCACGTGCTTCTATTTGTGAGCAAGAAGTACAAAAGATTATTCATCTGCAGAAAATTGCAAATCAAATGCCGGACGCATTTACTGATTTGAAAAGGATCACCAAATCACATATTCCTGCAGAGAATGTCCCAATTCGAATTGATGTCTCTAAAGGACCATCCACTAGTGTCATAGCTAATGAATCTAAAGCACCCTTGAAACGTGGCAGACCATTAGGTTCTAAGGATCGAAATCCTAGAAAAAAAAACAAATGGTCAAGATGACACTATGAAAGCTCCTCATATGGAAGCTCAAGATTTGAGCAATGTTGATATTCCTGAAGGAATCAATGAGCCTGAGACTCAAGAAAATGAGGAACTATCCATAAATTCAAGTAATATTGAAACTAATTTGAATCGATATGAAATAGTAGTGGATCATGTCTTTGCATACAATGTTGCAACTAAAATCATGCAAGATAGAGAGGATCTTGAACCTCGATCTGTCACAGAATGTTGAAAAAGAAATGACTGGCCAAAATGGCAAGAAGCAATTCAATCTGAAATGAATTTACTTGCCAAACATGAAGTTTTTGGACCTAAAACTCAAACACCTAATGGTGTTAAGCCTGTTGGTTATAAATAGGTCTGTGTACGAAAAAGAAATGAGAAAAATGAAATACAAAAGTATAAATCATGCCTTGTTGCACAAGAATTTTCACAATGACCTGGTGTCGATTATGATGAGACATATTCACCAGTTATGGATACAATAACATTGTGTTATCCTATTAGTTTCACTATCCATGAGAGACTTGAAATGCATTTGATGGATATGGCAATAGCCTATCTATATGGATAACTTTTGATAATGAGATATACATGAAAATTTTTGAAGGATTTAAAATGCCGAAAGCATATAGTTTAAAGCCTCGAAAAATGTATTCCATTAGATTGTAAAGATCATTGTATGGTTTGAAGTAATCTGGATGCATGTGGTATAACCGTCTTAGTGAATATTTATCTAAAGAAGGTTATACGAATGATGAAATTTGCCCATGTGTTTTCATAAAGAAAACAACGTCGGAGTTTGTTATACTTTCTGTCTAGGTCAATGACATAAAACTTATTGGAACGTCAATAGAGCTTCAAAAAGCAATTGATTATCCAAAGAAAGAATTTGAGATGAAAGATCTCGAAAAGACAAAGTTATGCCTTGATTGCAAATTGAGCATTTGACAAATGGTATCTTTGTCCATCAATCTGCCTACACAGAAAAGGTGTTGAAACGATTTTATATGGATGGAGCACATCCATTAAGTACTCCGATGGTTGTTCGATCACTTGATATGAATAAGGATCCATTCCGACCTCAAGAAAAGAATGAGGAACTCCTTGGTCCTGAAATGTCATATCTTAGTGCAATTGGTGCACTAATGTATCTTGCAAATACTAGAAGGTCTGATATTGCCTTTTCAGTAAATTTGCTAGCACGGTATAGTTTTGCTCCTACTAGGAGATATTGAAATAAGATCAAACACATATTACGGTATTTAAAGGGGACTATCGATATGGGTTTATTTTATTCTAAAGATTGCAGTTCCGATCTTATTGGTTATGCTGATGCTGGGTACTTATCTGACCCGCATAAAGCTCGATCTTAAATAGGCTATGTATTAATATGTGGGAGTACTGTCATATCTTGGAGATCAACAAAGCAGTCTATCGTAACCATTTCATTGAATCACGCTGAGATTATAACTATTCATGAAACAAGTTGAGAGTTTGCGTAGTTGAGGTCCATAAAACATCTCATTCGAGAAAAATGTGGCTTGAAATGTGACAAAATACCCATAATTTTATATGAAGATGATGCAGCATGCATAGCACAACTAAAAGGTGGATTCATAAAAGGAGATAGAACGAAACACATTTCGCCAAAGCTCTTCTATACACATGAGCTCCAAAAGAATGGTGATATTGACGTACAATAGATTAGTTCAAGTGACAATGTGGCTGATTTATTCACCAAGTCTCTTCCAACTGCAAATTTCAAGAAGATGGTGCACAAGATCGGAATGCAAAGATTCAAAGATGTTCTTATTAGGGGGAGTTAATATGCGATGTACTCTTTTTTTCTTACGAGGTTTTGTCCCACTGAATTTTTCTTGTAAGATTTTTAATGAGGCATCCTATATGCGTAGTGTTAGACATTCAAGGGGAGGTGTTATGATATATATCAATTATAGTGAAATGCCTATCAAGATCTATTTGATGTCTATCAGGATTTGATGTATTTGTCTTTTAGTGTGAAACTAAGGGCAAATTCCTCCTATAAATAGAAAGACTTTCTTCATTGTAAATCATCCCTCAAGAGAAGAAATAAGAATCACTTTCTCTATTTTCTCTACTTTTCTTCTTGTTCTTTATTGTTTTATAACACATCTTAAATTATTTATGTACTTATCAAAGTAAGATAAAACTATTTATATGCCCTATGCTATCTCACTATCTCACTAATGTGAGCATAATTTTTTTATAAATGGTCTTGATATTTATCATTATGAATAATGATAAATTAATAAAATTAATTATTTTACTTATAATTTTTTAAATACTATATTAAATAAAAAGAAATCAATTAAAATAAAACGGAGAGCATATTTTTAAACCTTATACTCTTCAAATAAATCAAAAAAAAAAATCTAAAGAATAAATAAAAACTTGAAATTAAATAATGAGCAACTACAAAAATATTTTGGGAGGGAGAAGGGAAGTTGGGAGAGGAGAGATCGCAGAAGAGCAGCGTCATCATATTCTTTTCATGAATTTGTAAGTTCCTTTCACTGATTGTTATATCTTTACTGGATTTAATCTTCTTCCCCTCTTTTTTCTTTTTCTGAAAGTTTTGAGTTTGAATTTTGTTGTTCTAAGATTACGGAATCTCTTAGATGCATGCTTACAGTAGACCGACTCTGCTTGTGGCAATTTGAGTCAATTCCACTATTCTTATTTTATTAGAGTTAACGATGAAAAATACATAACAGAAAAATATATATATCTAAAATATCTTTTTTTTTCTTCTATCTGAAGTATCATTAATTTATGGCAAAATGACCTTCTGGACCTCTGTACTATGTCGGTTTTGTAAGTTGGATACTTCTACTTACATGTTTGTCATCTGGACTCCTAAACTTACTAAAAAACAACATTTTAAATCATTTTTTGGTGAGTGTAACACACTCTCCCCACATCAGCTGTCGGCAAACCCAAAAATTCAAGGTTGTGGGTGCTCAAAAAAATTTATAAAAAATAGTATGTAGCTGTAGAGATTTGAATCTGAAAAACTGGATATGAGAGTCACATCCTCAAGCCACTGCACCCAACCATATGTTTGTTCTTTGGGTGCTTTTTAATAAATTATACCATTTATTCTGTATTTCTTATATAATTATACCTAATCTACATCGAATTTAGTGGGTGCCGGAGCACCCCAAAATTACACATGGGTCCGCCCCTGACGTCAGCTGTCACGTCTGCCATGCCTGACACATTTGCCACGTCATTTAAAAAAAAAAAAGTATTACATTAAATTTCAAGTCATTTTTAAAATGTTACATAACAAATTAAGTATTAAAATTAATTTAATTAAATAAGAAAAATTTATAAATTGTAGAAAAATTTGAATAATCATGTTTTTATTTTTGCTCACAAATTAAACATCAAATTCATTCCAAATAATTAAAATTCTTCTCCAACTAATTTAAATTTGTAACTATAAATTCATATATACAAACATAATAAATTTTTGATTTTTATATTTGAATATTTTTAACAAATTCACAAAAAATTTAATTTTTTTCAAACGAAATTCACTAATTTTTTTCAATATTCATTATCACTCACTTTCAATTTAAATTTAAATTTTAATCCCCCAAAAAAATAAAAAGATTTCAAATTTAAATTTTTTAATTAAAAAAAAGAATTGAATTGAGAGGAAAAATTAAAATAAAAAATAAAAAGTGAACGTGTGTGGGGGAGGGGGCTGGAAAAGTGTTGGGGTGGGGTGTGGGGGCTGGGGATGGGGTTGGGGGTGTGGGGGCTGGGGGTGGGGTGGGGAGGGGCTGGGGTGGGGGTGGGAAAGGGTTGGACGGGTGTTGGGGTGGGGCGGGGCTGGGTGGGGTGTGGAGGTGGGGATGGGATGGGGTGGGGTGGGGAGGGAAAAAAATAATTTTTTTTGTAAATTTTTAAAAATATTCTTAAAATGATTTTTACATTTTTAAAAATATTTTTAAATTATTTTTAAAATTTTAAAAATATTTTTTAAATTAAAAAAGATAGAGGAAAAAAATGACTCTTTTTTATTTTATTTAAAATTATTTTTAAATTTTTTAATTATTTTTAAAATTTTAAAATTGTTTTTAAATAAAAAAAGATGGAGGGAAAAAAAATGACCCTTTTTAAAAAAAAAAAAATTAAAAATATTCTAAAATTATTTTTAAATTTTTAAAAATGTTTTTCAATTATTTTAAAAAATTTTAAAATTATTTTTAAATTTTTTAAAATATTTTAAAATTTAAAAAGATGGAGGAAAAAGAAGGAACCTTTTTTTATTTTATTTTTTAAATTTTAATATTATTTTTATTTTATTTTTAATTATTTTAATGTAAAATTGAATAAAAATTGACCCCGCTCGCACCTTCAGGCGAGTGGCTACACTCTCTTCTTCCTAGTCACCATTTCAATGCCACAATAGACAAGGTCAGCGATCAAAGGGTGCAAAATGTTGGTTTTTGATGGGTTCAAGGGTTCAGATGACAAACATGTAAGTAGAAATGTCCAACTTATAAAAACGACATAGTACAGGGGTCCAGAATATCATTTTGCCTTAATTTATTAAAATACACTTCAATTATAAATTATTATAATTATTCACTTTTTTTATCTGACATATCACTATCACTCATACAATAAAATAAAATAACTAATAGCTGAAATATATTTTAATATACGAATTAATAATTCAAGTAAAAATGTTCGCACATTGATCAAATAATTTAGATATTAAACTCAAAATAAAAGAAAATAACTAATACTTATGGTGTATTTTGATATGGGGCTTTGGGCTATAGGTGACAAAAAAATTTTAAAATGAGGTGTTGGTGACACAAGTCTTAATTATTAGGTGGATGCGACAATTACTTTATTATGGACTAAGAAAGTTGGAGAAGTTTGAAAATAACTCACATGTTTTTAAATTTACACTTTTATCCAAATGTTAGTTAATATAACAGAAAATAAATGGAAAAAAGGTGTGTTTCTCTCTCTTCTCATCCGTTGTTGTTTTCTCTCTCTTCACTACTATTGTTTTTATTGTTTCTGATGTTGCTTTATTCTTCATCTTCTGCTTCATTATCATCATCTTCTACTTCAATATCATCTTCATCTTCTTCTTGTCGACCATTGTTGTTGTTACTACTACTATTGCTATTTTATCAATTTCTTAGGTCAAATTTTGTTTCAATCATCACACTTTTCACTTTGACATTACTTCATAGGAGATCTTGGTAAGTCAAATTATGATTTTTAGTCAAATTTATAAACTGAGTTACAAAATTACTGCTGTTTTTTTTTAACAATGGATAGAAGCCGATGATGAATCCAACACAAGTGCCCATAATTTAAATAGATCACTCATCTGGTACATCAGATGAGTAATCTGTTACAACAGACGCTATATTTGTTGCATCAGACTGATTATTTGTTGCATCAGACTGATTATCTGTTGCATCAGATTGATTAATCTGTTTGAAACAACACAAATCAACCCGTGTCACAAACCCAACAGATAACCAATATGTTTTGCTATTGCTACTGGATTCAAAATTATTTCTTACGTTCAATCGTCGCCATGTTTGTTGAGAATATAATAGACAGAATGAATATTAAATACTCCCCCCATCTCAAATTATCCGTTCCAAATTTTCTAATTTGATTTCTCATTTTACTTGTCTTTTTTTATTAATCAAGAAGAGATAAAAAAAAAAAATCTATGTTTTAACCTTTGCATTAATCACTTTTTCTTCAAATTAAAATGTAAACATCATTTAATAGGGATATTATGATAAATTAGGCATGTTATTAATTAGTTTTTCATCTCAATTTATTTCCTTACAAATGGAAAAACGCAATACTCGCTAAATGAAATCATCAAATCTAGTATGAAACCCACAAATTTATCACTAAAAAAAGAAGGAAAAATAATACCCAGCAGGGAAGGGTTAATAAAAAAGTGTAATGCAGAAAGAATTTGTTGGCAAAACTCACTAAATGTAATCACAAAATTATAATTTGCTTATACCAAATACTCAACAGTCAAGGATTGGGAATAAGATGTAACTAAGAAAGAAATTTATTAGTGGTGTGCAAAAACCGAACCGATAAAAATGTTATTGGGTTATTGGTATTGGGTTATCGGGTTAATGATTTTTTATTGGTTTTATAAAAAAATTTATTGGGTAAACGGTTCGGTATCGATTTTAGCTTATTGGGTTATCGATTTAACCGATAACCCAATAAGGATACACTAAGTTATTGCTTTATCTCTATTTATGTTATATATTTAAATATCTCTCTATATATAGAGATAGATAGATATAGATATAGATATGTGTATGTATATAGATTTTATGCACTACTAATTCATAATTCAGTGATTCACAAAGTATTAACCTATTCAGGGCAATAAAGGTACAATATAAAGTTCAGCTATTATCATGCATTTATAGCTTCCAACAATTAGGATTCAATTTTTTTTCTAACTAACATTCAGTTTAAGTTTGAAGATGTAAACTAAAATGCTTTGCATAGGTTTTGGCGGTAATTAAGATTTCATTTTTTTATGTTAGTTGTTACTATTTCTATTTTACAAGTATTTTTTTATTGGTTAAACCGAAAACCGAACCGTTAAGGACCAAAAACCGCTAAACCGAAACTGATAAGAAAATATCCTATTGGTTGGTTATCAGTTTTACATATTTAAAAATCGAAAACCGATAAACCAAACTAATAATACGTAAAACCGAACCGAACCGACCGATGCACACTTCTAAAATTTATTGGGAAAATTAATCATAAAATTTGAATTTGATGAATGACAATTCCCCACTATCTCTCTCTTTTCCTCTTTGGTAATATAAGATGAGGAGCCACATTTTTCAAGACACCTATTAGCTACATTAGGAAACTTGGTAGCTTCATGGGTACCATTTCCGAAACAGATTCAGTGGAAATATGATGGGGCTTATAGTTCAGAGGATTAGAGCACGTGGCTACGAACCACAATGTCGAGGTTTGGTCACTCCTCGTCCACAACCCGCCCAAAGGGAAAATATATCTATCACATACTATGCAATAATTCAATGAATTTTGCTAACTAACAAAATGAAGTACCTGCATATCAGAAGTCCAGCGAGCGAGATTGTCCCTTAACAACTGCATGATAAGGGTGCTATCTTGGTAGGATTCCTCACTAAAGTGTCCAGTTCAACAATAGCTTCCTCAAATGTTCGTAACAAAGCAAACGATGAATTCGAAT